>JANAVB010035436.1:0-60262 GCA_029216955.1 Iris pallida
CGCCCAAAAATCCAAACAATATTCTTTTCCAAAAAACTAATTTAAAATAGAAATTAAATTTTATAGAAAATCCGGCAGCACTTCCTCTATTTTCGGTCAACCCAAAACTGGGAATGTGCCATAAACCCTTTATAAAAAAGTCCCAAACCAGGGAACACCCAGAATTCAACTTCCAACCAGGAAAACCCAAAATTACACGTAAAAATATTCACAAAACATTTCCCAAATTAATTCGGAAAACCCAAACGATTCAGAAATCCCCGAAACCATCTCGGAAAGCCTCACAAAACCAACAGAAACTTTTCCGAAAGTTTCTCGAAAAAATCCAAACCAAGCCAACAGAACTAAGAACCACAGATCCTATTTCCAAATCCAACAATTCCAATCCGAACCTACAGAACTCTTTCCGAAGAGTTTTACGGAAAGGAAACCAATAAACCATCACACACGAACCAAAATATCAAAGTATCCACAGAACATATCATCAAATGGTTCCGAAATTTCCGAAACCAAAAACGTAACAAAATCCAATTCCCGGAAAGGGATCAGGGACCATTTTATCATAGACTACTGAATAAATGGGACGAGACCGGATTATACCTTGGGTTGCTCGGCTAGAGCTCTCAGATGAAATTAAAGAAATATGAGATCCGAGCAGCAACGTAACCCGGGACAGGCTGGACAATGCTGTCCAGATCAGCGGGCACTCGCGGGAATCCGGACAGCGGAGAGAACACAAAAACAGTACACAGAGCTGCGGGGTCGCCTAGGGAACGGGCACGAGGCCAGCGGTGCGCTGGTGGGGCCGAGAGGGGCGTCGCGGAAGGGCTGGCCGCGAAGGGTCGGGTCTCGCGCAGGAGTTGGCCGCGGGGCGGCGGACGTCGTGGGCAGCGCCGCTGGAGGTGGCCGCGCGCGGAAGGGCGCGATGGCCGGGAACGGCGGCGGCGGGTGGATCGGGTCCGCGGACGGGCGTCGGTCGCTCGGGGAAGGCGAGGGTGTCGTCGTTGGGGCTAGGCACGGCGCCGAAAGTTTAGCCGTTGGGGAAAATTTGGAGAAGTGCTCTGGAGTTGGGGTTAGTGTGGGAGAGGAGAGTAAGGAAGTAGTGGGGAAGGGTGGTTGGGTTGTGTGTTATAAAGGAAGTGGGAGGAAGTGTGCTGAACGTATGTGGGGGAGTAAAAGTAGGGAGATGGATCCCTTGGAATAGGACATGATGGCCTGGTCATGGGTGACCAGGCCAGCAGTAAATATTTTTTTTAAAGAACTCAGGATTTCAAATAAAATGGAATGGGTTCCAATTGGGTTTCGGGAAGTTGGGCTCGAACTGGTCCAGGCTCGGGTCAGGTCAGCAACCAAATATCCAAATTATTAATTTTGAAATAATTTTGAACCCACAATATATAAAATAGCAATAATATATAATAATAATTATAATTCCTAAAACTGGGTTTCACAATCTTCCTCCTTAGAAAATTTCGTCCTCGAAATTAAAGGCAGGGTTAGGGGGGTAGGATAAACTTAATCAAGCAGGTACGGGTACTGCGCCCGTAACTCAGTCCAACAATAAGAATTTCCAAGGCAGTCGTGGATGACGTTTAGGGACAAGTTTTATTTATGATATCATCCATGCCGAAAAATACAAAAGCGAACCAAAGTACATGAGGTTGATCAGACCATCATGCACCGGTCCTGATTAGATAATATTTAGTGGGTGCACCCAATAAATACTGTCATGATCAAGCTTGATAAAAGAATAGCTTGCAAAACTAGCTAACTTAGCAGCATCAGTCAAGTTTAAATGAAAAAATAAGAAATAGGAGTTATGTGATGGCTCAAATTTTCTGATCTTCTTCTCACCTCTGACTACGCTTGCTACTGGTTTCTCGGCACTGAAAGGTTGAGTCCAATCTTCAGCTCTAAATTATCCAAAATGTGACTCGGATCCGAAATGTAGCGTCTGAGCTGTGATACGTAGAAGACGTTTGCACACTCTCAAGATTAGTTGGTAGAGCTAACCGGTACCTACTTCCGACTCGTCTTAAACTTCAAATGTCCTGATGTACCTGGCCTCAATTTCCCAGCTCCGTCAAAACTGTCGTTCCTCAGGTAGGAGAAAACTTTACAAAATGCTATCTCCTTCTTCAAACTCTACTGGTCGACGACTACTATCAACCCAATGCTTCTGTTTGTCTTGGGCAATCCTGAGCTTACATTCACCTTCTCTACTGCGTCAGTCACCATCTCTGGACCCAGCAGTACTCTTTCTCCTACGTCGTCCCATGTAAGTGGTGTACGACAACGACGTCCATAGAGAGCTTCAAATGGGGTCATACTAATGCTGGCTTGGTAGCTGTTGTTGTAAGAGAACTCTACCAAGTGCAAATGATCTTCCCAACCCTCCAAATCCAAGACGCAAAATCTCGGCATGTCTTCGGGCGTCTGGATTGTCCTCTCTGATGTCCATCTGTCTGGGAGTGATGGGCAGTGCTGAACTTCAATTGTGTCCCCGGCTTTCATGTAAACTTTTCCATGAGTGAGAGGTAAACGTGTGTCTCGGTCAGATACAATGCTTACCGCTACTCCATGAATCCGGTAGATATCGCATGTATAGTGCCGCCAACTTCTCGGCGGATAAACCAACTTTGAAGGGGATAAAGTGAGCTGACTTGGTCAGTCGTCCACTATAACCCAAATGGCGTCCTTTCCTCCTTAGGAACGAGGCAGTCCTGACACGAAGTCCATTGTGATGTGCTCCCACTTCCACTCCGGAATGTCCAGTGGCTGTAGACCTGTGGGTCTCTGTCTGCTAGCCTTTACTTGTTGACAATTAAACATCTAGCACATACCCTGGCCACGTCTTTCTTCATTCCAAACCACCAAACAATGGTATGCATATCCTGATACATCTTGTTAGCTCTAGGATGTATGGAATATTGCGACTGGTGTCTTCCTTCATCAGCTCGTTCCTCAGTTCGCCAGATGCTACGCAAGCCTCATACCATTATTCAGTGCTCCATCGCTGGCGATTGAGAAACCCTCAAGTATTCCTGCCAACACTTGATCTCTAAGTTTGCAAAGTCGTCTTGAAACTGCGCCTCCTTGATTTTGTCTATCAGACTCGAGCTCACTTGCAACTTTATCAATAATGAATCAGCATCCTGCTCCTTTCTTCCAGGCAGTATAATCTCCAGTCCAAGCTTCTCGATGTCCTCTGGCAGGTGCCGCTCCTTAGTCAAAAACATCGCCATAGGGATCGACTAAGTGTATCTGCGACCACATTAGCCTTACCTGGGTGGTACTGTAGATCGATGTCAAAATCCTTCATCAGCTCCAGCCATCTTCTTTGCCTCATGTTCAGCTCCTTCTGAGTGAAAACATACTTCAGACTTTTATGTCTGTATATATTTCCACTCTCTCTCCATATAGATAATGCTTCCATAGCTTCAAAACAAGATGACTGCCACAACGCTCCAGATCATGTGTGGGTAGTTCTTCTCATCAGTCCGTAATTGCCTAATGCATAAGCAATCACTTTTCCATGTTATTGAAGAACGCAACCCAGTCCTTTACCTGAGGCATCACTGTAGATTGAGAAACCACCAGTTCCTGCGGGTAGCGCAAGGATTGGTGCAGCGGTAAGTCTCTTCTCAGCTCCTCAAATGATGCCTGACAATCTTCCGTCCAGATGAACCCTTCATTCTTCCGAGTGAGCTTCATCATCGGCTCAGCAATTCTGGCAAAATCCTTCACGAACTTCCGGTAGTAGCCAACCAAGCCCAAGAAACTCCTGATTTCAGCAACTGAGCTTGGGGTAGACCACTTCTCAACAGCGACTATCTTCTTCGATCCACCGAAATTCCTTCTCCTGTGACAACATGGCCAAGAAAATCCACCTTGTCTAGAAAGAATTCACATTTGGAAAGCTTACCATATAGCTTCTCCTTCCTCAAAGTTTCCAGAACTTTTCTGAGGTGCTCTTCGTGCTCATCTCCCGTCTTTGAATAGATCAAATGTCATCGATGAAGACAACAACAATTTGATCTAGGTATTCATGGAAAACCTTGTTCATAAGATTCATGAACACCGCAGGAGCATTCGTCAGTCCAAACGGCATGACCAAGAATTCAAACTGCCCATACTTGGTGAATGCCGTCTTGGAAATATCTTCCTTCCTGACCCTGATCGGATGGTAGCCAGATCTAAGATCAATCTTCGAAAACACCTTGGATCCGCTCAATTGATCAAATAGGTCATCGATCCGGGGCAGAGGGTACTTGTTCTTGATGGTGATATTGTTCAGCGCCCGGTAGTCGATGCATATCTGTACTGTTCCGTCCTTCTTGGGCACAAACAAGACAGGTGCTCCCCAGGGTGAAGCTCCGTCTCAAATGAATCCCAGAGCCTTCAGTTCATGATCTGGTCCTTCATCTCCTTGGCCTCCTTCGTGTTGACTCTGTAGCATCCCTTAGAAATAGGGGGAGAGCCGGGGACTAGGTTAATGGTGAACTCTATGTCTCGATCTGGGAGTAATCGGGAAGACTATTAGGGAAGACATCTACCATAAAGGTGTAAAGAATTTTATTCATGTGGAGAATTACAACAAAATCTCTCATGATTGATCTAAGGACATCCTGTTACAACTTCTTATAACAATAGATAATGCTATTCAGCATCCTAGGTATTCTTATGGTTCTGACTCTTGCATGAGCAGTCTCCAACTGCTTCATCTTCTATGAACCTCAAGTCTGCATCATGCCTTATTGTATGAGGCAAGGTCTGTTGGATAGGAAGAGAGTCCCTGGGTTGTGGCCTAACAGGTGTTGCTGGGATATGTGCTCTGGTTTGATGGAAAGATAAGGGGCATTCCTTTACCCGATGTTCAGCAGATCCATATGCCAAATATTTCCCCAATCTCTTACGACAAATATTGGCTTGGTGACCAAGCCTTTTACAGTAGTCACCAACCAATAGCTTCTTACGTTATGACTGCCGGATAGGGCTCAAATATCTTCTAGATTCAGGGGTATCCCTCCTAGGACGAGGTTCCGCTCTAACTTGGTTTAAGATAGCTAAGGCAACATCATTGACATTCTTCATGACTTCTCTCGTGATATTCATCTGTTCCTGCAGCTTCAGCTTGAGCCTTCTGGAACTCCAGATTTTTTGAAATAGGGCAACCATTTGGGAGGTGTTTGCTGGTACTGGTGGAGCAACCGGAATGGGTACTTCACTAAGGAAATGCAATTCAGTTTGAGAAGAGGTAGAAATCGCCAGTGTAGTAAAAACTTCACTGGATGCATTATGGGGACGTCAATCAGCTGCGAGAGAATAAACCCTGAACTTGGTTGAGGAGATAAGGTATGATCCGGAGATGACACCTTATCGCCAGCAGGATTGGTCTTGTCAATGGTCATTCTCTGGAAGGTTTAGGATGCAAACATAAGCAAGGTATCCTAATAGTCTATAGTCAAACAAAAATATTTATGTATATAATTCGGGCCTATGTTGTGACAATCAATGTTCTAGTGTTCTAATTGTTTCTAGGTATGTTTTTCTAAGTTGTGTTGTTCTTGACCTACATGGGCCACCACTAAAACATGTCACGACCCGGTCCCAATTACTTGGGTCGAATCGGATCATACCCAGCCTGCACCGTTGTTGAGACAGTGGCAGTAAGCTGTATGCATTTGCAGGTAATATCAACAACACAATAATTGCCACAATTTATTATTCCGAATTTAAAAACTTTTACAATGAAATGAAAGATACAACATAAATCTATTTTCTACATATATCATGAAGAGAAAAAAAACTCTTGGCGAACAGCTCATCACTCTCGAAATCATCGTCCTCTAGTTGGGACCTCGGGAAATATCGCGGAACAAAGCCTCATCAGTGTTACCTAAAAATGTTGGGTCTCCAGTCAGGAGTGAGCAAAGTACAATTCATGCTAATTTGACAATTGAAATAATAATATATCATGCACTTTTAAACAATTTGAAATAACAGTTCTCCAGCGGTTAAAATATTGTGATGTGAATAGGCAATAAATATGACCGGCTTGGGTTGTACAGTGAATGATATGGCTTATCCCCGTGTGTATGAGGGGTAAGCTCGCACAGTTCTAAGTTATTATTTTGGATGTGGTCATACTCATTACACTACTCCCCCTCCCCAAACAGTTACAGTAGTTACAGTAGTTACAGTCAGTGCTCTCAGAGAGTTCCGTGTTGCATCGTGGTTTAAACTTGCATTAAAATGATTACTAAATAATTGTAAACTAACACAAAATGTACTCGCCTTGGTTTGACTGAATTTGAAGGGTTGAGACTTCGGGATTGAAACTAGCCTCATCCTCGAAATCCTACATTCGAGAAGTTTGACTCAGATTCCAGAGTTACCATGCTAACTATGCTAGTTGCAATCTCTAAGTTTGTCCTAATCAATTTTAATCTTGATTACGCTATCACAACAAATCTCGATTATCGGGTGCGTTGTAATTAATAACGAGGGAAAGATCAATTTAACTTTGTATTTGGAAAAACTCGTAGTTACCAATTTAATTGGTTAAAACTTTGTATTTTTCGTAATTATACATATATAAAGCTAAATTTCTTGTTTTAATGAGAAAACATGATCGTTGTTTAAATATTACAATCTTGTAAATTTAATGAGAGAAAAACCTCATTAATTTTTCTATATCAAATAATAATTATTTTAGATTTACGCATCTACGCTAAAACCCCGCAAAACCAGAAAATGAAAGAAAACTACGCTACAATAATTACAGGCCACAGAAAAATAGAAAAGCTGGGCTTATGCCCTTACTAATTATTTTACATAATTGAAATAAGAAAACATTTGTTAGTTCTAAAATTATCGTACAATTTAATTATATAAACTAATAATTAAAATAAATTTAATAGTGAGTCTCAGATATTGGTCCAATCGTCATATAGGCTAATGCCTCAACGGCCGGACGAAACCGGTTTCGTTTGCACTTAGCCAGGGCCCATTGACCAGTACGGTCGTCACCAAAAAATCCAAAACAATATTCTTTTCCGAAAAACCAATTTAAAATTATATAATTAAATTTTATAGAAAATCCGGCAGCACTTCCTCTATTTTCGGTCAATCCAAAACTAGGAAATGTGCCATAAACACCATTTATAAAAAGTCCCAAACCAGGGAACACCCAGAATTCAACTTCCAAACCAGGAAAACCCAAAATTTAACGTAAAATATTCACAAAATTTTCCCAAATTAATTCAGAAAACCCGAAACGAATTCAAATCCCGAAACCATCTCGGAAAGCCTCACAAAAACCAATAGAAACTTTTCCGAAAGTTTCTCGAAAAAAAAACCAAGCCAACAGAACTAAGAAAACCACAGATCCTATTTCCAAGCCAACAATTCCAATCCGAACCTACAGACTCTTTCCGAAGAGTTTTCGGAAACGAAACCAACAAACTATTCACAGAACCAAAATATCAAAGTATCCACAGAACATATCAATCAAATGGTTCCGAAATTTTTGAAACCAAAACGTAACAAATTTGAATTCCCGGGAAGGGATCGGGGACCAATTCATAGACTACTGAATAAATGGGACGAGACCGGAATTATACCTTGGGTTGCTCGGCTAGAGCTCTCAGATGAAATTAAAGAAATAATAGAGATCCGAGCAGCAACGTAAACCTGGGACCGCTGGACAGTGCTGTCCAGATCAGCGGCACTCGCGAGAATCCGGACAGCGAGAGAACGACAGAAAATAGCAGTACAGAGCTGCGGGGTCGCATAGGGCAAGGGCGCGAGGCCAGCGGCGTGTGCTGGGGGCCGAGAGGGGCACCGCGGAAGGGCTGGCCGCGAGGGGGTCGGGTCGCGCGCGAAATTGGCCGCGGGGGGCCGGGGACATCCGGGCGGGCGCCGCGGGAGTAGCCGAGCGCGAAAGCGCGATGGCCGGGAACGACGGCGTGCGGATCGGGTCAGCGGGACGGTGCGCTCGGTCGCTCGGGGAAGTGAGGGTCGGCGTCGGGGCTAGGCACAACGCCGAGAGTTTGGCCGATTGAGAAAATTTGGAGAAGTGCTCTGGAGTTTGGGGAGTTAGTGTGGAAGAGGGGAGAGTGAAGGAAGTAGTGGAAAAGGGTGGTTGGGTGTGTGTGTTATAAAGGAAGTGGGAGGAAGTGTGCTGAACGTATGTGGGGAGTAAATTAGGGAGATGGATCCTTTGGAATAGGACGTGAATGGCTGGTCATGGGTGACCAGCCAGCAGGTAAATATTTTTTTTAAAGAACTCAGATTTCAAATAAAATGAAATGGGTTCCAATTGGGTTTCGAAAGTTGGGCTCGAACTGGTCCAGGCTCGGGTCAGGTCAGCAACCAAAGATCCAAATTATTAATTTTGAAATAAATTTTGAACCCATAATATAATAATAATAGCAATAATATTATAATAATAATAAATTACAATTCCTAAAACTGGGTTTCACAATATGACTCACTTTTTCATGATCTTTGTCTTGACGAACTTGTCACCACCAACTCGGTCATTTATCGTAGTGCTATTCAAATGTTTTACTGCAACTTGACCATGATGATACACATATTTTCTCTCGGGTTGCGAAAATTGACATCTCTTTTGATGATTTCGATTTGGCCGAACACCTTGAACTCCAAGAGCCAAACTCATGGGAAAGCTTGTTGAAGCTTGATCGTTTCAATTTTTCCCGATAGGTTTCACTTGAAAGCTTCAAGGATGACTTGTGTACCCCGAACACACGTCCTCGTAAGCTTTTGGCCAAGTATCTTAATCCCTATTTTTATGAACTTCATCGGATTATCTTTAACACTATTATACCCAAAGCGGGATCCACCGATGAGTCACCTACTTTGAAATCTCGGCCTTGTATCATCTCCACTTTCATGTTCCATTTAATCTTCTACGTACCATGATGGACTGGATGATTAATTGTAGAAAACCAAGAACTTTGGTTTATGCATTATATCTTCCTATGATCTTTCGTGCTTTTCATGTACCCCTTGATGAGTGTCAGTTCTTACCTGCCCCTGTAGAAGCATGAAAAGAAGAGAAAAATGATCCATGCGGCCAAGGAGCCGCATGCGGCTCAGGAGTACCATGCGGCTCAAACATAGGCAGCTCGAGTGGATTCCATGCGGCCCGCAGAAGGAAAGCCACGTGTCTTTTCAGAACAGCTGTACCCAGCGTCATTCAAACACAATTAATGCTCTGACGGCTGACAGCTGACAGTTGATAGCCCTGACGTAAAGTAGTTATGATGACTGACACAAGAGTACTATCTTCCTAGGGAACTGGAGAAAATCTTCGCAGCTTCGAGGCAAGTTTATGCGGCCAGACTAGACGAGTTCACGCGGCCAGTGCAGAGAAACCTATGCGGTTCAATCATGAAGGTCCCCCATGCGGCTCGGCCATGAAGAAACCCATGCGGCTCGGTCATGAAGACTCTCATGCGGCTCGGCCATGAAGACCCCCATGCGGCTCGGTCATGAACATATTCATGCGGCTCGGTCATGACAACCTTCATGCGGTTCGAGTATAGAGACTATTCATGCAGCTCGGTCATAAAATCTTTCATGCGGCTCGGTCATGACGACCTTCATGCGGCTCAAATATGAACGCTCCTCATGCGGCTCAACAATGATGACATGACACGTGTCCTAAAGATAATCAAATTTTGGGTCAGATCCCAATAATTTGGGACACGTGGCAAGAGAATGAATTAAATTGATTCATTTAGATTTGCGGACATCAGCAAATCATCATGATGGGGATTTATTGCAATCAATATTAATGACTGACATGATATGGTATAATCCTCATTAAGGGCCCAGATCCTTCACGTTCAAGATTGATGGCCCAGATTGATCATTTACCAGGCCGCCGCCACTTAGAGAATGGGCAATCATTGCAAACCCTAATGATGCCCCTCACTATTATAATAGCTAGGTGCCATTCCCTTGTAAAAGGACGCTCCCCCAATAATCAGAGAGAAAAATACACGAAGATCAATCCAGAGAGAGAGACCAGAAGAGCAATACGAGGAGAGCAAGAAGAGCATTTTCTTCGTCAACGCCAAGCATCTCGTCACAGGAGCCAAGGCTACGTCCGATCGTCCAAGGAGTAAGACAGAGCTGTCGTCGCTTTTTCGAGCCTCTACCGTCACCCCCCAAAATCAAAAACAATTGTACTTAGATTGCTGTACCTAGGTTTTCGTCCTTAGGCTTTCTTTGTACAAGCGAGTTTGTAACGTGAAGTAAAAGTCCAGTCCTTCCATAAAACTGTTCTGCCCTTTTATATTTCATGGCAAACACGATGGCGAATCTGCTGGAGACAAACTTCTCCACGGCTGAGGAGTTGTGACGTAGTCGGATACAGCCAAGCTTGGCTCCACGCAACAGAAGATGGTCGTCCGTTTGGACCAACAGGCGTTTGAAGAAATGCTCTCCGACAAGAGCGCTGGCCCGTCCAGAAGCAAGCCCGCACGAAGAAGGCCCGCAAGGAGTGGAGACCCCGATCATTCGCTCCTACTGAAGCTTTTGTAGAGATACCCTCTGTTGCTCAAGACGGTGGAGAAGACTCTTCTGCGGCCCTACTTCAGACCGTAGACAACTCTGTTGTTCCCAAGTCCGGCAGAAGAAAACACTATAATGCTGGACTTGCGGGGGCAAAGAGGAACTCTATGCGATCCGAGCCGCATAAGGGTGCTAGCTGCATGGAGAAAGCTCATGCGGCTACATCCGCCAGCCGCATGAAGAAACTCATGCGGCCACATCTGTCAGCCGCATCGCTTATGCGGCTACAGTTGCCAACCGCATGGATGAAACTTATGCGGTTACTGAAGTCAATCGCTTGCAGAAAACCTATGCGGCCGCAATTGCCAACCGCATACGGCCAGCCTGCACGGTCGTGACTCCTAGTCGCACAAGAACAACTCATCCGACAACTAAAGACAACCGTATGCAGACAACCTGCACGGTTTCCAATCCTAGCCGCATAGCGTCTATTCCACGCTTCTCTCGATCGTCATCTTCGACCGTCTCTCATGCGGTCCTGACCCTGATGGTTCTCTGGATGATAAGCCAGACTCTGTGGTATCCAACTTGGACTTTTCCTATTACGTACCCGTAAGTGCTAAAAGGAAGAAGTCTAGGGCAGTGCGGGCTCACCAAGCCCAGTCAGCCCCAACCTCTGACTATCGGAGCGTCCCACTGATTATAACACGGGCCTCTAATGAAAAGTTGTATAAAGCTACTCGTACCCTGCCCCCTGCGGTCAATAGGCGGGATAGTCATCAAGCATCTCCCAATAACGAACGAAGGCAAGTGTACGAGCTACCTTCGAATCAGGAAGCAGGCGGGAGGCCTACACACTCGCGTGCCCGGAATTCCCGAGCCAGCGAAGCAAGTGACTTGCGTGAGGCCATCCTCCACAAACGCAAGGAAAGAGAAGATGCATCGGGGTGCAAAGGGTCCTCCCACGGACGTCACTGCACCCAAGTCATCGTCAACTGCTGCTGCAATAGCACGACGATGCAAGAAGGCCGGCAGTCTGTCTTTCAAAGACTGCAACAACCATCTTCAGAAGACGAGGCACTACCCGTCGTCTCCCGCAACTCTGCTCAGAAGTCCTCGCTGATGGAAGGGGAAGAAGACGAATGTTCCCAGCCCAAAGATCTCAACCACTCCGACTAAAAGACTGTCATCAAAGCGGGTGCCCACCACCGGAGTTTTCCAAGGTACTCGTTCTAAGACGAAATCTGCTATATTGGGAGATTCGTCGTCCATAACGCAGGAGGTTGCTGGGGCTGGGGGTAGCACCCCTCCGAGCCTCCACAGCAATCCGATGTTCCAAGAAGACGAGCCAGGGGAGACAACTCTTCCATCGGATACAGCAAACTTCGATGTCCCCAACGACATCCACAACTCCCAAGACGAGGCGAACTCGGAGACTGGGGTACTGTTCTTTTCGAGTCTGAATCAGAAGAGAACATACCCACATACCTCGATGACTTCTCACTACAGGGGTACGATTCGGAGGGCGCTTCCTCCACCGCTCCGTCTATCTCTCCTCATGTGAAGACGATATTCAAGACAGACAGCAACCAAGGTGGTTCCAGTGATCGCCAGCGCATCGACAGTCTCGAAGCCATATTGCTTGCTTTGGTCAAGTCTGTAGACAAGATTAAAGCGGCCCTTCCAACTCTGCAAGGAGGGACGCCTGGCCAAACAAGCGCGGGTCCCGCGGCCAAAGCGGACTCAAATTTGGCGACACCAAACCCGGGCAACAATCCTCCGAAAACAACGGCCTCCACCGCCGTGGACGAAACGCGAAGCGAGAAGAGAGGTCCAGGAGCTCCGAGCCATGTTCTACGCTCAAGAAAACTCTCAAGACCTCAGAATACGATAACCGTACCCTGCTGCATGGAGGGATGTTCCATTTCCACCAAGATATAAGCCGTTCAATATCAATCCTTATGATGGCAAGACTTCAGCAAGTCGGTACATCACTTAGTTCGAGGTCACCACCGACCATCTGCCCCATGACGATGCCATTCTCACACGATTATTCATCGGAGCATTGGAAGGAGTCGCCTTCGACTGGTATCGCAATATGCCGGACAACTGCATCCACTCCTTCGCCGGCTTCAAGCGCATATTCTTGGAGAGATTCTACGAAGTAGGGCAGGACATTACCATGTCCACCCTCATGGACGTCATCCAAGGGGAGAAAGAGCTGACAAGGAACTACATCGAGTGGTTCTGCCAAACCGCCATGAAGTTGCCATCTGGAAACTCGAAATCCTCCTTAATTGAAATTTGCTAAAGAGACTGCTTCCAACAATCAGTCTGTGGATGGGCGAAAGTCAAGGATTGGAAGACGTTCATCATCAGTACCACAAGTGCCGAAGAACGACTGAAGAAGGCTCGCCAACTGGGATTGCACATCTCAGACGGAGAGAAGGGCAAGCGTCCCAATAATGATAATGGGGTAGCCCCTCCAACAATCGGAACAGCAGGGGAAAGTAGGCTATGGTGGCCAATACAGCACAAAATTGAGCCAAAGCCAGCAGACAAACAATGGCCGCAAATCACGTACTCCTTCGAAGACGGCCACGTCAAGCCCATCTTGGACATGCTCATACAAGGGGACAGAATTCAGCTTCCTCCACCAAGACGGGAACCGCGGCCGGCAGAGATGGAGAACCCAAAGTACTGCCATTATCATCGCTACGTCCACTATGCTACACACGACTGCTACCAGCTAAAACGGTACATCCAAAATCTCATCGATTTGAACACTCTGGCTATCGATTTCGAAGAGGTAACCGTGGCAGCCAATATGGTATCCGTACAATTCGGCAGCTTCCCTCCGACGGAAACTCAAGACGGGGTGGTCCCCATCCCTCTGGCGACAATGGAGATTTCTAATCTTCCACCTCCCCGAGATCAGGCTGCTGGTCTAGTGCCCCTCACCACATCACGAGGGGAGGTCATGTGGATCCATCCAGACTTGGTATCAGAAGTGACTCAGCCCACACCATCTTCCACCTACAAGAAGAAAAGTAGAAAAGTCAGAACCTGCCACACAATTTCGGCAGACATCGAGAAGCTACAGCCGTCGTCACGCGGTCTGGGGCGCAATCCCAACCTGGGGCTGACAATCCAGCTGAAGATCATCAACCCACTACAACTGATGCTCCGGGATCGGCTCAGCCTCCGATGACCGACAAGCCTAGGCCAGAGAGACTCGCTTCGACAAATTCCTCCGAAAAGAGGCAGCCCAAGGGCTGGAGAGGCCCTACAACTTCGACATCTTGGCACAATTGGCCAACATACCGGCCAAGTTGTCATTATACGAGCTCCTGAGACTCTCCAAGGATGTTCGTGTGGCTTTGAACGATGCACTCCAAAATGCCGACGTATACCTGGCTCAAGTTAACCTCACCGAAGAAAACCCGCCTACAGATCTCCAAGACAGCGCTTGCACGGGAGCAATGTCCAACATCGTCTTCACTCCGCTGGACATGCTCATCAAAGCTAATCTGCACGATCGCCCACTATACTAAACTGGATACATCGGCGACGTAAAGGTGGATCGGATGCACATTGATCCTGGATCTTCCATAAGCATCATCTCGAAGGGTCTGCTACATCATCTCCGCATCCCAATGCACCGCCTGACGCCTACAAACACCGCCATCAGCAATTTCAATTCGGACAGGAGCTACCCTATTGGGAAGATTCGTTTAAAGTGTCAAATTGGCGACCTCCAATCCGAAGTCACCTGCTACGTCATAGATGCAGACACTTCTTACAATATCCTCTTGGGGCGCCCATAGATACACGATTATATGATCGTGCCTTCCACGCTGCACCAGTGCTTCAAATATGTCGACAAATACGGCTTCGTGAGGACGGAATTTGCCGTTATCGATCCCTTCAAAGGGTCGAATCTTACTACTCAGACTCCTGCCTGTACGAAAAATCGAAGAAGCATCTTAGTGAGATGTACAAGCTAGTACCGAGATAGCCACAGGATCAGAAGAGCCTCTGACGATCTACCTCCAAGCTCGCAAACCGGGCTGGTCTGCACCCCTTACCGCCACTCTGCGTAAGGACGCAATCAGTCTCTCGGCACAAGAAGAGCAGATGATAATTCGACTGCCAAGGTCTGGCCAAGTGCCAAGATCCACAACGGGCCACTAACAATCAGACTGCCGAGAGTCGGTCAGCCCCAAACGGAGAAGCTCAATCCCTCCGACAAGCCACTGACGATACGCCTTTCCAAAAAGGGTCATCATCCCGATGCAAGGTCTGACACTTCCAGCGAACCAGCCACTCCCTGCCCCACATCGAGTACCAAGCTGGGGTCGCTAGTCTGCCAACAACTCCACGCTCAGCACCATCAGCTTAACCGCTGACGATCAAGCTCCCTAGGTCGTCCTCTCAGTCTTCGTTCACACAGGGGGTAGCCGAAGAGGAGCCGGAGCTAGCCAAGTATGTGGCTGCCCACACTGATGTTCCCTCCGCAGATGATGTAATCCCCTAGAAAAGATACCTTTCTTCATTAATAAAGGGCTATCTTTGAACTACCTCGAGCTTAATAAGCTTTGTACAACGTACGCTATAGAACACGGTATAGGCACTCACCTACACACACAGGTGACAAATGTCTACACCACAATCTAGCTTACTCCAGCAGAAGATGCTTACCGAATAATCGAGAGAGGGGACCATCCAATCATCTTCGGCCGGAAGGACGATTCGTATCCCTTCACCATAGAAGAAGTCGACCTTGGATCGGATGCCGGAAGACTACCTCTGTATCTTTATGGCCCCCAATCTAAATACCTCATGCAGAAATAGGGGTATGATCTGGAAACGACACCGAGTTTGAACTATGGTATTGGACAACGATTACCTTTGAAGCCCCCGGTCCCGGCTGGCAAACCGCGGGACTACTATATCAAAACTCGATGTGGATTAGGGTATGTAACACCCACGATGACCCCTGAGAGTTCAGATGAAGAATGTGACTGGCAGTCACATTCAACCGGGTCACCAACTTCTGACTCAGATACCAGCATTGGAGACATATTCAGACAAGTCCTGTCAGTCAACATGGCATTCGCCGACGCCTATGACGAAGATGAAGACATTCCAAAAATCCTCGAGCTAGTGCCGTGGGCCCAACAGCTAGATGAACAATGGAAAAAACATTTTGAGCAAAGAGAACCTCCCACCGAGGATGAGGTCATACAAGTTAATCTTGGTGATGAAGCCTTCCCGAAACTAATCTTCATCAGCCAGAGTCTGACAGATAAGAGCGAGAGTCGCTGCTCCAACTCGTCAAAGAGTATATCGATGTTTCGCCTAGAGCTATGAAGATATGCCAGGATTAGACCCCGAGATCGCACTCCACAAACTCAATATTCGTCCAGATGCAAAACCTGTCAAGCAACAGCACGACGGTTTCGCCCCGATGTCATGAATGCTATTGAAGCCGAGGTCAACAAACTGATAGCCAGCGGCTTCATTCGCCAAGAGCAGCACCCAGACTGGGTAGCCAATATCGTACCAGTTCTCAAGATGAACGGAAAGATCCGAATATGTATTGACTTCCAGAATATGAATGAGGCATGCCCTAAAGTTGAATTTCCTCTCCCTATCACAGATATCATGATCGACAATACCTGCTTCGAACGTATGTCCTTCATGGATGGCTTCTCAGGATACAACCAGATCAAGATATTCCCTGATGACGAGAAGCACACATCATTCCGAACACCAATTGGTACATATTGCTACATCGTTATGCCTTTCGGTTTAAGGAATGCTGGTGCCACTTACCAGAGAGCTATGAGCGTCATCTTTAGAGACCACTTGCGCAAGACAGTGGAGTGCTATGTCGACGACATCGCCGTCAAAAGTCGTTCAAAGGAAGATCATCTGCAAGATCTCAGGACAGTGTTCGACCTAATGCGAGCACACAACTTAAAGATGTACCCTACAAAATCATTCTTGGGAGTCTCCAGCAGGAAATTCTTGGGTTTCGTCATTACTTCTCAGGGCATTCACATCGACCCCGGAAAACAAAGGAAATCATGGAGATGGGTCCCCCAAGAAATCTCTACGAACTCCGAGGCCTCCAAGGCAGGCTAGCTTACATCAGGAGATTCATCTCTAATCCCTCCGGACGATGTCAACCATTCACCCATCTCATGAAGAAGGGAGTCTCTTTCGTATGGGATAGAATGCCAGCGCGCTTTCGACAGCATCAAAGAATATTTGTCGAACCCCCCAGCCCTGGTAGCTCCTGTTGTTGGGAAGCCATTCCTGCTCTATGTACGAGCTATGGAACATTCTCTTGGTGCTCTATTGGCACAGAATAATGATACGGGCCACGAACAAGCTATATACTACCTCAGTCGAAAGATGATTGGGCCAGAATACCAGTACACGACCGTAGAGAAGGAATGCCTTGCTCTCGTGTTCGTAATCCAGAAGACGCGACACTACGTTACTGGACAAACCATCCACGTGATATCGCGGATCAACCCTTCAGGGTCCTCATGACCAAACCTGGGGCACTCAGCTCTCGTCTTGCTACCTGGGCGATATTACTATCACCATACCACATGATCTTCGTCCCGCAAAAGGCTGTTAAAGGCCAGGCTCTGACAGACTTTCTAGCAGCCCATCCAGGTTCGGAGACGACTAGGGTATATGAAAAAATACCGAACGAGGTCACCAGTTCAAATGTAGTCTCCCATGATGCCATCTGGCGAATGTTCTTCAACGGCGCTTCAAGAACTGGACCCAAAGGTAACATCGTCGCTGGAGTTGGAGTGGTGCTGATTTCTCCCTCCGGCTTGGTGATCAATCGGGCCTACTCACTCACAGAGCCCTATTCAAATAATGTGGCCTAGTACAATGCCTTGGTCATTGGCCTCCGGCTCGCGAAGGAACTGGGGGTAGAGTATCTTGAAGCATACGGCGACTCGGAGTTAATCGTCAATCAGATTCGGGGGTCGTACGAGGTCCGCCACAAAGACATAATCCCGTAACATTAAATAGCAATCGACATTATCTCGTCTCTGGGAGGATTCTTCATAGAACATGTTCCCAGACTCCAGAACATTGAGGCTGATGCCCTAGCTGGTTTGGCCGCTTCCCTAGCTGTGCCAAATTACGCTCATCATCAGGTCGACATAATAGGCCGTGAACTGGTCTGTCCTAAGGATAACGTTCGATGCATTGAAAGCTACTCCGTCCTTTCAATCGACGAAGCACCAGACTGGAGACAGCCGTTCATCGACTTCATAGTATACGACATCCTGCCAGAGAATCCGAAGGAAGCTACTTCTATAAAAAGACGTTCTCTCAGATTTTTCTATGATACGGAGACGAAAATGCTGTATCGCCGATCCTATGATGGTTTACTGCTTCGGTGTCTATCAAATACAGAAGCCAAGGAAGCCGTACGCGAAGCCCATGATGGTCTCAGCGGAGCCCATCAACCTGGCCCGAAACTGCAAGACCGCCTTCGCCGAATGGGCTATTAATGGCCCACGATGGTTGCAGACGCAATAAATTATGCACGAAAGTGCAGAGCCTACCAAATCCACGCTGACTTCATCCACCAGCCATCTGAATTCCTACATCCGACTGTGGCCTCCTGGCCATTTGAAGCATGGGGTATGGACATCGTCGGCCCAATCACCCCGCCTTCGTCCAGAGGACACCGATTCATACTCGCAATCACCGATTACTTCTCCTAATGGGCGGAAGCCATCCCATTGGCAGAGGTAAAAACTTCAAACGTGATCAGCTTTCTTAAGCATTATGTCATCTACCGCTTTGGACTGCCCCGAAGGATCATTCACGACAATGGACCACAGTTCGCAAGCCACACATTTTATCGATTCTACGATAAGCATCGAATTCAGAATATTACTTCGACACCCTACAACTCAGCAGCCAATGGGTTAGCAGAAGCATTCAATAAAACCATAATCAAGCTACTCAATAAATTCGTGTCCTCTAACAAGCGCGACTGGAACGAAAAGCTCGGCGAATGCTTATGGGCGTATCGTACCACAGTTCGAACAGTCACCGGGAATACACCATTTTCCCTAGTGTACGGGTGTGAGGCAGTCCTCCCATTAGAGACTCAGATCCCCTCACTCCGCGTCGCCCTCACACATCAGTTGACGACAGACGAAAACTACCATCGCCGACTACAGGAATTGGAGGCCCTAGACGAGAAATGCATGTTAGCTCAACAACAAATCGAACTATATCAGGCCAGAATCTCCGGAGCTTTCAACAAGAAGGTCAAGGTCAGAACATTCCAAGTAGGCGATCTCGTTATGGCAGTTCGGAGGCCGATGGTTATGACGCATAAAACTGCCGGTAAATTCCAACCAAAATGGGAAGGCCCGTTCATCATCGAAGCTGTATTCTCCAACGACGCCTACCGCCTCGCAAAGCAAAATAGAGACTTGCCCATATTGCCCATCAACGGCAAGTTCCTGAAGAAGTATTATGTCTGAAACAAAATCCTCGAGATATCTCAGAGTGTCGAGTTATGTACCTCCTCGTACCACTGAACTTGTATTTTGGTTCCATACATCGAGTCATGTACCCGCTGGTACCCCTGAACTCATTCCCATATTTTCTATACAACGAGTCATGTACCCGCTAGTACCTCTGAACTCATTCCCATATTTTCCAGATCAACGAGTCATGTACCCGCTGGTACCGCTGAACTCGTACCCACAAAATTTAGATTGCCGAAGTTATGTACCCGCTGGTACCGCTGAACTCACCCGATCTACTGCCCGCATTCTCAATGCACAAAAAGGGGAACGGATCCACAAAATTCCTATACAACCATGTCGATGTTACCTCTGAGTTGTTCCACTTCTGCCAAAAACAAATCACCCCTCTACATAGAACTTCCATGTCCTCATTACCTCTGAGTCATTCTATGTACCCTCCTTCATTGAGCCCACTCCTGCCATGTCCTTATTACCTCTAAGTGGGAAGGCTCCGTCGAAGAAACCTTCATGCTTGCCATGTCCACATTACCTCTGAGTAAGTATGAAGATCCCCTTTCGACTTATTATCTGTACCCACAACCGGAGTATGCCAAGGATAATAGGTCCACAAATATGCTCCGCTAAGTCCACTCCTGCCATGTCTTCATTACCTCTGAATAGGAAGACTCCACGGTAAAACCTCCGTACTTACCATGTCCTCATTACCTCTGAGTAAGTATGTTGGTCCTCTCTCGTCTTATTACCCGTACCCCGAACCAGGGTACGTCAAGGGTAATAGGCCCACAAATGTCCTCTGTTGACCACAAAAATCCTCCGTTGAATCCACTTCTGCCATGTCCTCACTACCTGTGAGCAGGAAGATCCCACGGTAAAGAAATCCCCATACTTGCCATATCCTCACTACCTCTGAGTAAGTATGATGGTCCTCCCTCGACTTATTATCTGTACCCAAGATCTGAGTACACCCAAAGATAATAGGCCCACAAACGTCTTCCGGCGACCACAAATATCCTCAGTCGACCACAGATGCTGTACTGGGTCTCCAGTACGCGCCCATCCCTTCCCTATCATGCCTGGGAGCCCAGTTGCCCCCTGGCATTCTCTCGAATACCAAAAACTTCTATAGCTGTCCTATCGCAAAATTGTTCTAGGTATTCCTCTATAAAACTTGTTACTCGTATCTAAAACCAAGGTACGCCCAGGGTAACAGGTCCACAAATAATCCCCCAGCAGGTCGAATTCCACAAACACTACGAGTACAAGAAAGAGAAGATGAGTTGAAACATGCTCATTTATTCAAAATTCAAAGTGCTACATCATTTGGGATCACATCCCTTACAAAATGAAAACAAAAAGAAAAAAAAACAGGAAAAGAAAACAGAAAACTGATCACTGCTCCAGGGCACAGAACGCCGTGAGACGGTCCGTCAGCAAGGCAACCGACTGCTCAAACCTCTGTTTAGCTCGACGCTCTGCCTCTTGGGTTAGCACCGCCGCGTCCTCCAGATGAGCATGAACTTGCCAGTTGTCCTCGAATTTCTTGAAAGCCCGCTCCAGGTTAACAGAAGATCGAGAAACCTTCTCGGCCTCCCGAACGATTGACTCATGTTCCGCATGAGCAGCCTTCAGCTCCGTCTCTAGGAAGGCCAATTCCCTCTGAAGTGCGAGAATCCGCTCCTTCGTGTCAGCTATTCCACGAGAAGCAGTCTCTTCCCGAGCCCTACAAGCTTGACTTCGACGACCCAGCCTGTCATACGAAGTGGAAAGCTCGTCAAGGTCCCCCTTCACAACTGGCCCGGCAGTGTCTCGAGCGAGCTTTATCCTATCCCGAGCGGCAATAAGGAATCCCCGCTTCCGTTCAATCGCAGCAGGCAAGTCAGCCTGCCGTAACACCAGCAATCGGGTCACGAGCTGATCAGCCTCTGCCAACTTGGGCTCCAGAAGCACAGCCAACCCCACCCCGCCAGTAAGAGCCTTCAAAGTTTCAATCTAACCCCGAGCATACCGCAGGAACAGAGAAAAAGGGATCACCCGTTCTACGGCAGCATCTACGCCCCTCTTTAAGTGGCGATAGAAGCTGTCGACCACATCCTGTGACACCTCGTCCAGAGCCTCCGAAGAAGCTGGCGTCAACGGGAGTGTAGCTGGCAACACTGAAGAAGACGTAACAGAATCTGCCACTCCTGCCACAAGGGAAACAAACTCAGTGCGTAAGGACGCATGAACAGTGTCCAACTCCTCTTCAGCAGCCCGCAGAACTTGAATGCTCGGCAGGGTCGAAAAGTCAATCTCCAAAGCCGTATAAGAGGATGAGGCGGAGACCATCGCTCCCAGAACAAGCTCTACTCCCATCTGCCCGGAGCTGGCGGGAGGCCCCTCGACATAAGTCGGTGAAGGAGAGGAAATGCTCCTTTCCCCCAAATCGCGGCAGGCTGAGCCTTCCCCAAGAACATCCACTGTGGGAAGTAAAGGGTCAGGACCTGTAGGGCCAAGACAACCATGAATCGATTTGACTTGGAGGATATGTTGATAGAGCAAATAAGCCCCCTCACTAGTCAATATTTAGCTTATCTTACCAGCGGAAGGGTGTGGAGGCTGAGTTTCGCCTACAGCCACCGCAACCTCTTCACTAGTAGCCTCCGAGTCAAATATAATAGACTCCTCCGCCCCGACCCCCTCGGGAGGGGATGCGACGAGATCGGCGTCGCCTTGCTGAAATTCAGCAATCTCGAAAACAGGCTCGAGGAAACCTTCGTCACCCCGGACCGAGGCCTCAGCAACTTGGGAGTCCTCAGCCGCCGCTGAGAAAACCCTCGCAGAAAGGACCGCGGCATACATGCCATTAATCAAAGCAACAAGGGCCGGATCAACTCCAGGGGCAGCAGACGGTTCATGAGAGCCTGGTTCGTCAGACGCCTACAAAGAAAAAAAAAGGATTAGGTCATATCTCCAAGAAAAAAAGAAAACCACAACAAGGAGATAGCTCCAACATAGTCTTACCTCCGGAACATCGTCAGCATTTTCACCCCTCTCGGTAATAAGCAACCTACGAGACCTAACGGCATCTCTTTTCACAGAAAAGGTCGTTCTGCCATCAGAAGACTCACGTCTGACTCGTTTACGTGAGGGACCAGACACAGCGGGAGGCTGTCCTTCCCTCACTACTTCCTCTTGTGTAGCAAGCGACGGATCCTCCGCCAGTTCGTCTGGTGTGGTAAGCGGTTGATCCGCTACTTCTCCGCCCCCAGAAGAAAGAGAGTCTTCGCTATCATGATCATCATCCTCCTCAGCCGCCTCGGAAGATTCTGATTCAGGGAGGGGAGTCTGGAGCGCTAGTTGCTTTCTAGCCTTAGCCCCCTTGGGCTTTTCCTCTAAACTGGTACCCACGATGAAACTGGTACCCGGATCGAAATTGACAGGAGGCTTATTTGCCATAACATGATACAAGGCAGCCACGTACAAAATTTCCCTCGGTGCCTTAGTATCAGGGACTGAGAAGCTGGCCCGAGTATGATAAGCGTCATAATAATTCCACGCCCTGGCACCATCAAGAACGCTACCTTCAAAGCCCAAGCAAGGGCTGGGACAGTCAAGGAATAACTGACTATAGCCAAATTGGCGGGAAAACCTACTAGACAGGTAGGGCTCCAAGTACACATTATCACGGTTACAATAAACCAGATGTGCGGAGCGAATGTTACGCAACCAGGCGAGCATCTTCGGAGACAGAAAGTGAGGAGGTCCGGTACCATCAAGGTGTACGTCCCTCACTTTCTCATCGGAAAAATGAGGAATAGACACAAAAAAGCTATACCCATCCACCCTCGCCAGTGCCCTCCGACAAGCTGGCATAGTACTGTATTCCCAAGGTTGGTGATGGCATTGGAAAAGGAAAGCGTCTTCATCTGTAGCATCTTCCGCTGTTCTAGATCCCATCAAAGACTTGTAGTGCATCAACAACCACCCCATCAAATAGTGGTAAGGTAGCTCTATGCGCTCAAAGTCCAGCGTCTTCTTGCGGGCAATGACCTTGGACGAGAATGTTCGAAGACCATGGTGTATGCTACACACCATAGCCGGGAGAAGAGCCAGTCTAACTCTAAATACTAGCTTAACGGCAGGGAGAATGAAGTGGCGGCTGATCCTCTCGATAGAACCTGCCTCCCCCCCCGAACTACGCAGTTCCGTAGCCATATCATCAAAAATCCAGCCAGGAGCACTTTCTCAGACATCTGCCTGGTACCGTAGTAAAAATAGCTAAGAGGGTCAGTTTGACTCTCGAATATGTCGCTATTGGACCGCGACTTCTTGACGCTCAACATCAGGTCCTTTATCTCTCCCTGGGTTTGAGGGGTTCGAGGAATAACCTTGCCAGAAGGGCCAACTTTAAAAAGATAATTGACCCAGGATGTGGTGTGGGGAGCGTTCCCTTCTGAGCTATCCTCCTTTTTTATAGCCATCTGGTGACAAGCACTATGATAGCATAGCAACTCCTGGTACACCGCAACAAAACCTGGGAGTCGTCGGTTCAGGTCCTCGAACTCCTCGTTCGACGGGGTGTACACCTCGAAAGGCTCGTCCCCCCACGAAAGCTTGGAGACAGTATGCATCTCATGGAGAGCAAGCCCCAACTCCCCTCCGGGTGCAAAGAACGTCCCCGTTCGTCGGTTATACATCTCCAGGAGTGCCACGAAGAATGGCTTATTGATAGGAAGCCCGTGACAGGTGCCCCGGATGGCATGATAGAGTCCCACCACCCGCAGGAATGTCCCGTAGGTCTATAGAACCCAAGTGGTCAAGTGGGCCCATGTAGAAGTGGGGTTTACCCAGTTCAGCAATGCCAGTCTGCCAACGGGATAAGATTTTTTGTGAACAAGCCGATTCAGGAATGTATCAGCTTTAGTGTATGTGAAGTTGGGACCATATACGTTCATAAAAGTATCTGAGGCCAGTCCCATCATGTACCGGCGGACGGAATCCTTACCCGCGTACGCTGACCCAATGTTCGGGTTATAATGGATGTCGCCCATCAACATCCCTGATTGGGTAGGAGTTAAGGTACCTACCATCGTCCTGTCCAACAACACCATATTGAACCACGACAGAGGATAATGGCGCTCCATGAGAGGAATATGGATCGCCATTCCATCCAAAGTAAAATCCCAGTTCTCAGAGATCTCTTATACTCGGGGATTCTTTATGATTAAAGCGTCCCCGAAGAGGAATGAGGGCTTCAGGTATGATCCATCCAACTTTCCAGAATTCATCATGGCACGAAGATAATGGAGAGACTGATTCTCGATGGCGTTTAACCTCCCCGAAGGCTCATTAGCAGGAAATTAATTCAGCACGTACTTAACTAAGTCATCAAGATGCACGCCCAAGGCAAACTGATTCGAGCCCACTAGGAGTTCCCCCGCAGGATTTACTGGTAGATTCACTGAAGATAGACGAAAAAAACAAGATTAAAGGATAGTCAAAACAAAGAAGCGTTTGAAAGATCATTTAAGTCTATGCTGCTCGGGTCATCATAGCCTCATGTGGCTCAGAACCAGATGAGTCCATGCGGTTCGATTCATCATAGCCTTATGCGGCTCCGAATCAGACGAATCCATACAAATCAAGTTCAGATGAGCTTATGAAGCTTCTGCCGTTTGGGTTCGGAAGGGCCTATGCGGTTTAAGGTTCACATGGACTCAACAAACAAACCTAGGCGTTGATGCGGCTCGGATTCAGGTGAGACTATATGGTTCAAAGTCCACGCGGACTCATGCGGCCCTGAACAGACAGACTAATACGGCTACAAGAAGATGAGCTTATGCGGTTCAAAAAAGAACTATGCTCATGCGGCCCAAACCGAAAAATATATATGCGGATCAGATCGAGTATGACAAGCCCATGCGGCCCCCTGGGCGAAGTGCTTATACGGTCATATCGGCGAACCTTGTACTTGCGGCTTGTGCATAAATTATGCAGCAGAGCCATGGCAGTTAGGGTTCTAAGGCAACGCCCTTAGGAGCAATAGGTAGATGAACGTCGGAATGAACAGAGTGAACAGCGGCCGGCGGAGGAGTGGCCACGTTCGTCGCCGCAGTCGCCGCAGAAGCGATCGCCTTGCCCTTCGCAGCCTTCGACGCAGCAACTTTCTTGGGAGCGATAGGTGCTTGGGAAAGAAAGGAGTTAGAAAAATCGAAGAGAGTAAAGGAGATTCCCCAGAACGAAAGTGTTCCTATTTATAGACAAGGAAGGAACGCCTCGATCCGCGTACAAATATGATGACCGCCTCTTCGGTCATCGAGGCAAAACGGCTGAATAATAGCCTGACTCTTGCGATCCTGGCCCAAAAAGTGGCTCTTAAAATTTGACAGCAAATCAAGAGCATTAAAGGTAGAAGATTTACAAAAGATTTGCACACGTGGCAGGAAGACGTGGAAAGAAGCTCCTGCGGCCAAAACAGCCCATACGGCTCAGAGAGTTATGCGGTTGAGGTAATCATGCGGCTGGACAATTCCATACGGCTTGGACAGAATACATCCATGCGGCTCTCGCATAACCATGCTTCTTATTCAAAGTATTTCAATTTTGCAAATTAAAAACTTTGAAGGGGGTCTTGTAGAAGCATGAAAAAGAAGAAAAAAATGATCCATGCGGCCAAGGAGCCGCATGCGGCTCAGGAGTCCCATGCGGCTCAAACACATAGACAGCTCGAGTGGATTCCATGCGGCCCGCAGAAGGGAAGCCACGTGTCTTTTCAGAATAGCTGTACTCAGCGTCATTCAAACACAATTAATGCTCTGACGGCTGACAGCTGACAGCCCTGACGTAAAGTAGTCATGATGACTGACACAAGAGCACTATCTTCCTAGGGAACTGGAGAAAATCTTCGCAGCTTCGAGGCAAGTTTATACGGCCAGACTAGACGAGTTCACGCGGCTAGTGCAGAGAAACCTATGCGGTTCAATCATGAAGGTCCCCCATGCGGCTCGGCAATGAAGAAACCCATGCGGCTCGGTCATGAAGACTCTCATGCGGCTCAGCCATGAAGACCCCCATGCGGCTCGGTCATGAACATATTCATGCGGCTCGGTCATGACAACCTTCATGCGGTTCGAGTATAGAGACTATTCATGCAGCTCGGTCATGAAATCTTTCATGCGGCTCGGTCGTGATGACCTTCATGCAGCCCAAATATGAACGCTCCTCATGCGGCTCAACAATGATGACAGGACACGTGTCCTAAAGATAATCAAATTTTGGATCAGATCCTAATAATTTGGGACACGTGGCAAGAGAATGAATTAAATTGATTCATTTAGATTTGCGGACATCAGCAAATTATCATGATAGGGATTTATTGCAATCAACATTAATGACTGACATGATATGGTATAATCCTCATTAAGGGCCCAGATCCTTCACGTTCAAGATTGATGGCCCAGATTGATCATTTACCAGGCCGCCGCCACTTAGAGAATGGGCAATCATTACAAACCCTAATGATGCCCCTCACTATTATAAATAGCAAGGTGCCATTCCCTTACAAAAGGACGCTTCCCCAATAATCAGAGAAAAAATACACGGAGATCAATCCAGAGAGAGAGAGAAGCCAGAAGAGCAATACGAGGAGAGCAAGAAGAGCATTTTCTTCGTCAATGCCAAGCATCTCGTCACAGGAGCCAA
Organism: Iris pallida; assembly: GCA_029216955.1. Taxonomy (NCBI): domain Eukaryota; kingdom Viridiplantae; phylum Streptophyta; class Magnoliopsida; order Asparagales; family Iridaceae; genus Iris; species Iris pallida. The sequence continues at coordinate 26,781 of JANAVB010035436.1, forward strand.
GGCTACGTCCGATCGTCCAAGGAGTAAGGCAGAGCTGCCGTCGCTTTTTCGAGCCTCTACCGTCACCCCCAGAATCAAAAATAAATAATTGTACTTAGATTACTGTACCTAGGTTTTCGTCCCTAGGTTTTCTTTGTACAAGCGAGTTTGTAACGTGAAGTAAAAGTCCAGTCCTCCTATAAAACTGTTCTGCTCTTTTATATTTCATGGCAAACAGCCCCTGCCTTCCTCTCTAAGGCACGGCAGCTTCAGGCAGCAGTTGGCTCATCTGTTGTGTCAGAGCATTCTGATGATGAGCCCGATGCACCCCCTCTGGGACAGGATCCTCCTCCTCCTCCTGCCACTCTCGAGTCTCTCCAGACTATGCTCCGCGATCGATTCACCTTAGAGAATGATTGCTGGACTCAGCTAGATTACCGAACTACCCTGCAGATGAGTGCCATCAGTAACTCACTGCACGATATTCGGTACTCCATGTCTCGCCATCCTTCTATGCCTATTCCTATGGAGCGGGACCCTGGTCGTGAGGGATATCGTATCGATGACCCTTGGGTTATTCGCTACTTGGATCCGGATGCGGCCTTCGTGGACCCTCGTCGTTCCTTCACTGATCCATTAGACGACGCTAGGCCTTCACGAGCTCGTTGATGGATATGGATTCTACTTGCTGCTGCTACTGAGGATTATAGCTTATGGTTTATGCATTTTGGATTTTAGTTGATTAGTTGCTTTTATGCACTTTGGTTATATTAGACTTAATATTATATGTGACTCTTGAGACATTCAGTAGTTTTATCAGTTTCTATGCAGTTTCTTCTATTATCTTTTGGTGTGCTTGCCAGTTCTTATTTGATTATGGTTAATTGCTAAATGCCAAAAGGGGAAGAAATTTTGGTATATTCTATATTCTTTTGTATCTGTATCTGTGAGAATATTTGTTATCATGCCAGCTGGATTTTAAGCAATATTTACGGGGGAGCTATTGCTAGCTCGGCACTGATTACGGGGGAGCTATACCATTTTTCTCTTAAATGTGTCCAGGTATGAATATTGAATATACAACTATTATTTTGTCAATTATCAATATGTGGGAGATTGTTGACACAAAGTCACAGTCAACCAAATATTGATAGAATTGACTAAATGATACTTGTGATAATTCAATACAACACATGAAGACAACATCCAGCACAAGTCAGACGACAGCCCAGTTTTGCAATGCAAGTCATTTTTGAGTCTGTATTTTACAATTTTGTTGAGTCTAGACTTATGTAAATTGAGCTGTGCTGAGCATCTGAGACTTAACCATACCCATACCTAAAATCTAAAAGCTCTACATAAGCCCATTGGACCAAAGACCCATTCTGTGCTCTGGAGACAGAGTTCGGGCCGAACTCTGCCTCCACACAGAGTTCAGGCCGAAGTCTGCCTCCTAAAAATCAGCACCCTAATTTTTAGGGTTGGCTGGTTGCAAGTTGTCTAACGGCTAAATTTTTGAATGATCCAACCAGAATTCTGGCCGAATTCTGCCTACCTGGTATCCTATAAATAGGCCATAAATTCTCTCATTTTCAATCATCCAATCTTCTCTTCTCTTCTCTCTAAAGCTCAATACAAGCCATACCCTTCTTTATCTACTAGCCACAAGCTCCCTAAGCCTCAAGTGCTTAGCATTTTTTAGTTAGGAGTTTGTGCAAGAGTTCAAGAAGTCGCTTGAAAAATTCCAAGCATCGCCACTGCGATCTTTGTAAGAAGTTGACGTGCTCTTCTGAAGAAAAGGCACGAGATGTAACTACTATTTCATAAATAGTGGATTTAATCCGGAGCTAGAGTCCTCAGGCCTGGACTAGTCCTCCACGAGGGAAACCAGGTTAAAATCGGCTGTGTTTGTGTATGCTTTCTTGCTCCTTATTTATTTCCGCATTTACTCTGATTACTTTTCAGCTTGTGAAAGAGTTTAATTTTTAATTGGCTATTATCGCTATAAACTCTATTCACCCCCCTCTAGAGTTGCCATCTGTTCTTCAAACACCCTCATCCCGAGTGGACTCTCTGGTGCAAATGGTCAACCCTCGTCCCGTGTGTGGACTCTCTGGTTGAGGAAAATGATACTGGGAAATAGCAGTTCAACTACACGTACTCGTTTCAAGACACGACTCCGTCAAGGCACAGGTGAGACCAGGTACGACTCATGTCAAGACACGGGTAAGGACAACTTTAGCATGAACTATAATGTGAACAAGTCCAGTATAACTATATTATCAAGTCAAGTAAGACAATAAACGGTGAACACGGTATACCGAAAATAGATAAATTAAGTTAACTAGGAAACTAATGATAACATATAAGATCTATAGCAAATAGAGTATCTAATACTATAACAACATGAAAACTATAAACATGAAATTAAACTAGAGGAAGGCAAGGTATCTTTCCTGTCTTATGCTTCGACGTTTGACGGGAAAAGATCATATGCCAGGAGTCCTCAAAAGCCTTTGGACCTAACAATATTCATAATTTATACACTCTAATTTAATATAACTAAATAAGACTTAGATGATTATTTATAGAAAGCTTAAGGGTTAATTACGCAATTACCTGAATGTTGAGGGGTCTTTGCACAAATCTTTCTAATGAAAGATAATGACAACAATACTTGAGGAACCCATAAACTTGCTGTTTCTTCTAAGAATAACCCCGAGGTCTTCATTTTCCTTTTTTTAACTTTGTTTCAGCTTCTACTGCTTGTGTATTTATTCTTGTTCTTCATCTACTTCTTTTACTCACTTTTTTCCTTCTTCTTCTTCTTTTTCTTCTTCTATTCGTCAATCAAGGCCATACAAGTGTGGTTTGATGAGGTCTCGGAAAGTGTTATGGATGCGGCATTACTAGGGCTATTCCGACATGGTCGGGATAATGGTGGATGGAACGGTGATGGTGGAGGCGACGGCTGCGGGGGTCTTCTGGACGGGTTCGATGGGAATTTCTGGACGGTGCAACATCGGCCCGGCAACATCGGCCTGGCAACGTCGGGCAATAAGGACAGCGCCGGCAAAGCCTCGCGCCACGAGTTGTGGTGGTCGTCGCCACGGCTGTGGCACCTGCAGTGACGCACCTGGCTGCCGATGTTGTTGTTCCCACGTGCATCTGCATGCTGTATGGCCGCTCCTGCTGCACGATACTGTGGTCCATGCCTGGCCGAAGCTCCTACCCACGACGGTGCCAGGGTGGCCGTGCCATTTGTGCTACTAACGCTGTTGCCGCGCTTGCTGCTGTGGTTTCTGCTCTTGCTGCCAGTGCCTGCGCCGACGATGTACGGTGGTCTAGCGTCCAGGGGTGGGGTGTCACCTGTGGCAGCGGGATGCCCGACATCGTGTGAGGAGGATTCGACAGAGTCGAGACGGTGCTTTCCATAGAAATGAGGAGATCGGCTAGGGTTTTGTCGCTGCTTTCCTCTCTCTCGCTGATATGTAACCGTATATATATATGCACGATTACTCTCGGGTTAGGAAAATAAGTGGGTGCGCTTGGGGCTCAGCCTGGCTGGGAACTCTCTCGGGTTTGCACGTGATTGGGAGGGCTCAGCTGTTGCTGGGTTGAGTCTGAGCTCGTGTGGAGCTCGGCTGGTTGAGTTTAACGCATGGCATGGCATACAGGCCTGGTTCATGGGCTTCGACTCGGCCCATTGGCTGGGTTGGGATTTTGGGTTCAGCTGGGCTGCCTATGAATTTATTTATTCTCTATTGTATCATCCACTATTAGCCAAGGGATCATTTATAAATATACCCATGACAAAATGGTGGCCTTCCCTATACATTATATTACTGGTTGGATCTTCCTCCTGTAGTTCACCATTCGTAAGTTACTCCACTTAGCATAAGTCATAGTTGACTAGTGTAGGCTCTAGAGTAGGGAACACCCTCACGCACCATTCATATATTGCTCCCTCCAAATGAGGTTCCTGTCCCCATATCTACATGATTTGGCCTCTCTAATATTCAAAATTATGACACAAATATTTCTCTCCTCACCATACTAAAGTAATACTTACTGAACCTTTTCTATGAATACACACACATATATATATATATATATATATATATATATATATATATATATATATATATAAATATTATATATATTTATATATATATAAATATATATATACCAAAAAAATAAATATATATATATACCAAATACTATACACACATTTATATATATGTATAATATGTATATACTTTAATAAATTATAAATGTATTTACACACCTATATATATATATATATATATATATGTATATATATATATATATATATATATATATATATACAACATGTATTCATGTATATACCTTAATAAATTATAAATACATTTACATGCCTATATATTCAATATATTTATCCCGATATTTACAGACAATAAAATATTTTAAATATAATCAATATTAAAATATCTAATAGTAATAAATATATTTATTTATTCACCACAAAATAATAAAATAATTAAATGGTGGTTTGGTGAATCCATACTATTCACCTTTATCCGGGTCCAGAAAATTGGACAAATATTGTAATACAATATTTAATAATAAAAATACTAATTTGGGTACAAATATTCAAATAATTAAAATGTACATCAATACCCAAAATAATTTGAAAACTATTTATACACACATAAAATACGCCTACATGGTCGTCTTTGGTCTCACTACAAGATTAGATGGGCTCGATTTCGGTTCGGGTCCAGTCCGAGCTAAATCGACACAAACTGGGTCCCCTACAAGTCAATAATATAATTAATACATAATTTAAAAATGTCTTTAGAGATTAAGTCGCAACTTGCCCTGATTTTCCTAGTTAGGACACACTTATGGCTGGGTCTTCCTTGGCATGGCTAATACACTAGTCAAGGCACGCCACTGCACTATCCGTGCCATGATTCCTAGTCGTCTGGTACTTCAAAACTCAACCATGGCTAAACTCATCTACTGTAATAATTAACTAAATAATCATTTATAAAATTCTAAAATTTACCATTTAAATCAAATAAAAAACAAAAAATATTTCAAATTTTTTTGGGAAGGGAAGCTACAAATCTACCCACCTTAAAATAATTTCGTCCTCGAAATTCTAATATATTACTATCCCTTAAAATTCAAAGTCTACTATTACCTTAATCTCCTCAAATTTAATTTCTCCAAAAATATTTCATGACCTTCTCTAGTTATTTTATAACTCTGAATACTTAAGGACTTCTACCCACCTTTGGTCATACTACTCCTCAAAATGCGGTCACTAAAATCTTATAATCTTCTAACTACTTGCAAACAATCCTTCCAACAGTTATCATTGCTTATGGCATCTATAATCCCTCATACCTATAAACAACCAAATATTCCATAGTCAAGCAAATATTATACTATAATTTAAGAATTTCTGAGGAATTCTAGACATCACGATCATTCGTCTCCCTGAAATAGGAAAGGACGAGAATCAATGGTACGAAAAAGTAAGGAAGAATAATCGAGAAAAAATATGGAGTTTCAAGAACGTAAAGAATTTCTAAGAGAATTTTCAAGACAGTGTGGATTGAGATTTCTCAGGTTTATGTTGACACAAAATCACAGTCAACCAAATATTGATAAAATTGACAATATGATACTTGTCATAATTCAATATGACACATCAAGACTGAACTCAGTACAAGACGGACTACGGCTCGTACCTGTAGCGTACTATGTTTCGAGTCTGTATTTTATACTTTTCTTGAGTCTAGATAAATGTAAACTGAGTTGCACTAAGCAATTTGGGCCTTTAGGTATACCTATACCACAAACCAAAAGCTCCATCAAACCAAACTAGCCCATACAGCCCACTGGACCAATTCTATCTTCTGGAGACAGAGTTCGGGCCGAACTCTGCCTCCATACAGAGTTCGGGCCGAATTCTGTCCTCTAAAATCTAGGATCCTAACTTTTAGGGTTTACTATATGCTAGTTGTCCAATGGCCAAAAATTTGAATTCTTGACCCAGAATTCTGGCCGAATTCTGCCTATCTAGAACCCTATAAATAGGCCTTGAATTCTTACTTTTTCAATCATCCAATCTTCTTTTCTCTTCTTTCTAAAGCCTTATACAAGCCTTACCCTTCTCATCTACTAGCCACAAGCTCCCTAAGTCTCAAAGTGCTCATTGCTTTTCAGTTAGGAGTTTGTGCAAGAGTTCAAAAGTTGCTTGAAAAATTCGAAGCATCGTCACTGCGATCTCTGTAAGAAGTTGACGTGCTCTTCTGAAAAAAGGCACGGGGTGTAACTACTATTTCACAAATAGTGGATTTAATCCTGAGCTAGAGTTCTCAGGCCTGGACTAGTCCTCCACGAAGGAAACCAGGTTAAAATCAGCTGTGTTTGCGTATGCTTTCTCGCTCTTTATAATTTTCGTATTTACTCTGATTATTTACTATTGGTGAAAGAGTTTAATTTTTAATTAGATATTATTGTCAAAAACTCTATTCACACCCCTCTAGAGTTGCCTACTTGTTCTTCAATTGGTATCAGAGCTCTGTTCTCTCAACAAGGACTAACATTCTAGAGCTGATCCATGGCAACCACACAACCCATGTTTTCCAATCACGGTGAAGGGCAATCCACTCATAGGCCTCCCCTATTTGATGGAACAAACTAAACCTATTGGAAAACAAGGATGAGTTTTTATCTCAAGTTGCTGACTTCGACCTGTGGACCATTGTTACTGATGGTTACAAAAAGTCTGCCAGGATAGTTTTCAATGGTGCTCTCGTTGAGAAACCCTACAACAAATATTCTGACGAAAAAAAGAAACATGCGAGTCTAGACGCGAGAGCTAGTAATGCTTTATTTTGTACAATAGATAGGAATGAGTTTAACAGGGTCTCAACATGCACCACCTCTCACGAAGTATGGAGACTTCTAGAAGTGACGCATGAAGGAACCACCCAAGTCAAGGAGTCAAAAATAAGTCGTCTCACTCAAAAATATAAGGCGTTCAAAATGAAGCCTAATGAGACAATCACACAAATGTTTACAAGATTCTTCGACGTCATCAACCCCTTGTCATCTCTTGGCAAACAATATACAAATTATGAGAAGATCCACAAGTTACTTAGGGGGCTATCGAAAATTTGGAACCCTTAGGTAACAACTATCATAGAAGGCAATAATCTCACCACAATGTCTATGGAGACTTTGATGGGAAAGCTGATGACTCACGAGTTTGACCTTAAAGACTTCGAAGAGCCTGCTTCAAAGGCAAAAGAGATTGCCCTTAAAGCTCATCGTCGAAGGGCTGATCCTGAAGAGACTGATGACGACAATTCGAAAGATGATGATCAAGCTCTCCTTGTCTGAAACTTCAAGAAGTTCCTTCGCTTCAATCAAAGAAAGAAGGAACAACAAAAAGATGACGAAGAAGCGCCAACATGCTACGGCTGCAAGAAGACTGGACACGTCCGAAAAGATTGTCCATTCGCAAAGAAAAGCAACCGATCTGAGAAGCCCTATAAGAAGTCTTCCTCAAGAAAATATGCCAACACAAGCATTTGGCATGAAAGCGAAGCTAGTGACTCCGAGGATGAAAATGACTCCCCTCAAGACACCGCCAATGTATGCCTAATGGCAACATCCGATAAGGTAACTAACGATACTCTCGATGACTTCACTTTTGATGAACTTGGCGATGCATTCAATGATTTACTAAATGACCACAAGAAAGTCATTAGTAAATATAAGCATGCCAAGGAGAAGATCAAAATCTATAAAGTCGAGATTCAAAAACTCTCTTTTTTGCTTGATAATGTTAGAGACACTCCACCCACGGAAGACACTAATGAGGTATCTAAGCTTAAGTTAAGCTTATATGATGCCGAAACACGTATTGAAAAGCAAACACATGAGATCACAACACTCAACATTGAGCTTGCTGAAGAAAAGAAGAGACACAAGATCTCTATTGCTAAAATCGATGGTTTGAATGCTAAGTGTAATGAACTGCATGCTGCCTCTAAGAAATTATAGATTAGATTGGGAAAACAGGTTGCTAAACCTCAAATCCAATTACATAAGACACACACAAAGCACAAGACCACTCAAAATAGTCAAACACGTCATCTACCTGTAGCACGCAAACATGTCTACATGTACACGCACTTCCATATAGCACATGCACGTAGAAATTATTCTCGTAACTCATTCTACTGCTACACAAAATCATCATGCTACACATAGATATAACCATCACCATGCTGCATACAGACATAACCATCATTCTGCTACCATGTATAGTCCCTATCCTGCTGCTTCACACCACTTTCACCATGCTACATATAGATATCATCAACATGCTCCCAATACAAATAGGCATGCTACCTGTACCTATTATGGATTACATGGACACATCTCACCATAATATAGAATTAGAAGATTAGTAGATATAAATCTATATGCATAGGTGCCAAAAACTAACATTTTAGGACCCACAAGAACTTGGGTACCAAAGGTCACATCTACTCTTGATGTAGGTGGACCTTCCCTCCTCAACTGAAAGTAAGTGGATTCTCTATAGTGGATGCTCGTGACATATGACGGGAGACTTAAATCTTTTCGCATCACTATCGATGAAGAGGGAAGGGTATGTATCCTTCAGCAACAACCTAAAAGGGTATATTATAGGTAATGGTACTATCGGTCATCCTCCTTCTCCTGTAATAAAGGATGTCTGCCTAGTGATCGAGTTAAAGCATAACCTGCTTAGCATAAGTCACCTTGCTGATCATGGATATGATATTAACTTTGGACAAAACAAATGCTACATTTATGATAGGTCAACGGGAGATATCGCTTTTGAAGAGATAAGAGAGGATACCATTTACATTTTCTATCTTTCTAGAGATACTAACAGTACAGAAAGATGCCTCTATGCCCACAAGGATGAGAGATTATTATGGCACCAGCGTCTTGGTCATTCCAACATGGATACTATATCCAGGCTATCGACTAAGAAGCTATTAAGAGGCTTGCCCGACATCACATTCAAAAAGGACACGGTTTGTGCCGAATGTGAGTTAAATAAGGCAACCAAGTCCTCATTTTATTCCATAAACACTGTAAGTACTAGTAGACCCTTGTAATTACTTCATATGGACTTATTTGGTCCTAGTAGAGTAGCCAGTTTTGGTGGAAAACTCTATGCTTTTGTTATAGTTGATGATTTTTCTAGATTCACATGGGTTTTCTTCCTTACAAAAAAAGTGATGCCATTTCTGTTTTCAAAATTTTTGCTAAAAAGGTTCAGAATGAAAAAGGCTACATGATTACTCGAATCCGAAGTGATCATAGAGGCGAATTCAAAAATACTGATTTTGAAAAGTTCTGTGATTTAAATGGTTTTGATCATAAGTTTTCTTATCCTAGAACTCTTAAACAAAATGGTGTTGTGGAGCGGAAGAATAGGACTCTTGGCGATATGACTAGAGTCATGTTGAATAAATATTTACTTCCGAAATATTTTTGGGCTGAAGCTGTCAGTACAGCGTGCCATATTTTAAATAGGGTGCTCATTCGACCTATTACGAAGAAAACACCCTACGAGATTTGGTTTGGTAGAACTCCAAATGTTTTATATTTTAAAGTTTTTGGTTGTCGATGTTTTATCCTTAACACCAAAGACAACTTAGGCAAATTTGATGCCAAAGCTGACGATGGTATTTTCCTTGGCTATGCGACCAAGAGCAAGGGATATAGAGTGTTTAACAAACGCTCATTGATTGTGGAAGAGTCTACCAATGTGACTTTTGATGAGGATAACAGTGCAGCAGCTACTCTCGACGATGATGTTGAGCCATCAACTTCTACGCCGATGAATATCACCACTGAAACCAATTCTCTAGAGGGCTTGCCAAAGAAATTCTCTTTCAAGCCGTCACATCAAGAAAACTTGGTAATAGGTGAGGTTTTATATGGTGTAAGTACTCGATCATCGTTAAGAGACTCTATTGCTAGCACTGCCTTCATTTCACCAATTGAGCCTAAAACTGTTTTAGAAGCTTTTAATGATGAGTTTTGGATTTCTGCCATGCACGAAGAACTCAACCAATTCGAGAGAAGCCAGGTCTGGGAACTTGTTCCTAGGCCAGCTAATCATTCGATTATTGGTACGAAATGGGTCTTTCGCAACAAAGTAAATAAAAATGGTTCAGTTACACGCAACAAAGCTCGTCTAGTAGCTCAAGGATACAACCAAGAGGATGGTATCGACTACGATGAGGCATATGCTCCTGTTGTAAGACTGGAATCCATTTGGATGCTTTGTGCATTTGCTAACTTTTAAAATTTTAAATTATTTTAAATGGATGTTAAAAGTACTTTTCTGAATGGATTTATTAAGGAGGAAGTTTTTGTAAAATACCCCCCTGGTTTTGAAAATCATAAATTTCCCGACCATGTTTTCAAACTCAAGAAAGCACTATATGGCCTCAAACAAGCCCCTAGAGCTTGGTATGAATGCCTAAGTAATTTCTTGCTAGATAAAGGCTTTTTAAAAAGGAAAATTGAGACCACACTGTTTATCAAAAGTTTTTAAAACATTATTCTCTTAGTACAAATTTATGTAGATTATATCATATTCGGTTCTACTAATGAAAATCTTTGCCAAAATTTTGCTAAGTGTATGCAGAATGAATTTGAGATGAGCATGATGGGGGAGCTCACCTACTTCTTTGGATTGTAAGTCAAACAAACTTTGCAAGAAACTTTCATCAGTCAGTCAAAATATACAAAGGATATCCTGAAGAAATTTAATCTTGACAACGTAAAACCAATCAGCACTCCTATGGCTACTTCGACCAAGCTAGAACCTGATGAAAGCGGCAAACCGGTTGATCAACGTAAATATCGAGGTATGATTGGTAGTTTACTTTATTTAACTGCTAGTCGTCCCGATATCATGTTTAGTGTTTGCCCGTGTGCTCGATATCAAGCTAGTCCTAAGGAATCACACATGTCCGCCGTTAAGCGTATCTTTCGATACCTTAAGGGTACTGTTACAGTAGGCTTATGGTATTCCAAATCTACATCCTTTGACCTTATTGGTTATTCGGATGCTGATTTCGCAGGATGCAAAGTCGACCGTAAAAGTACAAGCGGCACGTGTCATTTATTAGGCAAGGTTCTAGTCTCTTAGTTTAGCAAGAAGCAGAATTCTGTCACACTATCCACAACAGAAGTTGAATATATCGCAGCTGGTCGTTGTTGTGCACAAATTCTGTGGATGAAGCAAACCCTTGAAGACTATAATCTTTCTTTTATGCATATTCCTATATTCTGTGATAACACTAGTGCTATAAACCTCACTAAGAACCCTATATGTCACTCACGCACAAAACTCATTGAAATTCGTCACCACTTTTTACGTGATCACCAGCTAAATGGCACTATAAACTTAGAATTCATTGACACTGATCATCAGCTAGCAGATTTCTTTACTAAACTACTATTCGAAGAGCGTTTCAACTTTTTGTGTCGTGAACTAGGAATTTTGGATGAAGCTGTTATTTATTAAAGTGATTTGCGTAAATAACGATTATGTCTTGGTTCTTTATGATGAATCTGTTATGGGTACAAGCCGAAAGGGTCTTCTGACAACAAGGCATAAAAGCCTAAGCAACACGGTGCACTAGTCCTCAGGACTACCGCTAGATGGGATCCGGCCCCTGCAGCTACCCCATGGCAGTTTCACCATAATGAATTGGGTCATAACTCCTTGTTTATTACATGGTTTACTTTCATTTATCATATTCTTAATTCAAATTTTTGAACTTCAATTTTATTCTCTTGATTCAGTTGTCACTCTCTGCCAATTCTCTACTTGTATTTCTTATACTAGCATATTCATTACTTTATTCTTATTTATCTATCATTAGTTTCAAACTTATTTTAGCCTGAGTTCTATTCTGGCCACAGAACCCAGAATTCGGGCCGAACTCTGCCTAAAATAGAGTTCGAGCCAAATTCGGTCTAACCATTCCAAAACTGCATGCGGGCTCAGCCGCTGATCTGAAATTGATCCAATGGTCCAGATTCCTTCCGACCATTCGAACCCCTAATATTATAACCGGGTTCTCCCTCTCTCTCTCGTCCATTGCCACCTTCTAAACTTCTCAAAACACTTCATCTTCAAACCCTAACCCTAGTTCTCTCATTCTAGTGCATCTTTCTTCTCCAAATTGAAGGAGAGGGTTTTTGGATCATTCTCTCCCATCCTTCATCATCCTTTTGAGGTATAATTTCACTCTTCTCTCCATCTAAATTTATTATTTTTCTTTATTACTCATGGCTCACAAGTTGTTTAATAGAGGCAAGAGGCTTCGAATTGAGGGTACGTCCTCTTCGAATCCTCCTCCTCGCAACGAACAACCTATTCCGGTTAACCAACCTATTCAATAACTAATTCACCCATTTTTGAATCTACCTCGTCCCATTGACCCCAACACGTACGATGACCGAATATTTGTGTCACTAGATGCTTCAAATGAATGGTTTAGTAATTTTCGATCACGTCCCGTGTATGCGGGTCATCCTGTTAACTTCACCATATTTTCTTAATATGACTCTCTCTTTCATGATTTATGTCTTGATGAACTTGTCATCCCTAATTTACCTATCTTTTTAAATGCTATTCAAATATTTTATTGCAATCTTACTACTGATGATACACGTTTATATTTACGTGTTGCTGGCATTGATATCTCATTTGATGACTTTGAATTGGCTGAATATCTTAAAATTCTGGAGCCTAACTCATGGAAGAAACTGGTTGATGCTCGCAAGTTTCAATTCCCCGATGGGTCTTCCCTTGAAAGCTTCAAGGATGATTTGCGTACACCTAACACACGTCCACGCAAGCTTCTTATCAAATATCTCAATCATTATTTCTATAAACTTTATCGCATTGTCTTCAACACAATTATGCCCAAAGCGGGACCAACTGATGAGGTTACGTATTTTAAGATCTCTGCTATGTATCACCTATAATTCCATGCCCATTCAATCTTCCACTTACCATGATGGACTGGATGATTAATGCTAGGAAGAAGCCAAGGTCATTGGTCTATGCTCTCTATCTTCCTATGATTTTTTGTGCTTTTTATGTCCCTCTTGATGAGTGTCAGTTCCTCACTACTCCTGGCTTCCTATCTAAGGCACGGCGGCTTCACGCAGCTGTCGATTCTCCTGCCAACTCCGAGTACTCCGATGCTCAGGCTGACGCACCTGCTCTTGGACATGATGAGCCCCTTCTTTCTGCTACTCTTGAGTCAATTCAGACTATGCTCCGCTATCGATTCATATTAGAGGATGATCGTTGGACCAGCTTGACTATCGTACTATACTGCAGATGAGTGCCATTAGCAACTCACTGCATGACATTCGATACTCTATGTCTCATCATCCTTCCATGCCTATCCCTATGGAGCGGGACCCTGCTTGCGAGGGATACCGAATCGATGACCCTTGGGTTATGCGCTATCTGGATCCGGATGTGGCTTTCGTGGATCCTCGTCGTTCATTCACTGATCCATCTGACGACACTGGACCTTCACGAGCTCCGTGATGGATGTGGTCTCCTACTTGCTGCTGCTGCTGAGGATCTTATGTTTTCTTTTTTATGCATTATGGATTTCTAGTTTATGTAGTTCATCTTTATGTTCTATGACTCTTGAGACACTTGATGCAGTTTATTAGTATTTTGGTGTGCTTGCCAGTTATTTCCATTTACAAATTCTCTGGTTATTTGTGTTTGATAAATAACAAAGGGGGAGAATTATTTGACATTCACATTATCATATCATATTATATTGTATTATGTATCTCTGTTTTGGGAAAGCTTGTATTTATCAGGACATTATATCGAAGCAATGTTTACGGGGGAGCTATTGCTAGTTCCGTACTAATTGCGGGGGAGCTACTGCTTTTTAAATGTGTCCAGGTATGAACATTGAATATACAAATATTATTTTATCAATTATCAATATGGGGGAGATTGTTGACACAAAATCACAGTCAACCAAATATTGATAAAATTGACAATATGATACTTGTCATAATTCAATATGACACATCAAGACTAAACTCAGTATAAGACGGACTACGGCTCGTACCTGTAGCGTACTATGTTTCGAGTTTGTATTTTACACTTTTCTTGAGTCTAGATAAATATAAATTGAGTTGCACTAAGCAATTTGGTCCTTTACCTATACCTATACCACAAACCAAAAGCTCCACCAAACAAAACTAGCCCATACAGCCCACTGGACCAATTTTGTCTTCTGGAGACAGAGTTCGGGCCGAACTCTGCCTCCACACAGAGTTTGGGCCGAATTCTATCCCCTAAAATCCAGGACCCTAATTTTTAGGGTTTGTTGTATGCTAGTTGTCCAATGACCTAAAATTTGAATTCTTGACCAAAAATTCTGGCCGAATTCTGCCTATCCAGAACCCTATAAATAGGCCTTGAATTCTCACTTTTTCAATCATCCAATCTTCTCTTCTCTTCTCTCTGAAACCTTATACAAGCCTTACCCTTCTCATCTACAAGCCACAAACTCCCTAAGCCTCAAAGTACTCAGTACTTTTCAGTTAGGAATTTGTGTAAGAGTTCAAATATCGCTTGGAAAATTCTAAGCATCGCCACTGCAATCTCTGTAGGAAGTTGACGTGCTCTTCTGAAGAAAAGGCACGGGGTGTAACTACTATTTCACAAATAATGGATTTAATCCTGAGCTAGAGTTCTCAGGCCTGGACTAGTCCTCCACGAGGAAAACCAGGTTAAAATCAACTGTGTTTGCGTATGCTTTCTCGCTCTTTATAATTTTCGTATTTACTCTGATTATTTACTGTTGGTGAAAGAGTTTAATTTTTAATTGAATATTATTGTCATAAACTCTATTCACCCCCTCTAGAGTTGCCTACTTGTTCTTCAGTTTAGTCATAGTCGCAGGCTCGTACAAGTACAGTTACGTAACCGGTACTGTATGCTCTGACCTGCATGGGCCACTAAAAAAACTTGTCATGACCTGCATACGATTTTCGGACGTGAGGGCGTGAGCAAGCCAGCTACGTATCGAGCGGACTCCAGCCCCTCTTGAATACGTAAACGCTGTCAAGGCTATGGTATACTGCCAAATCATGGCAAAACCAATCTATATCTCAAATCCACAATAAGTGTACGAAACATGAATGAACACTATGTGTCGTGGTATGCATCCCACTAGCATATATGTTCGATAAGACTCAAAGTATATAATAGGAGTCTATAAATTGAGTCAATAAACATGGTATCTCATGGTAATGAAAGGAAAGCACGAGAGGATAACAATGTAATATCACTGACAAATACCTGAATCTCACAAGCAATATTGTAATCATCTGAAACCCACAAGTATCATAATCATCCGCCATCCAGAACTGCTAACTAACTCCACGCAATCACTAACCTGAAGAGATCATCAGGTCCTCAGAGGACATAGCAAGATACATAAAAATATGCCTGTCTAGCAGTTTAATCATGCATGATAATATAAATAGGATATAAACAAGGAACGACACTAACATGGCAATAGACTATGACCAAACTGCTAATAAGTGACTAATAACATGTGGCTGCTGACAGATGACTATGAACTGGAATACAAGAACAACTACACGTAACTGAACTGCTGGATGAAAAAGCGAACACGAGATCAATGTAGTACCAAACCCTCGCCCCGAGTGGACTCGCAGGTTTGAACTAATCACTAACCCTCGTCCCGAGTGTGGACTCTCTGGTTAGTACTAACCCTCATCCCGAGTGTGGACTCTCTGGTTAGTTCACGACAAGGCACCCTCGTCCCGAGTGTGGACTCTCTGGTGCAAGTCAAGTCAACACCCTCGTCCCGAGTGTGGACTCTCTCGTGCAAATAATCGACATCCTCGTCCCGAGTATGGATTCACGGATGTAAACAGATCAAGGCAAACACCCTCGTCCCGAGTGGACTCTCTGGTGCCAAGGAACACGACAACACCCTCGTCCCGAGTGTGGACTCTCTGGTGCAAATACCCTCATCCCGAGTGGACTCTCTGGTGCAAATAGTCAACCCTCGTCCCGTGTGTGGACTCTCTGGTAGAGGAAAACGATACAGGGAAATAGCAGTTCAACTACATGTACTCGTTTCAAGATACGACTTAGTCAATGCACAGGTGAGACCAGGTATGACTCATGTCAAGACACGGGTAAGGACAACTCTAGAATGAACTATAATGTGAACAAGTCCAGTATAACTATATTATCAAGTCAAGCAAGACAATAAACTAGTGAACACGGTATACCGAAAATAGATAAATCATGTCAACTAGGAAACTAATGATAACATATAAGATCTATAGCAAATAGAGTATCTAATACTATAACAACATGAAAACTATAAACATGAAATTAAACTATAGAGGAAGGCAAGGTATCTTGCCTGTCTTATGCTTCAACGTTTGATGGGAAAAGATCATATGCCAGGAGTCCTCAAAAGCCTTTGGACCTAATAATATTCATAATTTATATACTCTAATTTAATATAACTAAATAAGACTTAGAGGATTATTTATAGAAAGCTTAAGGGTTAATTATGCAATTATCTGAATGTTGAAGGGTCTTTGCACAAATCTTTCTAATGAAAGATAATGACAACAATACTTGAGGAACCCATAAACTTGCTGTTTCTTCTAAGAATAACCCGAGGTCTTCATTTTCCTTTTCTTAACTTTGTTTCAGCTTCTACTGCGTGTGTATTTATTCTTGTTCTTTATCTACTTCTTTTACTCACTCTTTTTCTTCTTCTTCTTCTTCTTCTATTCGTCAATCAAGGCCATACAAGTGTGGTTTGACGAGGTCTCGAAAAGTGTTATGGATGTGGCATTACTTGGGCTGTTCCGGCGTGGTCGGGATGATGGTGGAAGGAAAGGTGATGGTGGAGGCGACGGCTGCGGGCGTCTTCTAGACAGGTACGATGGGAATTTCTGGATGGTGCAACGACAGCCCGACAACGTTGGCCTGGCAACGTCGGGCAATGAGGAAAGCGTCGGCAAAGCCTCGTGCTATGGGTTACGGTGGTCGTCGCCACGGCTGTGGTACCTGCAGAGACGCACCTGGCTGTCGGCGTTGTTATTCCTACATGTATCTGCATGCTGTGTAGCCGTGCCTGCTGCACGACACTGTGGGCCGTGCCTGGCCGGAGCGCCTGCCGGCGGCGGTGTCAGGGTGGCTGCACCATTGTTGCTATTAACGTTGTTGTCGCGCTTGCTGCTGTGGTTACTGCGCTTGCTACCAGTGCCTGTGCCGGCGATGCACGATGGTCCAGCGTCCAAGGGTGGGGTGGCACCTCTGGCAGCCGGATGCCCGACATCGTGCGAGGAGGATTCGACAGAGTCGAGACGGCGCTTGCCATGGAAATGAGGAGGTCGGCTAGGATTTTGTCGCTGCTTTCTTCCCTTTCGCTGATATGTAACCGTATATATATATATAAAATATATATATATATATGCTAGATTGCTCTCGGGTTGGAAAAATAAGCGGGTGCGCTTGGGGCTCGGCCTAGCTGGGAACTCTCTCGGGTTTGCGCATGATTGGGAGGGCTCAGCTGTTGCTGGGTCGAGTCTGAGCTCGTGGGGAGCTCGACTGGTTGGGTTGCACGCATGGCATGGCATGCGGGCCTAGTTCATGGGCTTCGGCAAGGCCCAATGGCTGGGCTAGGATTTTGGGTTCAGCTGGGCTGCCTCTGAATTTATTTCTTCTCTACTGTATCATCCACTATCAGCCAATGGATCATTTATAAATATACCCCTGACAAAATGATGGCCTTCCCTATACATGATATTACTGGTTGGGTCTTCCTCCTGTAGTTCATCATCCGTAAGTTACTCCTCTTAGCACAAGTCATAGTTGACTAGTGCAGGCTCTAGAGTAGGGAACACCCTCATGCACCATTCATATATTGCTCCCTCCAAATGAGGTTCCTGTCCCCATATCCACATGATTTGGCCTCTCTAATATTCAAAATTATGACACAAATATTTCTCTACTCACCATACTAAAGTAATACTTACTGAACCTTTTCTATGAATACACATGTTATATATATTTTTATATATATATAACATGTGTATTCATAGAAAAGGTTCAGATATATATATATATATATTTATATATGTATATATATATACAACTTGTATTCATGTATGTACCTTAATAAATTATAAATACATTTACATGCCTATATATTCAATATATTTATCCTGATATTTATACATATATATATACCACAAATTCCACACGGACAATAAAATATTTTAAATATAATCAATATTAAAATATCTAATAGTAATAAATATATTTATTTAATCACCAAAAATAGTAAAATAATAATAAAATAATTAAATGGTGGTTTGGTGAATCCATACTATTTACCTTTATCCAGGTCCAGAAAATTGTACAAATATTGTAATAAAATATTTAATAATAAAAATACCAATTTTTGTACAAATATTCAAATAATTAAAATATACATCAATACCCAAAATAATTTATGAACTATTTGTACACACATAAAATACGCCTACATGGTCGTCTTTGGTCTCACTACAAGAATACATGGGCTCGGTTTCGGTTCGGGTCCAGTCCGAGCTAAATCGACACAAACCGGGTCCCCTACAAGTCAATAGTATAATTAATACATAATTTGAACATGTCTTTAGAGGTTAAGTCGCAACTTGACTTGGTTTTCCTAGTTAGGACACACTTATGGCTGGGTCTTCCTTGGCATGGCTAATACACTAGTCAAGGCACGCCACTGCACTATCTGTGCCATGATTCCTAGTCGTCTGGTACTTCAAAACTCAACCATGGATAAAGTCATCTACCGTAATAATTAACTAAATAATCATTTATAAAATTCTAAAAATTACCATTTAAATCAAATAAAAAAACTAAAAATATTTCAAAAATTACTGGGAAGGGAAGCTATACCTATGCGGAGTATAAAGTCGAGTAGTGACTCGATTTCGAGTGGTATATGCAATACCACTTGGGCGATCAATGTAACACATCATTGTGTCGGTAACGATAGGCTCGATTTCTGAGTGGTACATGCAATACCACTTAGCGATAGCTATGTCAAACCATTAGGTGACTTGCAATAGATTGTGTCAAGATGATTGTGTCGATTACGATAAGTTCGTCCTCAACGGATGGAATAGTGTCGAGACTCGAGTGGGAATGAATCAATAGAAGTCGATGCAAGTAAGCTTCGATGAATTGAGTTGAACGACCAGGCGCCGACTCACATCATTGGATGATGAGTTGAACAGGAATTCGTTGAGTGTAAACCGAACGATAGGCTGAGAATAACGGAGGAATTTTATATTGAGGAAGTAATTGACACGATCAAAGTTGAGTTGTGTTAATATAAAGACTTGTCTGAAACGAGTTGAGTAGGTACGAAGAGTCGTACGAACGGATTTGAGTTAGCACGAAAAAGTTGATAGCACGATTTCGGAGTGCAATTTGAGAATACGATGATGAATATAAGGAATAGAGAATCATGTCGCTCGAGGAGAAAAATTAGCTAGGTATAACTAAATGGATCTTGATGAGTGCGAGACTTGATTTGTATTCGATTCGGATGATAACAGTGATTGCAACGAATTAGAGTTTATGAGAAAGGAATATATTCAAGTTATGCACATCGACGATGATATTGAGGCGTATCAAAGATGATATGCAATAACTCGGCGATACGTTGATCAAATAAAAAAAAAATTATGTTGAGCATTGTTCTTTGATGAATAAGATACAAGTTAGGTTGATGTCATTTTCGATGATTATTGTAGGAATGTTTCGAAGAATGGAGAATGGATCGATATATTACTTGGATGACAACAAAAGTGTCATTATTGTTTCGACGATAACCACAATGTTGACGTTCTTGTCTTGTGTGAGTGCAACTCTAGCCTCGTACATGCATCACGTCGGATTAGGATAACTATTTCGTGTGAGCGCTGGTATGGTTATTCATGTCCAGCGGGGGTGGTCAAACTTACAAGGCATGGCAAATTGGATTTGACTTGTGGTTTGATGCGAAGGTGAATTCGAGCATTGTAGCGATAAGCATAGAGTGTGTCGGATATTGATCATGGATAGATACACTCGTACCTAAGGTAAACAAATATTGCTCGGTTAGAGATATTGTTAACGGTATTACATGAATGATTCGAGTAGTAATGGCGTGCAATATGCATGAGTGATTCGAGTAGTAACGGCACATCAGTTGTACGAGTGGGCAGATAAATTGTGGATTGATAAATTATGTCGGATTGGATAAAGTCCTATAGGAATTATCGGGAATTTATTTGGCTCCGAGATAGGATATAGCATGGTTCGTAGTAACTGTCCCTCGTTGATGATCTTCAATTATCGAGTGTAGCTTCGGGGCAGCTGACCCTAGAGGACTTGATCGCCAAATCAAAGTAAATATCGGAGACCGTAGGACGACCCTAATAAAATCTTATAAGAAATCATGTCGAGGATGAATGATGATGTAGTGCATGTTGAGGATAAGTCTAAGCGATTGAGTATCGTGTTTTGGAAGCTAGCGAGTAGCCTTCGACTAGATCGATATGGTCAGAGATTTACTGATTGATCAAATAGGTACGTAAATAGACTTGGTCGGTCGACGATCGAATTGATAGATGGACGGACTTAGCATAGCGACGCGGATGGATGATTGTGAGAAATTGTGCTACGTATGAATGCAACGAATAGGGAAACGACCCTAGAGATTGTGTCATAGAGCTTGACCCATGTAACGGCTAGAGTCACGTACATTAAGTAAACAATCTATGTTACAAAACAAACTAGTTAGAATTGATTCAAAGATTGAGTAAATGATTCGTACTCGATCGAGAATCGAAGATGGACGTATCTTAAGAGGCCTCGGGTCAAAAAATTGTTGCCTTTGAGCATCGTAGACTCAAGTTGACTCTTGTGTCAGGAGAACGTGGGCACGATGTCTTGATAAGTTACCTAGCGGGGATAGCCCCAGACGCAAGGCGTGGATAGCGTGAGAGAATGTGAATCATATCAGATAGTTGTGTGCGAGGCATAATGTGAATGGTAGGCAAAGGAATTTGAGACAGGTTGCACTTAGTCCATGTCGTTAAGGCCCAATTTTATGAATAATTAGATGAAGACTTGGGTTGTGCAAGAGATAGAAAACGATTGGATGAGTCGACATTGTGGAGAATTGTTACGATCGGATGCGCAACGACTTAAGGCAATGCGTGCATTAGGTGGCCGACGAGAAACTTAGGGGATCGAAGTTTCAATTTTGAATCAAGTTATATGCATAGATGTTTGGAAGATGATCACGTATTACAAAATAATGGATACGAGAAGGATTTTGGGAATAGATGCTAAGATCTGACCAAGTCGAATACGAAATGGCTGGTACTTGAGGATTTAAGTTGAATCTGTTAGCTTATTCCAATATCCTTCAATTGAGCTTTGCTGAAATGCATATATTGGTAGAACGCCTAAAATATATGTACGATCCAAACTAAGTTATATGATTCAAATGATAGAGGCATCTATTTTGGCGAGGACGAGTGATTTCTCGGATCGGGGCATGACATCTACCAAGCTTTTCCCACGAGAAAACAAATTTACTAACCAGTAGCAAATTTATTTATAGGCCTATTTGCAGGGAAAAACATATGTCAAACACGGTAAGGACTAGGGGACACAGACACCTATTTTGGCGTACTAGTATATTTTGAGTATCTTTAGTACCCGTTTAGGAAAATAATTTTTTTCCTACTTTAGATGCCTAGAAGAGATTCCGTCATCGACCAGTGAGATTTCTTCATCGACTTGTGGACGAGCATCATCAATCTCGCAGTCGATGTCAGGATTCCTCAGTAGACATCGGTGAGATTTCTGTTTTTTTATTTCTTGTTTGAAGAGTAAATTCTTTCGTCATATTATGGTTTTTAGATCGTTCTAATGATCTTTTGGTATAGCACTTGGTTCACATAAGGCTGGTAGTCGCTGACCCACAATATTTCCTCTGTAGGGGTTTTTTATTGATACCGGCCTCGATTTGACACAACAAAACTATATTATGTCGATAAATTCATCTTCATATGTTGTTTAGCTGCACTGATTAATTGCACCCAAATCAAACTAGCTGTCAACTTTTTGTTGTGCTAAAACAGGAAGCATTTGTCTTTTCCAATTGTTTTGTTTATTTGTCATTGTAGTGAGGGTGAGTCCCTATATTTGACTTGTAAAAAGCTTGATGGAGGCTTGGGAGAGCTTTTCTGTATAAAAGCAGCTCATAGCTTCAATGGTACATTTCTAGGAGCCTTATATATCTCGTGTTCTCTTGTAATTTTTGTATAGAAATGAGATTGCTTAGTGCCAAAAGAATAGTATATAGTGCTTAGGAAGTTACAAAATAATACAAAATGACTTGTTAGATTTTTTTTAAACTAGGGAGTGCAAATTGTTTCCAAAACCAACAAAATTGACCTTTTTGTTCTTATGTAAATTTACACGTTATTTATACCTGATCCCTGTACCAGAGGTGTCTTAAGTTTTAAATTTAAATATGGGTATGTACATTTGATTGTACTATTGTGTTTCTTTTGGGTGAGTACCATGTGAAAGCTTCAATTAGTAGTTATCGTCGACTTCGCTACTGATGTGATTTTCAGCATTACAATAAATAGTTGCACAAATTTTCTATTTATCCTATTTTTTTGTAACATATGGGCATGTATATGTGTTTATGTTGGGTTTCTAGCATGAGTAAATATGTTGTATATGCAGGGCCTAAATAAGTAACGTAAGCATGATACAGTAAGTACTACATGTTGTTCATTTATTTATTTTTGTTTATTTTACTTACAACTAGTATTTATGTTTGTATATGCAGGTATCTTCTTGTGCCCTATCTCCTGCACCCCAGCTCATGCCATCACAACTCTGGCATACCCATAGAGGTGTCATCTTCTCTTCTTCTCCTGCCACCTTCTAGAAGGTACATCTTTATGTAACTAACTGCAGGATTGACCTCACTTTGAGTCAATAGTTTATTATCTCCTTACTACTTAGAGACCTTAATCTCATTTGATTTTTCTCTCTAATTGTTGTTGGGGTGGTTCCCAGGCCAAAGAGTGATATTCTTCAACTGCTCTAGATGATGATATCATACTTATTTCTCTCATAGCCCTTTTCTAGTGATTAACAATGAATCGCTAACTTACGCACTCAAAGAAAATAAACACTTTTATCTTTTGTATTTTTTTAATTAAAGGTAAGAGTCGCCAACACAGGTTGCAAATGAAGATGCAAATAGAGTCACTATTATTTTGTTGATGTTGTCTCCTAAAGGTAAGATTTTCCTAATTCTTCTTGAAATATTAATGTTTTCCAAAATTTGAAGTATTGGAGCGCATTGCTAACCAATCTGATCTTCTGAGTCCTGAAATTTTCAAGCATATATTTTTGACAACATGGAAAAGAAAAAAAGCAAATCCAAAGGTAGAAATCTTCGTTGATGTATCTTTTCGCTTCAATAACAAGTAGTTAAAATTCAAATAAAAAGATAAGGTGCAAACTGATACCTTAATATCCTTGCTTAAGACAAGTTTCGATAGTTTAAAATGTGCAGTTGGTCCATCAGGTAAGTTGATGATTACCATAGCATCTACATAACCAATCATCAAATGGAAGGTTAAAAAATCACTTAGCGAAACAACTTACATACGAAAAACACAATTGATATATTTTAGGATTTGGAAAAATAATTCTCAATTCTAGTGGAATTTCTTGTTGGAGGTAAGAACTTAGCAACAAAACAAAATAAAATCTTATTCCATAGTTAAGAGCTATTATACAACTCAATGGTAGTCAATATACACTAGTTTATTATCAAAGACTATATCTATAACTAGTCTGTTATTTTTTTTCTTAATGTTTAGACTATATTAGGACATAAGTTTCCCACTGCCTCTTCAGATTTGATAGGTTTTCTTCTTAGCTAACAAGGAACATGAAATAAGTGAGGACCTGGAATGGACCTGATCTGAGTTTCTAGAGATGGCAGCAAACCTCAAAAGTAGTAGGTAGGTGAGGCTGCCTTGCGGCTGTTGTTGACACATCTAGTTGGAGCTACTCTTTACATTGGAAAATAGTGGGCAAACCAGCATTTGTGTGAAATTGACACAATCGAAATATGTTATCCTCTCTTTTTTCTCCACTTTTTAGTTCCCTGCTTGTTCCATACTCTACCAATCATCATAACAGAAATGGTGACGCTCCAATTATGAATCTGTAAGTTAGTGGAAATGATGACACTTCGACTATTATTTTCTTTCAGTGCTAAAGTTGATGATAGTTTCTTGCTCTTTAATATATTAGACCCAATTTCTGTTAAGGAGAGGAAATCAATTGTGGTTATTAACTTGTAGGGATTGGACACCATGACAACTTGATTGTTATGTAGTTAGAAGCAGTAAAACTACTTGCGACATTCCCAATAAAATAAGTCCCTGGAAGCAGGTATGAGAATTGACCCATGGATGCACATGAGAACAATGGATGATATGTCAGTAGTTTTTCATTTAGTATCTAGATGTTTGCTTTGTTGTTCACTCTTTTAAGTTCCTTTCTATTATTGAGTATTACCTTTGAATTCTGATAATAAGTGCCATGTTATGCATAGTCATCCTTTTACTGGTTTCTGTATCAATGCTGATAATAAGTTGATACTATTAATCTTGATGTTGATAGTTTGTATGGTGCCATATTGCTACTAAGCTGATACTATTAATCTTTGTATTCTTCTATCAACTTTGTGAGGCTTAACAGAAGATATGTTCTATTAGTGACTCACTATATGCACCTAGTCTCATCTCTTTTGTTTATAACTCATCTTCATTGTGTTGTTTGTTAGGCAAGTTAAATTTTATTTTTTAATTTATGTTCTGTTACAGTTTTTCTTTTGTATACAATTTACTTCTAACAATGATGCACTTTCCATCTGCAAGTAGGTGGTGAAAAGATGTATAAGAAAGAAAACAAGGAGGAGAAATATTTGAGCTTTTACCAAGACGTCTATCGTTCTTTCAGCTTGATATTGAGCACATTCTAGAAAATAGGTTTATATTACTGTACTTTGCTTGTATTGGGCTCGGCTCCACTCTGTCATTTGAGTAGATGATAGGCTTATAGAAAGCACACATAGGGCGAACAAAAGTAATATTAGGAATTTGTAAAAAAAAAGCTTATAGTGTTCTATATCAAATGTAATATTCAATGCATAATTCATATAACTTCTATGTTATAATATTGAATTAAGATAGAACCTATATTGGTTCAAAATTATGTTATAATGTGTATATATGAATTCTTTTGGGTAAATTGTATTCTCATAGTGAATTTTGGTTGATATTTGAGACATGAAAACTCAGGCTCAATCGAGCACCATTTTTTATATATAAATTTTTAACAATTATATTCGTTGGGAATAAGAAATTCATAATGGTTATGACCATTGGGAATGAGAAATTTGTAACTGTTTTTTAGTGTTGGAAATTTCTCATTCCTAACGATTTTTTTACTGTTGGGATTTATGATTACCAACAGTATTTTAACGTTAGGAAATTTTATTTGCCAACGTTTTTTACCGTTAGAATTTTTTTCCTAACGGTAAAAATCCGTTAGTAAAACCGTTAGGAAAATTTCCCATGTCATACTAACAACGGTAAAAAATGTTAGAATTTTTTTTCCTAACACTTATAGTCGTTAGAAAATGACTGTTTTGGTGTAGTGGTGGTTGATGTGAAAATGCTAAACGATATTAAAAATGATGTTGTGGTCCCATTATGCATGCTGGAAAAATACTTTCTACTGTCTTTCTTTGACATTATGGTCCATTTACCTCTACATCTTGTTGCACAAGTCATAATTTGTAGACCTGTTTTCTTGACGTGGATGAATCCTTTTAAAAGGTGCATGAAATTTGAAGGATTATGTATGAAATCATAACCATCCTGAAGGATGCATTGCAAAATGTTATATTGTAGAAGTAGCAATAGAATTTTGTAGCGACTATCACATTTTGAGGCAATAGGAAATCCCTTTGCATGGAAGGGTGACATTCAAGATGAAAAACCTTTGCCTGGAGGTCGTCTCGTAGCAATTGATCGTTAAGAATGGCAATAAGCCCATTTATATGTTTTGGAGAACACAAATAAAATTGAACCTTATATTAAGTAAGCTTCTTTATCATAAATTTTTTGATTTTCTAATTCATTGTATGAAAATTATTACAATGTATAATAAGTTCTCATAATGACTTGACAGTGAGAATATGGAGTGGTTACACTTATAATATCCCCTTAAGTCTAAAAATAGAAAGTGATTGCAGGGCAAACACAAACATTTATCTATTGGTTATAACATAAGGTAGTTGTTGAAACAAAATGAATATATTTATACTCTTTCTTATTCAGAAGTTAAAGAATATTGATAATATTGAATTTGTACAGGTTGATGGTGCATTAAATATGAAAGAAGACTCACAAACTGTCAAGTGACTAGCATAAGGGCCTAGCCACCATGTACTTAAAAGTTCAGTATATATTATAATGGTTGCCGCTACCACACGAAGGATCTTGACAATGCTTGAGTTAGCCAAAATAGTGGAGTTAGTGTTGTAGCTAGAACAATACATGTTGCAAGCTCAAAGATAAGAATCCTATAGAATAGAACATGTGTTTCTATGGAGTTATCAAAGAAATATGGGAGCTTGATTATCATAGCTTTAACATTCCAGTATTTAGGTGTGATTGGGTCAAGAGTAAGGGTGTTAGGGTTGATGAATTTGGTTTCACATTGGTGAACCTTAATCGAGTTGCGTACAAATCAGATTGTTTTATTTTAGCTGCGCAGGCTGAGCAAGTATTTTATGTAAAAGACCAACTAGATCCTCTATGGTGTTTTGTTGTCTACTAGTCCAAAAGATTATCTACACAAAGAAGATTCTGAAGACATGGATAATTTGTTGGACTATCATTACTTTACTAATGCATCGTTGAATGATAGGTTGTTAGATGTTGGGGATGATGATAATATGTTTTATAAAAGAGTGGGTTGTGAAGGAAATTGGGTTGATTAGTAAATTTATATCAATGATTCTATATCTGAGAACTTTTCGACATCAATGAAGTATGATTTTTATCTTTATTTTGCTTATGCAATATGTTTGATGCTTTGCACTTTTTACTTATGTAATCTATTTTGTGTTTAGATTAGTGTTCATTTGCATTATATCTGCAAGACTAACTCAATAGAAATGCAATCTGTTTTACTTGTGTGCAGACATCCCCAGTGCCTAATATAATTTTGTTAATGATAAAAAGAAAAGTCCAAAGAGATTTGCAGAACTTTAAATACTACTTGGATAATTCATATATTAGCTCTGATACTTCATATCCTAGTATTAGACTCATATACTTTCCTTTCCATGCATTGCCTACCAACACATTTTCAATCATAATGCATTATTTATTGCTCCTACCATCATGCTACACTTATTACCTAATATATACCTATACACATGTCTTAACCCTTTACCTATACATACCCATCATCTCACCTATATTATTTACACAAGTTACATGTTGCTACTCTCCATTTTTTTTAATTTTTCCTCCATACAAGCAATCATATACTACTGTTGTACCTAGTTGCTAACCCTTGCCCCTTAGCTATACACAGAAATCCCAACCTAACTGACGCTGCTATGGCCTTGTTAACTACCTTTATCTTCATCCAATGGCATGCAGCCTCTGCCTGTACTCTCATATTCCTATGTTAGGATAGGCCAAGCCTGCTACCTAGCTACTGTGCAATTGCACACATGTGCAAACAACACAGGTCTAGCCTAACTTGTGTGTGCACAGGTAAATCTTGCCCAATACCTACTGATACACAGTTGCACATATCCTATGCAAATAGTATAGGTCTAGCCTAACTACTAGAAGCCATTGCTTATGCTAATCCCTTACTTGAGTACTGCACTAGTTGACTAATTTTGTGCCACACAACCCAAGGTATTACATTTCTTACTTTTTTTCTTTTGTAAAGTGAAGTCAAAATTTTCCTCGACCCTCTAAATCTGATACCTTAACTTATATATATCTTGGTGTTATATGGGGTTACAGAGATCATTGGGTTTTGGTTGTCATTGATATTGTACTAATGAAAGCGTACTACTTGGATTCTTTGGGGGGTCGCATATGTGAGGACCTTAAACAAATTGTAACAAGGTATACATGAATATATCTATACCAAATCTTCGCACAACTACCATCAATGTTATATGTTTTAATAATGACAAATAATGTTGTCCACTTTTATTTGAACAGTGGGCTTCGGATGTATCATTCTCAATGTGGAAACCAAGTTAAATTTTTTAAGTTGAATTAGTTATCAATTAAGGTACAATATATTTCTCTCGTTAATATATAATAAATAAAAATGAACAATTGTGTAAGTACTTTGCTTTTCTATGCATAGGTGCCAGAACAAAGTGACGCTATCGAATGCGGTTACTACGTGATAAGATATATGAAAGAGAACACAATGATCCAAGCCTTCTTAATCCCAAGGTGATGTTCTGCTTAATCAATATGTATGTTTAAAATATATTACGATCACTAATGTTTTTTTCTTCCTACTTACAAATAGTACAATGAGAAGAGTGAGTACATCTTTGACGAGACTAATGAAGTTCGTATTAAGTGGATGGATCATGTGTCACCATTCTTGACCTAGCCATTCATGAAGGTAATTTTTGGACTTTATCTAGGATTTGCAGTCATTATGTGCTGTATATTTATGCATTACTGAATATAAGGATACTGTTTAGTAGTAAAGTATCATTGTTGCCCTTAATTTTATCTTTAGAATACTTTTTGATATTGATACTCATGATACTAAGCCACTACTAAGCACTATTAGTTAGCTCTGACACTCATGTTTAGGATACTTGTGCTCAGGATATATATTGTGTAATAGAGGATGAATATGGGAGAGTTGTATATATATATACAAATATGTGTGTGTAACTATGTAATAGAGAGCATTTTTTGTGCAAGTGTGTGTGAGTAGTGTTGGGAAATGAGTTTTGAGTTTGTTATAACTTGTTAGAGTTTGTTATAACTTGATGTGATCAAATCTGTGGGCTAGATCTATTAAGAGAAGAGTTGTTGGGAAACGAGTTTGTTATAACTTGTTAACAGATTTGTCTCTATCTATTAAGAGACAAATCTGTTGGCTCTATCTATTAAGAGGGATGACATCCCAATTGTGTAAAGTGTTGTTGAACCAGAGGAAGAAAGAAGAAAGTTTTTTTGTCCCGTAGACGTAGGCAATTACGCCGAACCACGTAAATCTCGTCTCTTGTGATTGGTGGTGTTCTCTCTATCTCATAATCTAGAATCATTGTTTCCGCTGTGTGTGTTAGCCTTTTCCGGTAAGGGTTAGCGCATCACAATTATTATCAGAGCCTGTGTGAGATCCTGATCTGAGATAGAGATGGCTGGAGACGAGGTTGGCGAATTAAGCGCCAAAGTGGCTCCTGTGGTGACCGTCCACAGCACGAAGATCGTTGTGGCGAAGTTTGACGGTGTCATCAACTTCGGTATGTGGTTGTGCGAGATGAGAGATGTTCTCAATGCACAGAATCTGGAGGAGACTCTCGAGTCTGAAGCAGCCCCGTAAGGAGTTGAAGAAACAACATGGAAGAAGATAAACCGGTCTGCATGTGGCATTATACGGTCTTGCCTGACGTAAGACATCAAGTACCTTGTGATGAACGAGGTATCGGCGAAAGCATTATGGGACATGCTGGGCAACAAGTACCTGACCAAGACTGCAGAAAGTCATCTTCATTTGAAGCGAAGGCTCTACGCATTCCGCATGGGGAGGGGTGCTTCTATCGGTGAGCAGCTAAACAATTTTACGAAGCTACATACCGATTTGCTGAATGTTGAGGTCAAAGTGGAAGACGAGGATAAGGCAATGATTCTCATGAATTCGTTACCGGAGGAGTACAAGGTCTGGTGCGATTCCTTCATCAGTAGAAAAGCATCAGTCAAATATGAAGAAGTGTCCGAGGCTTTGATTAGTCGTGACCATAGAAAGAAAGATCGCAGTTTCTCTACAGAAGATTCAACCTCAGACGTTTTGGCGGTAAGAGGAAGATCAGAGAGCCGGAGTAAATCCGGCAATAGAGGGAAGCCCCTATCAAAGTCAAGAGGCCATTACCATGTAGCGTAAGACGAGTGTGCTTTCTGTAGTGAGAAGGGGCACTGAAAGAAAGACTATAAGAAGCTGAAGCAGAAGATAAACGATCAGAAAAAGGTAAAGAAGCCTTCAGAAGCCAGTATTGCACAGACGAAGGATATTGCGGATTCAGATTTCTCTCTTGATATTTCATCAACGGTATGTTGTTCCAACTCATCGGAGTGGATTCTGGATACGGGTGCTACTTATCATGTTTGTCCCGAAGGGGAGTGGTTTGCTAGTTTTGATAAGCTAGATACTGGTGTGGTATTGATGGGTAATGACCATACATACCGCACACTTGGGATTGGTACCATCAGTATAAAGATGTTTGATAGAGTAGTTCGGGAGCTTAGAGATGTCCGTTATGTTCCTGCTTTGAAGAAAAAATTGATCTCTGTTGGCTGCTTGGAATCTAAGGGTTTCAAGATAGTCATCGATAATAGGGTACTTATTGTAAAAAGTGGTGCAATGGTGAGGAACTTATACTACTTGAAGGGGTACTGTTTTAGGTGATATCGTAGTTACTCCGGCTTCAGCAGTTGATACAACAAGGTTATGGCATGTGCGACTGGGACACACAGGTGAGAAGGCCTTACATTCTCTTATTAGACAGGGTCTTCTCAAAGGTGCATCGGCCTACAAGTTAGACTTTTGTGAGCATTATGTTCTGGGCAAGCAGACGAGAGTCAATTCAGCACCGCTATTCACTGTACAAAGGGGATTCTCGATTATGTTCACATGGATGTCTGGAGTCCTACTCAGAAAGCATCAAATGGAGGTAACCGTTACTTTGTGTCTTTCATTGATGATTTCTCTAGACGTTATGGTGTATACCATGAAGAAAAAGATGAGGTTCTAGAGATATTTCTGAAGAAGAAAAAGATGATAGAGACCAAAACCGACAGAAAGATCAAAAAGCTTCGTTCAGATAATGGAGGAGAATACAAGAGTGATCCGTTCTTGCAAGTATGTCGGGATGAGGGTATAGAGTGCCACTTCACAGTGAGAGAGACACCACAACAGAATGGGGTGGCTGAACGCATGAACCGTACGTTGCTAGAGGTACAGTGTATGTTGTCTAATTCTGGATTAGGCAAAGCGTTTTGGGCTGAGGCTGTCACATATGCAAGCCATCTCATCAACAGGTTACCGTCGATGCAATTGGAGGTAAAACTCTATTAGAGGCATGGTCTGGTGAAGTTGCAAAGGATTATGATGTTCTACGTGTGTTTGGGTGTCCGGCCTACTACCATGTAAAAGGTAGTAAGTTGGATCCTCGAGCAAGAAGAGCTGTGTTCATCGGGTTCCAATCTTGAGTTAAAGGCTACAAGTTGTGGGATCTGACAGACAGAAAGAGCATCATTAGCAGAGATGTCACATTTGATGAGACTTCCATGATAAAGTCTACGAGCTCCGAGCAGGTGGAGACTACCAAGACCAAGGAGAGTTCGCAGCAGGTGGAGACTAATGAATCTTTACATAGTCCAGAGAGCACTGTATCTATTCGGCTACCATTTTTTGATGTGACACCAGAAGATGACGAACAACATAATGATTTTTCATCGGAGACATATGCATATACAAGTGCAGAAGAAGAAGAAGCAAAGATAGTGGGACAACAGGTTCCAGAAGCCGCAGTAATGAGATTTCACCTGAGGAGTCTTTTGCATTCAGAAGATCCAAGAGAACAGTCGGTAAACGCGAAAGGCTTATCGAGACGCTGATTTCTTATGCACTTCCTATCACCATAGATGGCGTTCCTTCAACACATCAGGAAGCTAAATAGAGCCCTGAGTCAGAGTTTTGGGAGCGAGCTATGGGAGAAGAGATGCAGTCTCTTCACAAGAACAAGACCTGAGAACTTTCTAAGTTACCCCAGGGGCAGAAGGTGATAGGTTGCAAGTGGGTCTATGCAATAAAGGAAGGATCACCAGGAGAAGACGTCCGCTACAAGGCAAGGTTGGTAGCCAAAGGCTACACTCAGAGAGAAGGTGTTGATCATGATGAGGTATTTTCTCTATTGTGAAACACTCTTCTATTCGTATTCTTTTGGCCTTAGTAGCACAGTTTGATTTGGTGCTAGCTCAACTTGATGTAAAGACTGCCTTTCTTCATGGTAATCTTGATGAGGATCTATATGACTCAGCCACCAGGGTTCAAAGTAGCAGGAAAGGAGAATTTGGTATGTAAACTGAACAAGTCTCTATATGGTTTGAAACAGTCTCTGTGACAGTGGTACAAGCGATTTGACAGGTTTATGCACGGGCAGAGATACACCAGAAGCCACCATGATCATTGTGTCTACTTTCGTAAGCTTCCAAATGGTTCCTTCATCTACTTGATTTTGTATGTTGATGATATGCTCATTGCTTCTAAGAATACATCTGAAATTGAAAAGTTAAAAAAGCAACTAGCAGCAGAATTTGAGGTGAAAGATTTGGGTGAAGCTAAGAAGATTCTTGGGATGGAGATTCGGAGGGACAGAAACGAGGGCAAGATTTGGTTATCTCAGAAGGCGTACTTATAGAAGGTACTTCAGAAATTTAGCATCGGTAAAGACTCTAAGGCAATAAGTACTCCTCTTGCCTCACATTTCAAATTAAGTGCCTCTATGTCTCCAAAGTCTGATGGTGAACTTGAACACATGTCTCATGTTCCTTATGCAAATGCTGTTGGAAGTCTAATATATGCTATAGTGTGTACCAGGCCTGATATTTCACAAGCTGTTAGTTTGGTTAGCAGATACATGCACGATCCTGGCAAGGGTCATTGGCAAGCTGTGAAGTGGATTTTGAGGTACATTCTTGGTACCACTACCATGGGTTTGATGTTTGTGAAGAATGCTAGTTGTAAGCAGTTATGTGTTGGCTATATAGATTTTGACTATGCTGGAGATTTGGATAAGCGTCGGTCATCAACCGGTTATGTGTTTACATTGGCCAGTGGCCGGTGAGTTGGAGGTCTACTTTGCAATCGACCGTTGCACTCAGCACAACTGAAGCTGAATATATGG
>JANAVB010035437.1:0-15442 GCA_029216955.1 Iris pallida
ATTACATGAAAGACATAACTAAAACATAAATAGTGATCTGTATAACCGAGGAACATGCTCAATCATCATCCTCATCATCTTCAGCAGCTGCCGTCCTAGAAGGACCGGTCTCAGCAGATCGGTTGGGATCATAGCGGGCAGCTGCAGGGTCAAAGTAACGCTGAGCCTCTGGGTCATCAATGCGAAATCCAATCACTGAGGGGTCGCGAACCATAGGGATAGGGCCACCAGGGTTGTAAGAAAAACTGTAGGTAACATTCCTCACAGTGTTGGATATGGCCTGAAGCTGAAGGGTGGTACAGAAATCCATAGCCCGATACTGATCTAGCATCAAGGCCTGAAGAGATTTAAGGGTGACACCACTAGGAGGATAGGAAGGATGTGAGATGTCTGCTGATAGGTCAACTAGAGCAGGAGGAGGTTGAACTACAGGAATATGAGCAACTCTACGATGCTCATGAAGATGGATAGGTGGAGCATCCTGAGCACAATCATCTAAGGTAACCTCAAAGAACTAAAAGATGTAAGACAAATACATCGCATAGAGAAGTCGTCGTGGTTTCTTGCGACACTTGTCCATAGCAGCAATGATAGTCTTAGGAAGACTAAAAGGGACTTGGAAATGAAGATGGTAAATGACAGATAATTCCAAGTAAGAGATCTCATCGGTGGAGGTATTTTTGGAAGTGTAGCAGAAAATACCATCTGATGCAAATCATAGAAGTTGTTGTTCAAGTGCTTGGGGCGAAGAGTGACTTTGGGACGTGAGTTTGGTGCACATAAAGAATGATGAGGTCATATGTGCTGGAAATTGCACTGAGGTAATATCCACTAATGCTTCCCCTACATTGGAAATGTGAAGCATAATTACCAAATCATCGGCGTCAAACTCAATGTCAATTCTACCGACTTTTGATTTAATCATGCCTTTTGACCGATAGATTGCAATAGAACATGCGGATTGAATTAGAATAAACTGGAAAACTAGATTGAACTAGATCTATAAGATCAAAGTGTTGAAAGACGTTTAAATGGTCGGAAAAAAAATTGAAATTTATAGGACATCCCAAACAAAGTTTCCGTTGATGGAAATCATTGAACCATTCATTAGAAGCATCTTGAGACACAAAAATGAAATCATCAAAATAGTTTCCGTCCGGCATGGCGGGACTAAAAAGTGAAAAGGAACCTTCCTCGGGAGCAGTGGAGGAAGAAGCTTCTCCAACCTTCCTTTTCTTTTTGGAAAATTGAGAAATTTTGGGAGCTATGGAAATTAAAAGTAGAGTAAAGAGGAGAGATCGAAATTGACTCGAAACAGTGGAAGAGAACTCCGAGATAGCTCCGAATCCAAGCCTTTAGAGCTTAAGATGCTTGGAGGAAGGAGTTATAGGGTGGCTAGGGTTAGGGTTTTGGTGGTATTTGCTGTGTTTAGATGAGGAAGATGATGTTTTGAGGTGTTTAAGGGGAAACCCGACTGTTCAATTCTGTTCTGACTTACCCAGGACCGAGTTCGCCCGAGTTCGGATAGAGCTCGGTCCGAGTTCGATCACTGTGTATTCAGGACATAAATGAAAAGAAATTGATACAACTTTTAACCTTTATGCAAAGTATAACTCGAAATACTTGTGTTGAGAAAATTAATTAATATTAATTAACCAAAATACACAAAATGTATAGAATATTTCGGGTTAGCTGTAGGGGCCGGATCCCAGGTAGCGGTAGTCCGAAGATACTTGGTACCGTGTCGCTTAGACTTTTACGTCTTTTTGTCAGAAGGGCCCTTTCGGCTTATAATCAAAATATTTTCTAGAATTTATGAATTCGGGTAAAGTAGTATTCAATTATAAAACTTCAACATCCAAGATTCCCAATTCTCTTCGTATAAAGTTAAAACGACCTTCAGCTAGGGGTTTAGTGAAAATGTCAGCTAATTGATGTTCAGTGTCAACAAATTCTAAACTAATATCTCCCTGCAATACGTGGTCTCGAAGAAAGTGGTATCTAATTTCTATATGTTAGTGCGAGTGACAAACATGATTTTCTTGAGATTTATTGTGCTAGTGTTATCACAGTAAATAGGGATGCGGTTGTAAGAAAGCTGATAGTCTTCCAAAGTTTGCTTCATCCACAAAATCTGAGCATGACAACGTCCTGCGGCTATATACTTGGCCTCGGTTGTCGACAATGCAACGAAATTTTGCTTCTTAGAAAACCAGGAGACTAAGAATTTTCCTAGGAAATGACATGTGCCACTGATACTTTTACGATCGACCTTGCATCCAGCAAAATCCGTGTCCGAGTAACCTATCAGGTCAAACGAATCGGTTTTGGGATACCATAGATCGGTTGTCAAAGTACCTTTAAGGTATCGGAGGATACGCTTAGCAACGTTCACATGTGATTCCTTAGGACAAGCCTGATATCTAGCACATAAGTATACTGAAAACATAATGTCTAGACGACTAGCAGTTAAATATAGTAAACTACCAATCATACCTCTATACTTACGCACTTCAGTTGGTGTACCACTTTCATCTATGTCGAGCTTTGTAGACGTTGCCATAGGAGTCCCAATTGGTTTGACGTTATCCATGTCAAACTTCTTCAGCAGGTCTTTTGTATATTTGGCTTGATTGATGAAGATCCCTTGTGAACTTTGTTTGATTTGTAGCCCAAGGAAGAATGTTAGTTCTTCCATCATGCTCATTTCAAATTCACTCTGTATACACTTAGCAAACTCGTTACGTAGCATCTTATTTGTTGATCCGAAGATTATGTCATCTACATATATCTGCACTAATAAGATATGCTTATCCAAAGATTTTATAAACAAAGTAGAATCAACCTTTCCTTTTGAAAAACCGTGTTCAAGTAAGAAGGAACTAAGACGCTCATACCATGCACGAGGTGCTTGTTTGAGTCCATAGAGAGCCTTACGAAGCTTGAATACGTGATCATGATTTTTGAAATCTTCAAAACCGGGAGGTTGTTTAACAAAAACTTCCTTCTTTTATAAAACCATTTAGAAAATCACTTTTGACTTCCATTTGAAACAACTTGAAACCATGAAAACTTGCAAAAGCACAAAGCATACGAATGGATTCCCGTCTAGCAACTGGAGCATGTCTCATTGTAGTCAATGCCTTCTTCTTGATTATAGCCTTGAGCTACTAGACGTGCTTTGTTGCGTGTGACTGAACCATTCTCATCTAACTTATTTCTGAACACCCACTTGGTACCAATGACCGGATGATCATTAGGTTAACTTGATTTCGTTCGAATTGGTTGAGTTTCTCTTGAATTGCAGAAATCCAAAATTCATCATTAAAAGCCTCTACAACATTCTTAGGTTCTATCTTGGAAATGAATGCAACATTAGCAACTATATCTCTAGTGCTTGAACGAGTACTTATACCTTTTGATACATCACTTATTACCAGTTCTTCTGGATGATTTGGTGTAAACTGCAATCGCTTCGGCAGACTTTTCAGGTACGAGGTTGGTGTATCTTCAGGTGTTTTGTCTGAGCGAGTTTTCTCCATCTTCATTGTCACTGTCGTTGTTGCTTTGACTGTTCAGCTCGTCGAATGTGACATTTATCGATTCTTCAACAATGAGTGATCTTTTGTTGAATACTCTGTATCCTTTGCCCTTTGCAGTATATCCCAAAAATATGCCCTCATCAACTTTTTCATCAAATTTCCCTAAATTGTCTTTAGTGTTTAAGATAAAACATCTGCAACCAAACTGATGAGGACATCATTTGAAACAAATTCAGTTTCCTATTTTTTGTTTTATTTACCTATTCCTTAGGAATTTGTTGTTATAGTTGTTGAGTTGTTGAAGTTGTTAGTTTGTTTTTGTTTTTGTTTGTCTGTTGCCTATATATAGATGGGCAATGAATGATTGAGGCAATCAATGAATTAATGATTGAATGAAAGAACTCGTCCTCCCTTATGAACTCTACTTTCTCTATGTGCCCGTGATAGCCAAAAACCCTCCCCTTCTGGTCCCCTCTCCTTCTTTTCGCCTTCCTCCACTCACAGCAACAGTCGCAACCGCAGCTGAAGCAAAAACACCAGCAGAAGTAGCTGCTACAGCAGTAGCAGTAGCTGCAGAGGCAGCAACAGCAGTCCCACGAGTAGCCACAACAGCGAAGCTAGCATCCGTAGCAGCTGCACTAGCAAGAGAATCAACAGCAGCAACGTGAGCAGCAGTCCGTCCCCCCTCCCCTTTGTAATCGTTCAATATCCCGATTCCAGTCTCCCTCCTCATTCCAAATGAAGTATGATTAACCGCATATATTATTCAATATA
The DNA here is from genome assembly GCA_029216955.1 of Iris pallida. NCBI lineage: Eukaryota > Viridiplantae > Streptophyta > Magnoliopsida > Asparagales > Iridaceae > Iris > Iris pallida. The sequence goes on from JANAVB010035437.1 coordinate 4,317, forward strand.
CAATCAATAAACTGCTGATCCACCTGTAATTTGAGTGAAATTTGAGTGCTTCTACAAAATCAAAGAAAATGGGATTTGTAGTTGTCAACCTATTTATTAAATAGAGAACTATTCGAATTTAGTGGTAACTCGATTCAATTTCTTGTGAAATTCTAAAGATTTGCATGTTAGTTATGATCTCTTGCCCAATATACCCATTAATTTGGACAACCTAGAAATTGTTTGGTAATTAGCAAAGAGTTAAATGAAATTTGCTTTAATTCAATTAATTTGCTGATTTTAATTCGCATCCATTCCGCATCAATTTTGGTATCAGACCATGGTTTAGGTTTCGTTTGCATTAGATTCCTTCAATTTATGCATTGAGACCATATAGAATTTTATTAGGACCCATATCACATTGCATGAGTACCCGTAGTGGTAGGCAATACCAAACCACTCCTGATATGGCCCCTGAACAAGATCCAATGTTGCAAGAAATTCTAAATTGCCTAATTAACATGGAAAAAGATGTCAATGCGCTAAGAACAGATAAGGAAGATACTAGAAACCGACTTCAAAGACTAGAACGCGAACGTTATAGAAGTTCTGAGCTGTTGGGTGAGGGTTCCCATCATAGTGACCATCGGGCAAGGCTATAAACGGCGGTAGGCGGGTGTGCGGCGGATAGAGTCTGCCTACCGCCTAGGCCCCTAGGCGGTCGATACATTTTGAATACTTTTTACTATTTTGCCACTTTTTTGTGTGCATAATATGCATATTTTAAGGGTGTTCCATACATAATTAAGTTGTAGAACGAAGATTTATAAAGTTTTAGTTTTGCAAAAGTGAACCATAGGCCCATAATACTTAAAAAAAACCTTTTTTGGCCAAAATATTTTGTTAAGTATTGCTCCGTCTAGGCGCCGCCTACGCCGCGTCACCTCCGCCTATGCCGCCAACCTCAGTTGGCCGCCTACTCCACCGCCTACCGAAAAGCGGTGCGGAGAGGGACCGCCTACCGCCTAGACGCCGCCTAGGCGGCCTTGGACGCCATTTAGAACACTGCCATCGGGAGATGGATAGAGACAGATATAGAGGTTTGGATCATCGTAGGGATGACCCAGTAGGATATCAAGACTATAGACAACGACACGATAATCTGGATAGGGATAGACCTAGAGGCTTTGATCACCGTCAGATATCTTGACTATATGCCACCCTCGAGTCCTCATCAATATTTACAAGAGCAAGTCTCAACTGAAGCAATTCCTGTCCTAGAGGAGTTTAAGGATGGTTTTTTCCATGACCGCCCAAATTGTTTATTCCCGGTGCGTGATATCCAACACGCTATCGACCTTGTTCGAGGCACAACCTTCCCTAACCGCCCATGGATAGTTCTCATTCTCATATCTCAATATTCTAGGATTTCTGATTCAGCATCAGTATTTGTCGAACATGTTCATAATTTGCATAAAGAAATCAGCAAAAATTTTAATTAAGTAATGCTCAATATAAGTCTTCTGCTGATAAACACAAAAATTTCTTGAATTCCAAATTGGTGATTATGTTATGGTCCGGATTAGACCGAAGCGGTTCCCTCCAGGATCCATTAAGAAATTATATGCTCACAGTGCAGGACCATCTAGAATTTTGAAGAGAATTAGACCGAATACATATGTCATTGACTTACCACCTGGGTTTGGGATCAGTTCTACATTTAATATTGAGGATTTGATGGCTTACAAAGGTTCTCTAATCAGTCCAGAAAATCCACTTGTGGATTCAAATGAGCCTATAATTGACTCTATTCCAGAGAGTTTTCCACCACTACCCTCACTCCCATGGTCCCAATCAGCATATCATAATGATAGAATATTGGATGATAAGATTATCTCTACTGGAGATGGTGGTTGTCAACGTTACTTGGTTCGAAAGAGAGGTCGACCGGAATCAGATGACTCGTGGATACACGAGAGGAGCTGCAGCAGCTTGATCCAAATTTACTGGAGTACTACGACAGTAGCCACTGGATTCACTCGCCAGAGCCGTACTCTTTCCATCCCGGAAGAATTGATGAGGACCTCAGGTCCCCAATTACGAAGACCTATAAATGACGAAGACGACACGACACGGCCTCATTATGGATTAGCATTTGATCCATAGTACCATGACAGTAGCCATGGGAGTCATTCATCAGATTCGAATTTCTTTCACCCTGGGAGAATTGATGAGGACATCATTTGAAACAAATTTAGTTTCCTTTTTTGTTTTATATAACTATTCCTTAGGAATTTATTGTTAGAGTTGTCGAGTTGTTGAAGTTGTTAGTTAGTTTTGTTTTTGTTTGTTTGTTGTCTATATATAGATGGGCAATGAATGATTGAGGCAATCAATGAATGAATGATTGAATGAAAGAACTCTTCCTCCGTTATGAACTCCACTTTCTCTATGTGGTCGTGATAGCCAAAAAAACCCCTCCCCTTTTGGTCCCTTCTCCTTCCTTCCGCCTTCCTCCACTCACAGCAGTAGCCGCAACCGCAGTTGAAGCAAAAACAGCAGTAGAAGCAGCTGAAGCAGCAGGAGCAGGAGCAGCAGTAGCAGCAGAGGCACATTAGCAGTCCCACGAGCAGCCACGACAGCGAAGCCAGCAGCCGTAGCAGCTGCACTAGCAAGAGAATTAGCAGCAGCAGCGTGACGCAGCAGTCCGTTCCCCCCTCCCCTTTGGTAATCGTTCGACATCCCGATTCCAGTCTCCCTCCTCATTCCAAGTCAAGTATGATTAACCGCATCTATTATCCAATACACTATCAATAAACTGCTGATCCACCTGTAATTTGAGTGATGCTACAAATCAAAGAAAATGAGATTTGTAGTTGTCAACATATTTATTAATAGAGAACTATTCGAATTTAGTGGTAACTCGATTCAATTTTTTGTGAAATTATAAGGGTTTGCATGCTAGTTATGATCTCTTGCCCAATATACCCATTAATTTGGACAACCTAAAAATTGTTTGGTAATTAGCATAAAGTTACATGAAATTTGCTTTAATTCAATTAATTTGTTGATTTTAATTCGCATCCATTCCACATCACAAACACTTTGAAATAGCTGATGTTAGGAGTTCTATTGAACCATAATTCATACAGAGTCTTTTTTGAAAATTGGTCTAATAAGAACTCTGTTCAAAATATGGCATGCTGTATAAACAACTTCAACCCAAGAATACTTTGGAAGATTATGCTGGATAAGCATAACTCTGTCCATATCGCCAAGAGTTCCTTTCTCTCTCTCTCTCTCTACAACGCTATTCTGTTAAGGAGTTCTGGGGGAAGAGAATTCATGTGATAAACCATTTGAGTCATAAAATGTTTTAAAGTCATGGTTATCGAATTCTCCTCCATGATCACTTCGAATGCGAGTAATCATGAATCATTTCTCATTTTATACATTTTTACAAAAAGACAAATTCAGAAAAGACCTCATTTTTATTTGCAAGAAAGTAAATCCAACTATATCGTGAATAGTCATCGACTATTACTAAAGCATAAAGCTTACCGCCAAGACTGGCTACTCTACTTGGTCCAAACAAGTCCATATGTAATAATTGCAATGGTCTAGAGGTACTTGCGTTTACTGATTTGAAAGATGATCTACATGCCTTGTTCTTTTCACATTCGACACAAATTATATCTTTCTTGAATGTGATATCAGGTAAGCCTCTTACCAGTTTCTTTGTAGACAATCTTGCAATAGTGTCCATGTTCGCATGTCCAAGATGCATATGCTATACCCAACTTTCGTCTTGAGATGTGAATAGACACTTTCCTGTACTTTTAGTACTTTCTGACAGATATAATACATATATGTTGTTCTCTCTTATTCCCTCAAAAAAAATTATTCTGAAAGATTTATCATAAACAAAGCATTTATTCTTAACAAAATTAATTTCATAACCATGATCAGTCAATTGACTAATACTTAGCAGGTTATGTTTTAATTCTGTTACTAAATATACATTTTTAATAATGGGAGAGAGAGAAGTACCTATGTCGCCAATTTCAAGTATACGTCCTTTCAAATTATTTCCAAAGGAGACAACCTTCTTCCTTCATCGATAGAGTTGCAAACAAAGTGTTATCGTCCGTCATATGCCTGGAGCAACCACTATCGAGGATCCACTTGCTTTTAGTTGGAGGAGGAAGGTCCACCTACAACAGAAGTTGAAGATGTAACCTTTGGTACCTACTTTCTTGAGGGTCTGGATTTGTTATCTTTTAGAACTCAAACATATACATGCATATCTACAAGCTTTCTAATCTTGCATTAATGTGATACATGTCCTTTTATACCACAATAATGACATGTAGCAGAAGTGTTAGTACTAGGCGAGGTTCGAAGATCATGTATGTGTGTTTTTTAAGACGAGTGTGACTTCATGTGTGGAAAAGTATACATAAATGCATGACTTCTAGCAGTTAGTGTTGGTTGTGTTGTGTTTGTGCTTAGCCTTGTGACTTGTATTCACTTGAGCTACAGGCTTGACAACCTGTCTACCCAACTAACTTTTTAGAGATGTCGCAGGCTTCATTGTACTTGGCCGTGAGTGCATCTAACCTCTGAGTAGCAATGTTATACTTCTTTTTCTCTAGTTCATAGAGATCGTTGAGTTTTACATTTTCTCGATTGGGTTTCTCAAGCTTTTCAAGAGTGTCTCAGCTTTAAAGAAGTAACCTCATCCGTGTTACTAGAAGAGTTTCTAATGTCTTCTAGCATATGAGATTGCTTAGAAAACTCAAATTGTACAAATTTCAGCTCTTTCTTGGCATTTTGTACAAATCTATCATTTTCTTTTGATCTTCTAACAGATCAGTAAAGGCATCAAACAATTCATCAAATGTAAATTGTTCATAAAGAGGATTCGATATTACCTTAGCATCCGTAGCCATGAAGCATATGTTTGTTGTGTTGCGAGGTTTTTCTTCTTCTTTTTCAGAATCGCTCGCCTCACTCTCACACCAGATGCTGGTATTAGCATAATTTATTGTCGAAGTCCTTTTGCCTGATTGATCATATTTGCTTCCCTTTCTTACAATATGATAATCTTTCTTGATGTGACTTGTCTTTTTACAACTGTAGCAGATTGGTTCTTCGTCGTCCCTGGAATCTTCCTTCTTCTTGTTTGTCTTCTCATATTTAAGGAATCTTCTGAAATTTCTTGTTATGAGGGCCATTTGCTTGTTGCCTGAGCTATCTATCTCACTCTCATCATCGGAGGCTGTCTTATGGTGTGCTTTGAATACATAGCCTTCTCTTTTGGTGCTGATTCTTCTAAATCCTTAAGGTCCAGCTCATGTGTCATAAGCTTTCCCATGAGAGTTTCAAGAGTCATCATAGTGAGATCATTTCCTTCAATAATGGCCGTCGCTTTGGGATTCCAATTCTTGGTCAGCCCGCGAAGTACCTTTCTAATCTTCTCATAATTGCTGTATTCTTTTCTAAGGGAAGATAAAGGGTTAACAATATCTAGAAACCGAGTAAACATATTTGTAATAGTCTCATTAGGCTTCATTTTGAAGGCTTCATACTCTTGTATTAGTCGTGAGATTTTGGACTCCTTCACTTGTGAAGTTCCTTCATGAGTTACCTCAAGAAGTTTCCAAACTTCGTGAGACGTGACACATGTAGACACTCTATTAAACTCAGTTTTATCTACAGCACAAAACAAAACATTAATGGCTTTTGTATCAAGCCTTGGTTGTTTCTTTTCATTGTCAGTATATTTGCCATGTGATTTTTCAACTAGATTTCCATCTACCGCAATAGGTAGTGGTTTCTTGTAACCATCGATGACAATTGACCATAAATCGAAATCAAGAGACTTGAGGTGAAAGCTCATTCGTGTCTTCTAATAAGTATAGTTCGTGCTGTCAAATAGGGGTAGCCTATTTGTAGACTGGCCTTCACCATTGCTTGTGTATAATGATGCCATATCTCAAGGAGATTAAATCCAACTAGAGAAAAACCGTACTCTGATACCAATTGTAGGATCGATGGCACCTCTAGAGAGGGGGTGGTGAATAGAGTGCAACAGAAAGATATCCCCAATAAAAAATTTAAGCATGTAAAGGCAAATATAAAATAATTACTGAAGTGTAATGAAGTAAAGCAGTAATTAAAAGAGTGGCAAGAAGGCAATACGCAAACACCGATGTTTATACTGGTTTTCTTCTGAGAGGACTAGTCCAGTTGCGAGAACTCTTATCCGCTATTAATTTACTATTTGAAATAGAAGTTACACCCCGTGCTTTACTCCGAAGAACACGACAACTTCAACATCGTCGTGTTTTGATCCGAAGCCCACGATCAAACTTCAATACCTTTCTGAGGAAAGCTTTTATACTCTAAGCTTGTACAACTCAAATACTCCTAATCGGAAACTGCCGGCACTTAGAAGAATAGGAGTTGTCTTGGGAATAAGAAGTTTAAAGCTTTTTGTAGATAGGAAGGCTTTAAAATAGATTGAGAAGATGAAGAATGAATGAGTGATTAGAAATGACAAATTCTTCTCTATTTATAGGAATTTTGAGGCAGAGTTCGGGTAGAACTCGGTAAGGGCAACGTTCAAAATTTTGAACGTTATGGATCCAAAAGAATAGATATTTGTTGTTGACTAGGAGTGAGCCAAGGGGACCGAGTTCGGTCCGAGTTCGGTTTATAGGTTTTCAGGATTCTTCTTGGCCAGTATTGGTTTAGCAAGGGTTTGGATAAAAAGATAGGCTTCTGAAGGTAATCTAGGGTAATCTAAATTGCCAGTGATTCCGACTCACAATTTATCTAGACTCAAGAAAATAGAAAATACAGAATAAAGTATAAAAATCTTCTTTGACGATCACGTGCAATCTTCTTCTTTTTTTTTTTTTTTTTTTTTTTTTAAGTCTTCTTTGCTCTTATATCAATGTCGGAGTTTTAAGTCCATTATCGAAATCAAGTTGATCATGGCTGAACGGGCCAACAATATCAACTACCAACACAAATCTATAGTTCCTAAAGCATATATACAGCCTTCCCAAACTTTCAAGTCTACTTAGACAATAATACAAGCTACTATCTAATTCAAGTAGCATAATTTTTGTTATATGCAATATAAGGTAGATCTGACTGCCACTAAGCTCTAAGATGCATCTTAAAAACGAGCTACAATGTTATCTTTGTGTTCTTATCATGAACTAGTATAGAAAATGATCCCCACAAAGGGGTATAAGGTAAGGGTCAATAGGTTGATGGGCATGATTAATAATTTGCATTTATACATATCAAACATCCTTGATTAAGATGATTCTAAATATTTACAAGACCAATTTACACTCTCAATCAAGGTTCATAGTATCGGTATCGGTATCGTACCCTTACTATGAGTATCGAGATTGACGATATCGACAATATATGCAGTTTCGAATCGGAGTATCAAATTCTGGTATCAGAAAGCAAATAGTTGCTAATAAATTACTAAAAACTTAGAAAAAATATTTTATAAATTTAGGCATAATTTAAGTATTTTATGTGTTGTTTCTTAATAGTTTTGAAATTGAATGTAATAATAAGAACCCTTACTGATTGGTTTACATGTGATAAATTTTTTTTTTTTTTTTTTTCATTTACATACTTTTACAACTTTACTATGCTTTTACACCCTCGTTGATTGGTTTTTCTACCGAATTGACTTGGAAAGAGTCCCCCAACGTCGGTATCTGTCGGTATCGGACAATATCGGTACCATTTGGTACCGGATCGGGGCATGCCAAACCGTAGCGGCATCGTATCGGTATCGGCCGATACTGCAAACTATGCTCTCAATTCCTTTCTTTTGTTTATCAAAGAAAGTTAGGGGTATCAATTCCTCACCATAATGGTCAACAATGTCCTGCTGACTTGGACCTCGGGGTATCGATTCCTCACTATAATGGTCAACAATATGTCCTGTTGACTTAGACCTCAGCAATATTATATACCCTGGCCTAGTTCATACTTAAGAGGTCCAAGTTCAAAACCTCTTATCCGCATTATGTTTGACGTATGCTTTTTTTTTTTTTTTTCTTCTTTCTATATTCTATATAATGCCCCCTTCAATTCCCTAGTCGCATTTACTATTTTTTTTCATAACTCTATATGATGGCTCCTTAAAGTTTAAGTTAGCCTATTTTTTTCTTACCCTGGAAAAATTTTCTTGGTTCACCACTGATCCCGGCAATGTTCTATAAACATGTCCATGTCTACCACGTCAGATAGGGTCATACCGATATTTTATCCCTTGTTCGGGACTTATTTGACTTGGATCTTGTCATTTTGTTAAGTAAAAATATCATAAGATAGACACAAGTGCAAACATTTGTATAAATTCATATCGCCAGTAATTATGGTATCCACCAATATATTACATGAGTTGGGTAGGTGTGTGTCATCACGTGGCTTCATTTTTTTCATTTTTCATTTATCTTTTTCATTTTTTCCTAACTAACTGCATCTTCAATATTGCAGGAAGGCTTGACTGCAGATGAAAGAATGACTACAGAGCCTGAGAAGAAAGAGCAAATGCAGGTTAGACAATAGAATATAATTTACATTTGCACTGCTGCAGTAATCCTTCATTAGGATATAACATTGTGAAATGAAATTTGTATATACAAATGCATGAATGCACATTCTACCAGCATTTGTAGTTTCTGATTTGAGTTGAAATCATTCTGTTTCATAATGCAAGAGGCAGTTTTGCTTTCCAATCAAAATTTTGGTATTTAATTGCAAAATTACTTGTACTCTATATTTATGCTGACTGCTTTACTTGGCTTGTATGAACAGATGACAGAGACTCGATGTTCCATGTGTAAAGAGAAGAAAGTAGGTGTTGCTGACATTATCCAAGGTGGAAGACATGAGCAACGTTATCAGGTTTGAAAATATAGTGTGTTAGACATCACTTTAGTTTCTGCTTGGCACCTTCCTGAGTAACCTCTTCCCTTCTTGAGACCTTAGGGGTTTGTTTTTGCTCTAGAAGTTTATGTTGGCTTTGATGCTTTCTTTTTCCTAACTGGACACGTGTCCTTGTTAGGTCATATAGTTATTTGAACTAGCCATATGACAATAAATGGCTTGTCATGGTCTACCTGTTGAAGAACTATTACAGAAGTTGTAATGACCAAATGAGTCTGGTAGGGTCATGTTGTTCGACTTTGAACAGCTTTCTCTCAGTTTCTTTTAGTTGCTTGAAGAGCAGAAAAATGAAGAATTGGGCACAAAAGCGGAAAATATTAGTTTTTTTCCCCTGGGTATGACTTGAGGTTTATTGATTAACTTTTGGTTTGGTGGTAATCTTCACCATGTTAGCCTTTGAGACTATTCACCTAGTTATATTGGTTATTTGCCAAGTAGAAATGATAATGCTTTGTTTAAAAATGAAGCGGTAGGACCTTGCATTTTTTTGAAAAATGTTGCTTTTATGATGGGGAAGGAAAGGGAATTAGGGAAATAGAGGAAGTATCTTGTTTCACATTCAGTATATATACAACAGCAACAAAGCCTTTACCCAAATTACATTTGTTATATATGCGTGTATGTTATTAGTTATTATTGTGGCCTAAACATCCTCAAATTGGTTACGTAGAGGTATATGTGGATTCTTCAGCTATCTAGCAAGGGTTAGCGGTTACGAGAGAAACCCTTTTTGTTATAGCAGAGTGGGATTTCAATGAGAAATGTCTTTAGAGTTTGAATAGAGAGGAAAAAGAATCTGAATCACCATGCTCTGGTACAATGTTGCATGGAATGAATAGAAATGTGATAGAAGATGTAGAGTAGTAGTTGGAGGCACAAGAACTAGGATTTCATCTCATTAGATTCCAAAGTACAACTCTATAAGAGTCCGATCAAGGCCTTTGTTACCAGAATTCCAGTTAATATCTTTTCTTCCCAGCGCTTATCCGTGAAAATTCAGTGTCAATAATAAAATTGCTTTAGGAATTCCTGAATTCTAGTAAACAAACCTTCATTTCCAGTCGGTGTCAGAATTAGGCTTTTTCTCTTCATTCCAACATCACACCATTGGTCAAGCACACATTGCTATTGGTCTACGTTTCAAGTGTTATGTGCAAGGCCGTCAGTTCTACTGAAACCTAAGAGAGTTGTGAAGCTGGCGTAATAAATATGAACATAATTTTTTTTTCTTTGGGAAAATTAATGTTAGCTGCACCATTTCTTTTTATTTACTTTTAAACCTTGATGTTTTCATAAACCCTCATCTTATCCCTTGTCCCGTCTTATACGTAGATGGATTGGATGCAAATTCCCGAATTGCCTCTTTCTTCCCCAAACTACCCTTTCCAATCTCTCTTTTCTTCTTCTTAATTCTCAAGGATGTAATTGTGATGGAGTTGATGAAGCACAAGATGAATTTGATAGAGTATTAGAGCAAAGCCTTTCTTTTCTTTCCCTTTTTTGGGTGTGGGGTGTGTTGTGGGTGGTTTGGGAGGGGGGGGGGGGGGGGGGGGGATATTTTAATCCCTTTAGTCTATTTAGCTCTGTTAAGGGTTATGTCTTACGTAATACTAATAAAAGCCATATCCTTATTAAAGGCTTGAATCCATGTTCGTTTAGGCCTACCATTAGTATCCTCCTTATTCCATTGTGGGATCTCATCGTCTATGTTGGATCCTAATCCATCATTAATATTATTGTATCATATTGTGTTCATGAACCAATTGACCCATTGGATGGTAGTACTGTAGGGGAGGCAATGATGATGATATCAGAGAGGCTCTTTCGCGATGGAGAATGCAGTTCCCCCACATCAGATAGATACATAAGTGAGAGGCTTACACTCTGCTATCATCATATTCTTCTCAATTTTACATGGTATCAGAGCCAAACCCTAGCTCTCCCTGCCGCCCCACCTCCAACCCCTTGCGGTCCTCTTCCCCGCACCCCCAACATCTACCATCACAGCCTGCCCTCTTCCCTACCCTTGCACCCGCCATCACAGCCTGCCCTCCTCCTGCCGCGCCCAGCCTACAGCTCGATCCCCCACCCTCCACTCGAAACCCTAGCCGCCATCCTACAAACCCTAACCCTGGTTGTCCTAGCCGTCTATC
>JANAVB010035438.1:0-95721 GCA_029216955.1 Iris pallida
TCCGGGTTAGAGCCACAAGCATCCATAATACATAGGTTTTTGTTCTCTTATGTAGTCAGTACAAAGAAAACAACCTCAAGTGGTACTGTTCAATACACAAAAAGTGTACTAGTGTAAACCTATAGTCAAGATAGACTAATACCAGATTACACTACAACCTTTCCAATTGATTGTCCAAGTCCTTCTAGGTTGTGAACTATTTATATACTCCATAGGGAACTGATAATATGATCTTCTGTGTGACACCACACACCATATTATCTACAATATAGAATATCAGACATTTGCATTAACACTTGCAACAAATATAATATGCAAACATTTGCCCATATGATCTCATTCAAAATTTAAGGAAATAAGGTTACTAGAAAAGTGATGCTTTTAGTATATAACCCTAACAATATTGCAGGTGAGTTGGAGGCTCTGTGCGACACATATTATGGCGGGGAGCCATTAGATGCAGGAGAGCTAGCTGGAGTTGCTCTTGACTTAGAGGCTGCGAAAGCCTAGAGCTTACCTTAGTATTTCCATATTATTTTCTTCTATTGAGACTAGTAGACTTTCTGTTATTTGCTGGAATGTAATAAATTCTAAGACATGTATCTGGATTTGAATTCGTTATAGATGATGTATTCACTTTTACTCTTGTATATCTGGTTAGTTTTCCATAGTATTGTACAGCTTACTTCGTCGTGTCTATCGATGAAGGTTGGGCGTGTCCGACTCGTATCCGGTTACTCAGGAGCGGGTCATGACAGGGGGGGTCCAAAGATAGACGAAAGGTCCGCGGAGATGCCCGATCGGCAGGGCGGATCGTACGGTCCTCCGGGAGGCTGGGGGGCAGCGAAGAGCTCGTCGCATGCGACGGGGGGGAGGAGGGGGGCGACGGTGAGCCCCCTTAGATGTCGCGAGCTTGCTGCGGAGGGCCTCCTCGACGGAGGGACCGGAGCGGCGATTCTGAAGCGCCGGCGGGAAGACACGACGAGAGGGTGGGTGGAGGAGGATGGGGTGGCGCACGGCCGGTTAACGGCAGAAGGCACACCATGCGGGGAGGGGAACTGTAGGGAGGGCTGGGAGAAGCGGGACCGTCTCGGTTTTCTGTTATATATATATATATATACATATATATATATATATATATATATATATATTTCTTTAATGATTAAACCTTTATTGATGTATAAGGCACAAAATGTCGAAGCCTATACATGTAAGCGTGCCACGTGCAGAAACACAAGGAAAAGAAAGCAGGAAAACTAAAAGCAGCGCTCGCAAAAGGACGTACGCAAACCAAAATGGCTCTGTACTAGAGACGCACAAACGCAACCTTCTTACACTGCCACATCTTCCCAAAAGCTAGCCGGGGCGTGGTGACAGCGCCAGACGACTTTACACACCTGTCTGATCGTCTCCCTGATCAGTTGATCATTGTTAAATTGGCGGCTCTCATACCTCTATTTGTTTCGGTTCTTCTACAATACCCAAATCCCGACGGTCACGAAGATTTGATGCCCATAAGAGGACCTCTATTGGGCGAGGAGATCGTTAAGGCCGCCCGGATGATGGTTCTTAAGGCATTTGGTAGCAAGGATCGACCAAATCTGATTAGCTGGGTCTCCGGTGAGCAGGATGTGTTCCATCGTTTTCGCTTGATGAGACAAGAGCAGTGGCATCGAGATACTAGGCTGCGGCCGAAGGAGTTTAGGATATCGTCGGTGGGGAGTTTTCGTCGGTGGGCTCTTCATATCAGAATGGACCATTTGATGGGGATGTATGCCTGCCAGAACGGAGCAGTGTAAGGGGACGGAACACCAGTGCCCCTTGCAACAATTCCTGGCCGAGGCAGAGGAGAAGTTTTCTCCTGGGCTGGACGACCAGAACCAAGTGTCCGGGGTGACCATGATCCACATATCCGCGGCGGCAAAAGCGGTGGCCGCCACCGCGCTGAGCCTCGCTCTCACCCTGCCCACCTCCAGCCGGATGCATTATCCCTCAAATCTCGGATCTCAGGAGGTGGAGTGATGTGCTGTGACTGGTAGATAATCTCGTGCCCAAGCCAACGTTCATGGAACATCGACGAACGTCTGTCTCCGAGCATGAGACGAATGAGGGGTTCGGCAATGTGGCGGCCCTGGATGATACACCGCCAATTCATAGAGGATCCGTTGTTGGTGACGACCGTCGTAGGGTGGGAGTGTCTGTAATATCTCACCATCATGAACCTGGTCCAAAAGAATGGTGCGTACGAAGCTTCTACCACAGCTTCATGGAGCAGGAGTTAACGATGTTGGTAAGTTTGCTGAAGCCCAGCCCTCCCTCCTCGGTGGGTTTGGCCATGGTGTCCCAGCTGGCCCAGTGGTACTTCTCCTTGCCATCGGAATGACCCCAGAAGAAGTCGACGAATAGAGCTTCGATTGAGTGTATAATGTTTTTTGGGGGCGCGCAGATGGCTAGGTTATAGATGGGGATAGAGGAGAGGACATGTTTGATCAGAATCAACTTGCCACCCGGAGATAAGGTTACGTTGTGCCATCCCTCGATTTTAGACCTGATTTTGCTGACCAGCTCGCAAAGATGCCTGAATTAGACTTACCATAAACTAATGGGCAGCCCATGTATGTGAATGGCGGAAATACGGTAGAGATGAAAGTCAGGGTGGAGAGCGTCACAGAGTGTATCTTGTCTACTTTGTGGTGAGTGTAGATGACGCTTTTGTTGGAGTTGATGTGCTGACCCGAGCATCTGGAGTATTTCTCCAGCGTGCCGTGAACCACCTCAACAGATTCGATATCGCCCCAGGAGAAAATAAGGATGTCATCAGCATAAGCAAGATGTGTGATCAAAGGATAGCTGGTAATAGTGTGGAAGTGGTAGAATCTGGGAGTGTTGGCCGTACTTTTAAGGTTTCTACTTAGTGCTTCTGCCGCAATAATAAAGATAGTCGGGCAGAGAGGGTCCTCTTGTCTAACCCCACGGCTGGCAGTGAAGAAACCTGCGACTTGTCCATTGATGATGGCAGAGAACCATGAATTGCTGATCGAACAAAATATTATGTCGATCCATGATTTCGAGAATCTGAAGGCCCTGAAAACTCATATCATAAATTGCCAATCGAGACGATCGTAAGATTTCTCCATGTCAAGTTTGATGGCGACGTTTCCCTATCTCGATGGAAATTTTATACAAGTGATCATTTCTTGGACTAGGAGGATGTTGTCGATGATGTTTCGTCCTGGGACAAAACTGCATTGCTCTTCGAAGATGATCTTAGGGAGGATAGCGGACATGAGATTGTTGACGATCTTGGAGATAATTTTATTGGTGAAAGTACATAGGCTGATGGGCCTAAAGTCTTTAAATGTCTCCGGGTTCTCTTTTTTAGGGATGAGTATTAGGTTGGCACTGGAAATAGATTTGGGGTAGGAGGCCCCTTGGAAGAAGGCATTGGTGGCCTCAAGGAAGTCAGCAGCAATAATGTCCCAACAAGATCTGAAAAAGACCACGGAGAATCCGTCCGGACCAGGAGCGCTGAGTTCATCGATGGCCCAGACTGCAGCCTTGACTTCCTCGGCGGAGAGGGGAGTAAGCAGCTGCTCGTTATCTCCATTAGGGATCAAATTGGGGACCTTGGCTAGGAATTCCACATCCTTGACGATGACTTCTTTGGAGAATAGTTTGGAGTAAAAGTTGGCTGCCTTCTCCTGAATGCTGCTCTGGTCATCCAGCAGGTTACCGTTGTTATCGCTAATTTGGTGTAAATGAAGCTTATGCCTGCGACCCTTAACACAAGAGTGGAAATAGCTCGAATTACGGTCCCCCTCGGAATCCCATTTGAGTCTGGCCTTCTGCTTCCAGAAAGCCGTCTCCACCTTCAAACGGGACTTGAGAATAGCTCTGGCAAGGTTGAGGGTGGACCGGGCCTGCGGGGAACTTGCCGTGGCGAACTGGATCTCGGCTCGGTTGACGTCATCCTCCGCCATTCTAATCTCTTAGAAAATATTGCCAAAAGCGGACTTGATCCACGTGGAAAGGGCCTTCCTGGTTGCTTTGAGTCTGGCTGCCACCCTAGTGAGGGGTTCTTGGTCGTCCTGAGAAAACCACGCGAATGCGACGGTGTTTCTAAATTAAGTGTGATGGGTCCAAAAGTCCATAAATTGAAAAGCTTTTTTATGTGGTTCGATCTGCTGCTGAGCACGACCATAAGGGGAGAGTGGTCCGATTCGGAAGAGTTGAGGTACGATAGTTTGGTGTAGAGGCCCATGTCGTACCACTAGTCTTTGATCAGAGCGCGATCTAGGCGGAAGTATTGTCTACGGACGCCTTCCTGTATGTTGCACCAAGTGAAAGCACTTCCGACAAAAGAGAGAGTGTTTAAGTGGGAGTTAAATATGAAGTTGTTGAAGTCGTTCATGGCCTGTTGAAGTGGTGGGCGACCCCCAGATTTCTCTTTGCTATAGGAGATAGTGTTGAAGTCGCCAATGAAAAGCCACGACAGGTTATTGCCAGAAAGGTAGATCTCCAGTAACGTGGTCCAGAGGTTCCTGCGCTCTGGGATATCACAGCTGCCATTAACGGTAGAGAGGAGGGAGCGGGTTGGGAGCATCGGATGTTCCATGCAGCAGGAAAGAGCCTGACTAGTATCCTGCAGTATACCAAATTTGATGTCGGCAGCGAATAGCATCCAGATGTCATTGCAACCGGCGACTGCTGCCTGAAATCCAAGCTGCATTTGAATGGATTTGATTCTATTTTGAAGGATTTTGGGTTCGATGATCAATAGAATGTTGATCTTATGAAGCTTCCTGAGGCTGATGAGTCTATTCAGCGTCAGTTTATTGGCCATCCCCAGAACGTTCCATAAGAGGATGTTAAGCATTTGGGGATTGGGGGGGTTGTTTGTGAGTTTCACGGTAGACATCGTGGTCATGGCCGACGAATGCTCTATCTCATGTTTTTTCTTCTTGTTGTTGTTCTTGTTGTTGTGATGGTTTTTGTCGTAGCTCTGACTGGTATCGACGGGTCCCGCCTCCAGGTCAAGAGGACGGCTGCCAGGGTCCTCCATCGGTTAGGGGGGCTTCTTGATCTGATTCCGCCATCGTGCTTAGCGGGTTACTGGGGTCCAGGAACCCAGCATTCTTAGCTTGGTGGAACCTATCCATCGCAACAAAGTCGAAGCTAGGTCTATATGCCACTATGGCGCTGTCGGTGTTGGGGGCAAAAATATCTACGGTGGGTGGCACTTGGGGGAGATAGGGGCCTGTAGTTCCCCCTCGTCTATCGCCGGGAGATCATCTACCTTTTGGCCGTCGGCTGTTGGGCGAAGGGGGAGTGGTCTCTTCGGGTTGCTCTCTGAAGGGTAGGAGGAGAAGATGGAGAATGTATTATGGAGGGTTATATTTGAGGGGTTGTAGGAAATGATGGCACTGTCCGATTGTCCTGTCGGACTAGGGGTGGACTTCAACTATAGGATAGGTGTTGGGATGGGGATTTGTGCACGGTAGAAGCCGTCTGCTGGGTTTGTGGTTTACGGAAGGTGGCCTTCTTCAGCTCAGGAAGTGCTCTGAAACAGTGCTTAAGGGAGTGACCTCTCAGTTTATAATGTTTGCACTATAGGATGTTGTTGTCGTACACGAGCGTTTGATAGTGTGTCCGACCACCAAGCTCTAGTTGTATCTGGACTGGAGGGTCGGAGAAGAGATCAAGTTCTACGCATATCTTCGTGTAATTGCCTTTGGAATGGTTTCTTGTTTCTTTAGCAATGGCCACCAGCGTCCCAAAATAACTCGTGATACGCTTTTGGGCAGCAGACGCGAAGCACACCAGGGGGAGGTTGGGTAGGGTGATCCATGCCGCCACGATCATCAAATCAACTTTTGTGTTAAAGTCCGTAGACCATTTGACGATTTTGATGGTCTGGGCCACAATTTTGAAGGAGCCCTTAGCCCATACCATGGCGAAGTCGAAAGGAGAGGAGAGGTGTAGCTAGTGGTGTTTGGGGTCTAGCGGCACGACTTGGTAAGCGGCAGAGAGACCCAATCCGACAATTGCTTCCTTGACTATCGCTGTTTTCGGGCAACCGACAGCAAATTTCAGCACGGACGTCTTCGCAAAAGAGGATGATAGCGAGGAGATTTCGGCGGAGGAGAAGGGGATTCTGATTTCTTGGTCTGCGGAAGGAGTCGGGAAAACCACGTCCGGGAGTTCGATCTCCCTCGCTGGGTGGGCAATATGTCTTCCACGATCATGGCGAATGGCTACTGCAAAGGAAATAGCAGGGGGAACAGCCGTGGACACGCCACGGGGTGTCGGTCGAGCGCCAGCGGCCAAAGCAGAGGAGGTGCCAAGGGACAGGGGGACGGCGGCTCCTCTGTGTGTGTGTGTGTGTGTGTGTATATATATATATATATATATATATATATATATATATATATATATATATGGGTTTAGAGTTTAGGTACATGTGGTGTTTATATAAGGAGGAGGTGGGAAGAGATAAAGCCTAGTATGGATTTTAATAGCATTGAATGTATTAATTAAAATGGTAGGCTGTTCATATTCCTAAAGTAATAGTAATGATTACCATTACTATATATATTTAATGGGCTTTAATTGGGATGTAGCAGGTTTTCTTATGGAGGATATATACATAATATGTAGAACTATTTTTAATACACAAATATACATTTATACAACCCCATGAAATATAATGTAATCAATTATGTACATGTATGTACCATAGATGCACTACGAGCCTAGTTGGGTTTGACTCGGGTCATTAAACGACAACTAGAACACACATATATATTCCCCATAAATAAAATATTCCCTATAATTAAAACCTCAATAAGTGAATAATATATTAATTTAAAATATTATAAAAATCCAAGAATCACGAATTCAGGTCAAATAATTAATATAAAAAATTCATGAGTGTTACAATATATATATATATATATATATATATATAATACAACAATGGATTCCTCGAGCTCCCCTCCCCCCTTCCTTCAGCCTTAACGCCATGGACCCCTTCCCGCCGCTCCTAGCCGCCTGCTACTCGCTCCATCTCCTCCGCCTTCCTAATGCTGCCCGCCAGCCCTCCACTGCTGCATCCGTCGGGCACTTGGAGTGTCGCCGCTTCAGCGGCTCTGGGCTGTCAGATCGCGGCTTTCGCCCGCGGACGCCGTCGGCATCACCGACGTACTCGAGCTGCAGCAGTCCGTCGGGTGGATTGCTGTCACGCTCAGAACCGGAATATGGGAGAGCGGGGGAATGACTCAGCCAGCTACGTATTATGTTGTAGAAGCATGGAAAAGAACTAGAAAAGTCTATGCGGTTCAAAACAGAAGAAGCCCATGCGACTCAAAACAGAAAGAAGCCTATGCGGCTCAAAACAGAAGAAGCCCATGCGGCTCAAAACAGGAGGAGCCTCATGTGACTCAGGAATCTATCAGAGCCTCATGCGGCTCAGAAACTCTTCAATAGCCTCATACAGCTCAGGCAAAAATCACGTGACCCAATGCAGCTTGGCCTTTACAGCTGGCCGTAAAGTGACTGCTCCCATTAAATGCTCTAACATAAAGTGACAACTCTGACATTAAAGCTGAAATGATGATCTTCGACATGACGGTGTATTCCTCGGGAAACGAAAAAATCTCCTCTGCAGCTGGCACGATCCACCAACTACAAAGCTCCCTATACGGCTACCACCACCCCATGTGGCTGATGCTCGCATGCGGCTCGGAGCGTGAAGACCCTCGTCATGCGGCTCAAATTATGAGAAGTCACCCTATGTGGTCGCTATTATCATGCGGCTCCGATCTTGGGGATCATCTCCATGCGGCTCAATTGGAAACCAACCCCATGCGGCTCAGATTTTGGAGGCTATACCTATGCGGCTGTCACCTTCATGCAGTCCAAAACCTAAGAAGCTACCCTCATGCGGATGTGGCTCGCGGTTATGACACGTGGCAAAAGATCAATTTCCCACGTGGCACTAAATCAATCAAGAGTTATCAACAAATCCAGCAATATGATTTAGTGCAATCATCATAATTACCCGAATCAAAATAGATTTATGGCAATCACATAGATTAAACACGTGGCAGGAGATCCGAGCTTCCCAAGATTCATGACAATCAACATTGATTGTCTATACAGATTTTACACAATCAGCATTAATTGTCCAGATTTGTTGCAATCAAGATTAGTGGTCCAGATTAATTGCCCACAAAATTGGATCATGGAAAATGGTAATTAAGTCCTCAAGCCGCCGACTTTTTAGGGTGATCATTGCAAACCCTAATGATGACACCCCACACCTATAAATATCAAGGTGCTATTTACTTGTAAAAAGATTGGATCCAGAGAAAAAAAAATATAGCAAGGTGCCATTCTCTTGCAAAAAGAGATCCTATCTACTCGGCTGGACACACAGAGAGACAAAGGCGCACACAGAAAAGTCTTTCCATCTTGAGAGCGGTTCTTTACCGGAGCCAAGGCTACGTCTGATCGTCTAAGGAGTAAGGCGGAGCGGCCGTCGCTTTCCCGAGCCTCTACCGTCACCACTAGAATAAAAAATAAACAATCGTACTTAGATTGCTGTACCTAGGTTTTTGCCCCTAGGCTTTCTTTGTACGAGCGAGTTTGTATTGTGAGTATAAGTTCAGTCCTCCTATATAATTGTTTTGTACTTTTACAATCAATGGTAAATACGATGGCGACTCTGGTGGGGACTAACTTCTCTATGGCTGAGGAGTTGGTGACACAATCAGACGCAACCAAACTTGGCTCCACTCAACAAATGCTGATCGCCCGGTTCGACCAACAGGCGTTTGAAGGAATGCTCTCCGACGGGAGCGCTGGCCCGGTCCAGCGGCGAGCCCGCACAAAGAAGGCCTGCAGGGAGTGGAGACGCAAAAATTTTGCTCCTCCCCAAGCTCTTGAAAAAGTACTCTCTGTTGCCCGAGACAGCGGAGAAGTCTCGCTTGCGGCCCCACTTCAGACCACAGAGGACTCTGCTGTCCCCAAGTTCGGCAGAAGAAAATACTGTGATGTCGGACTTGCTAGGGAAAAAAAGGAACTCTGTGCGGTCCAAGCCGCATAAGGGCGCCAGCCGCATGGAGGCTCATGCAGCCGCAACTGTCAACCGTATAGAGAAAAGTCATGTGGCCACACAAGTCAGCCGCATGCAGAAAACCCATACGGCCAGAATTTTTAGCCGCATGCAGACAGCCTGCACGGCCATGACATCTAGCCGCATGCCGACAGCCTGTACGGCCACGACTCCTAGCCGCATACAGAAAGGCCATGCTACCACATATACCAGCCGCATGCAGACAGCCTGTACGGCAACCGATCCCAGCCGTACACCATTTATCGCATACAGCTCACGGTCAGTCTTTGACTACCTCTCATACGGTCCTGACCATGAAGGCTCTTTGGAGCATATTGTGACCAGATTGGACTCTTCCTACTATACACTCTCAAGTGCTAAGAAGAAGAAGTCTCGGGCAGCGCGGGCTCGACGAGTTCAGTCGGCTGTCCCGACTTCTGACTACCAGGGCATCCCGATGACTATTACTCGGGCCCCTGATGGAAAGTTGTACAGTAGTACCCGTGTCCAGCCCCCGGCGGCCAACTAACGGGTTAGTTATCAAGAATCTCCTAACAATGATCAGGGGCGAGTACTCACGCTACCCGCACATCGGGGAGCAGGCAGGAGGCCAACGCACTCATCAGCCCACAAAGCAGGTGACCCGTGTAACATGATTCTTCACAAGCGCAAGGAAAGAGACGAAGATTTGATGTGCAAAGAGCCCTGTCAAGGACATCAATGCACCCAAGTCATAGTCAACTACTGCTGCAACAAGGCAGCAGCACAAAAAGACCGACGATCCGTCTTCCAAAGGCTGCAACACCCAAGCTCAAAAGACGAGGCGCTTCTCGTTGCCTCTTGCAATTCTGCTCTGAAGGTTCCTAGCAGCGGAAGAGGGAAGAAAACAAATGTCTCCAGCCCAAAAATTTCAACCGACGTAATAAAGAAAATTTCTTCTAAACGGTTCTCTAGTACCGTTGCAGGAGGAGTTTACCAAGGTACCCGCTCAAAAATGAAATCGGCCACAATGGAAGATTCGTCCACATCTATGGGAGATACTGGAGCCGGGGGTAGCATTCCTCCAAATATCCACAACAACTCGGTATTCCAAGAAGGTAGTCCGGGGGAAATGGTTCACCCAACAGATGCAGCAGATCACGACGTCCCCGAGGACGTCCACAATTCCCAAGACGAGGCAAGCTCTGAAGCTGGGGGTACCACTCTTTCTGAGTCAGAACCAGAGGAGAACATCCCATATACCCGGACGACTTCTATGCACAAGGTTATGACTCAGAGGGCACGTCCTTTACCGTTCCTTCCATCTCTCCTCATGTGAGGATGGTGTTCATGACAGACATTAACCAAGAAGGTTCCAGTGATCGCCAACGCATCGACACTCTGGAGGCTATACTACATGCCTTGGTCAAGTCCGTGGACGAGATCAAAGCGGCCCTTCTAACTCTGCAAGGAAGAATGCCTGGCCAAACAAGCTTGGGTCCTGCGGTCAATGCGGACTCGAACTCAGCTGCACCAAACCAAGGCGATAGTCCTCCTGAAATATCGGCTCCTACCGCTGCAAACGAGGCCAGGAAGGCAAGAAGAGAGGTCCAGGAGCTCCGGGCCATGTTCCATGCTCGAAAAAATTGCCAAAACCTCAGGATACGACAATCGTATCCCGCTGCGTGGAAAGATGTTCCCTTCCCACCCAAATATAAACCATTCCACATCAATCCATATGATGGAAAGACATCTGCAAGCAGGTACATTACCTACTTTGATGTCACAACCAACCATCTGCCTCATGACGACGCCATCCTTACGGGGTTGTTCATCGGAGCCTTGGAAGGGGTCGCCTTCGACTGGTACCGTAACTTGTCGGACAATTGCATCCACTCCTTCACCGGCTTCAAACGCATGTTCCTAAAGAGGTTCTATGAACTAGGACAAGGCGTGACAATGTCCACTCTCATAGACGTTGTTCAAGGAGGAAAGGAGCTAATAAGAAATTATATCAAGCGGTTTTGCCAAACCGCGATGAAGCTGCCTTCTAGCAACCCTGATTCCTCTTTGATTGAAATTTGCCAAAAGAGACTGCTTCCCACAATCAGCCTCTGGATGGGCGAAAGTCAATTCAAGGATTGGAAGACGTTCATCATCAGTGCCACTAGTACAAAAGACAAGGTAAAGAAAGCCCGCCAACTGGGATTGCACATCTCGGAAGGAGAAGACAAGGGCAAACGCCCTAACGTCAACAACAACAACGATGGTAATTCCTCCAGCAACCGAGACAACAAGGGCAAGCAGTCTATGGTGATCGACACACACCCAAAGCCCGAATTAACGCCGGCAAAAAAGTAGTGGCCTCAGATGACCTACTCCTTCGAGGATGGCCATGTTAAACCCATCTTAGACATGCTCATCCAAGGAGGAAAAATTTAGCTCCCTCCTCCCAGGCGTGAGCCTCATCCTGCAAATATGGAGAGCCTCAAGTACTGCTATTACCATCGCTATGTTCACCATACTACACAAGACTGCTATCAGCTGAAGCTATACATCCAATATCTCATCGATTCTAAGGCCGGGGACATTGATTTCGAAGAGGTGACCGTAGCAGCCAACATGGTGTCAGTATAATTAGGCAACTTACCTCCGACAAGGACTCAAGATAGAGTAGTACCTGTCCCCCGAGCAAGGATGGAGGTCGTTAACCTTCCACCTCCCCGAGACCATGCTGCTGGTCTAGTATCCCTTACCATATCACGAGGGGAGATCATGTGGGTCCATCCGGACTTGGTACCTGAGGTGACTCAGTCCGCGTCTCCCTTCACCAGCAAAAAGAAGAATGGGAAAGTCAAATCATGTCGCACGATCTCGACAGAGGTCGAAGAAGCTACTGCTGTTGTTATCCGCTCCGACGCACAAACCCAACCTCTACCGGGTAACAAGGCTAAAGATCAGCAACCGACAGCGGCTGATGCTCCAGGACCTCCGCAGCCTTCGACGACCGACAAGTCTAGGCCGAAGAAGACTCGCTTCGACAAACCACTCCGAAGAGAGACGCCTCATGGGCTAGAGAAGCCATACAACTTTGACATCCTGGCACAATTGTCCAACACATCGGCCAAATTATTGCTATATGAGCTCCTGAAACTCTCCAAGGATGTCCGCATCGCACTAAGCGAAGCACTCCAGAATGCCGACGCATACCTGGCTCAGTCTAATATCATTGGAAAGGACTCGCTGGCAGACCTCCAGGACAGCGCTTGCACAGGGTCAATGCCAAACATCGTCTTTACTCCGCAGGATATGCTTATCAAAACTAACATGTACGATCGCCCTCTGTATTATATTGGGTACATTGGCGATATCAAGGTCGATCGGATGCATATTGACCCCGGGTCCTCCATAAGCATCATCCCAAAGAGCCTACTACACGTATTCCGATGCATCGCCTGACGCCGACAAGTACCGCCATCAGCGGTTTCAATTCAGGCAGGAGCTACCCGATCGAAAAGATCCGCCTAAAATGCCAAATCGTCGACCTTCAGTCGGAAGTGACCTGTTATGTAATAGATACGGAAACCTCCTACAATATTCTCCTGGGGCGTCCTTAGATACACGATTATTTGATCGTACCCTCCACACTGTACCAGTGCTTCAAGTACGTCGATAAGCACGGCTTCGTAAAAACAGAATTTGCCGACATCGATCCCTTCAAAGGGGTCGAATCCTACTACTCAGACTCATGCTTCTACGAGAAGTTGAAAAAGCATCTTGCCAAAGAAGATAGTCAAGCTCAAACTGAGGCAGCAACCGGATCAGAAGAACCTCTGACGTTCCACCTCCAAGCTCGCAAGCCTGGCATAACTGCGCCCCTTACAGCCACTCTACGTAAGGAAGCAGTTAGCCTCTCTGCACAGGAGGAACAGATGATAATCCAACTGCCAAGGTTTGGCCAAGCGCCAAGACCCACGACAGAGCCACTAACAATCAGGCTATCTAAAGCTAGCCGGCCACAAGCAGAGGAGCTCAATCCCTCTGTCAAACCGATGACAATTCGTCTTTCCAGAATGAATCGGCAACCGAAAACTAAGCCAGGGACTGCTAGCCAGCCAACAACTCCCTGCCCAGCATCGAGCACCAAACTGGGGGTAGCTAGTATGCCAACAACTCCACGTTCTGCTCCACCCATGGAGCCCCTGATAATCAAGTTGCCCAAGTCATCCTCTCAGTCCGTATTTACACAAGGGGTGGCTGAAGAAGAGTCTGAGCTGGCCAAGTATGTGGCTGCTTACACTGATGTTCCATCCGCAGATATTGTAATCCTACTGGAAAAGACACCTTATTTCATCAATAAAGGGCTATCTTTGAATTACCTCAAGCTTAATAAGCTTTGTACAATGTGCGCTATGGAACACGGTATAGGCGCTCACCTGCACACACAAGTGACAAATGTCTACACCGTAAACCAACTTACTCAAGTGGAAGACGCTTATCGCATAATCGAGGGAGGGGATCACCTAATCATATTCAACCGAAAGAATAATCCACAGCCCTTCAAGATAAAAGAAGTTGAGCTCGAACCCGACACCGGAAGATTGCCCCTTTATCTGTATAGTCTCCAATCCAAGTACCTTATGCAAAAACAAAGGTATGATCTGAAAACTAGACCAGGCTTGAACTATGGCACTGGACGGCTATTACCCTTACATTCGCCGGTCCCAGCTGGGAAACCACGAGACTACTACAATAAAACCAGATGTGGACTAGGTTATGTCACACCTGCGACGATACCTGAAAGCTCAGACGAAGAATGCGACTGGCACTCACACTCAATCGGATCACCCACTTCCGATTCAGATATCAGCATCGGGGACATGCTCAGGCAAGTCTGGTCCGTCAATATGGTACTTGCTGATGCCTACAAAGAAGATGAAGACATTTCCGAACTTCTTGAGCTAGAGCCATGGGCCCAACAGCTAGATGCGCAGTGGGAGAAGCGGTTCGAACAAAAAGAGCCTCCCACCAAGGATGAGGTTGTACAAGTCGATCTAGGTGATGAATCCTCCCCAAAGCCCATCTTCGTTAGTAAGAATCTGACTGACGAAGAGCGAAAATCACTACTACAACTTGTCAGAGAATATATCGACGTGTTCGCCTGGAGCTACGAAGATATGCCGGGACTGAACCCCGAGATTGCACTTCACAAACTCAATATCCGTCCAGACGCAAAACCAGTCAAGCAACAGCAACGTCTGTTCCGTCGTGACGTCATGAATGCTATTGAAGTCGAGGTAAACAAACTGATAGCCAGCGGCTTCATCCGTGAGGAACAACATCCTGACTGGGTCGTCAACATAGTTCCAGTCCTCAAGAAGAGTGGAAAGATTCGAATCTTCATCTACTTTCGTAATCTGAATGAGGCTTGTCCTAAGGATGAGTTCCCTCTCCCTATCACAGACATCATGATCAATAACACCTGCGACTTTGAGCGTATGTCATTCATGGATGGTTTTTCGGGGTACAACCAAATCAAGATGTTCCCTGACGACGAAAAGCATACATTATTTCGAACACCGATTGGCATATTCTGCTATACAGTCATGCCTTTCGATTTAAAGAATGCTGGCACCACCTATCAAAGAGCTATGAGCATCATCTTTAGAGACAACTTGCACAAAATAGTGGAATGCTACGTTGACGACATTGCCGTCAAAAGCCGCTCTAAGGAAGATCATCTGTATGATCTAAGGACAATGTTCAACCTGATGCGAGCGCACAATTTGAAAATGAACCCCACAAAATCCTTCTTGGGCGTATCCAGCAGAAAGTTCATGTGTTTCATCATTACCTCCCAGGGTATCAACGTAGACCCTGAGAAGACGAAGGCGAACATAGAGATGGGTCCTCCGAGAAATCTCTGTGAACTCCGAGGCCTTTAAGGGAGGCTAGCCTATATCAGGAGGTTTATCTCCAACCTCTTCGGACGATGTCAGCCATTCACCTACCTCATGAAGAAGGGCATTTCATTCGTATGGCATGAAGAATGCCAGTGCGCCTTCGACAGCATCAAGCAATATCTGACGAACCCTCGAGTTCTGGTAGCCCCGATTGCTGGAAGACCATTCTTGCTCTATGTACGAGCGATGGAACATTCTCTCGGTGCTCTGCTAGCACAAAACAACGTGGCAGGCCACGAACAAGCCATATATTACCTCAGCCGAATGATGATGGGGCCAGAGCATCGATACACTGCCGTAGAGAAAGAGTGCCTAGCTTTGGTTTTCGCTATTCAGAAGATGCGACACTACGTCACAGGATAAACTATCTATGTCATATCAAGATGCAACCCCCTCAGGGTCCTCTTGACTAAGCCAGGTGTACTCAGCTCTCGCCTCGCTACCTGGGCAATATTATTGTCCCCCTACCACATGATCTTCGTCCCACAAAAGGTTGTTAAAGGTCAAGATCTGGCAGACTTTTTAGCAGCTCATCCAGGTTCGGAGTCAACCAAAATAGACGAAGAGATGCCAGACGAGGTCGCTAATTCAAATATGGCCTCCCGTGGTACCATATGGCGAATGTTCTTCGATGGCGCTTCTAGAACTGGGCCCAAGGGCAATATTGTCGCTGGAGTCGGAATAGTGCTGATTTCTTCCACCGGGTTGGTGATCAATCGAGCTTATTCTCTCACGGAGCCCTGTTCAAACAACGTGGCCGAGTACAACGCGTGGGTAATTGGCCTCCGACTTACAAAAGAGCTGGGGGTAGAGTACCTTGAAGCATACGGTGATTCACAGCTAATCGTTTATCAGATCCAAGGTTCATACGAAGTGCATCATGAAGACATGATCCCCTATCACCAAATAGCGATTGACATCATCTCGTCCTTGGAAGGGTTCTTCATAGAAAATGTTCTCAGGCTCCAGAACATTGAAGCCGACGCCCTAGCAGGCCTAGCCGCTTCCTTAGCAGTTCCAAATCATGCTCACCACTTAATTGACATCATAGACCGTGTGTTGGTCTGTCCCAGGAATAATGTTCAGTATGCCGAGAGCTACTCCCCCCTGACAGTCGACGAAGTACTAGACTGGAGACAACAGTTCATTGACTTCTTAGTCTACGACATCCTACCAAAGAATCCGAAGGAAGCCACTTCTATTAGAAGACGTTCCCTCAGATTCTTCTACGATACAGAATTCGAAGGAAGCCAATTCATTGACTTCGTAGTCTACAACATCCTGCTCTATCGGCGATCATACGATGGATTACTGTTTCGATGCCTGTCAAATACAGAAGCCAAAGAAGCCGTGCGTGAAGCTCACGATGGCATCTGTGGGGCCCATCAGCCTGGCCCGAAACTACAAGATCGCCTTCGCCGAATGGGTTACTACTAGCCCACAATGGTTGCAGATGCAATAGACTATGCACAAAAATGCAAAGCCTGTCAAGTCCACACAAATTTTATCTACCAGCCATCCGAGTTTTTATACCCGACGGTGGCATCCTGGCCCTTCGAAGCATGGTGAATGGACATCATCGATCCGATCACTCCGTCTTCGTCCCGAGGACATCGCTTCATACTCGCAATCGCAGATTACTTCTCCAAATGGGCAGAGGCTGTTCCGCTTGCAGAAGTAAAGACTTCGAACGTGATCAGCTTCCTTAAGCATCACGTCATCTATCGCTTTGGACTGCCCCGAAGGATCATCCATGATAATGGTCCGCAGTTCGCAAGCCATGCCTTCTATCGGTTTTGCGACAAGTACCGCATCCAGAATATTGTTTCGACACCATACAACCCAGCGGCTAATGGTCTGGCTGAAGCATTCAACAAAAAAATCATCAAGCTTCTCAAGAAGTTTGTGTCATCAAACAAACGTGACTGGAATGAAAAGCTCGGTGAATGCTTATGGGCGTACCGTACCACAGTACGGACCACCACCGGGAACACACCATTCTCTCTAGTATACGGAAGTGAGGCAATTCTCTCACTGGAGACTAAAATCCCCTCACTCCGTGTTGCTCTCACATACAGATTGATGACAGATGATAATCACCATCGCAGACTACAAGAATTGCAGGCTCTAGATGAGAAGCGCCTACTAGCTCAACAACGAATCGAGCTATACCAGGCACGTATCTCCGGAGCCTTCAACAAGAAGGTTAAAGGCAGAACATTCCAAGTAGGCGACCTCGTTCTGGCAGTTCGGAGGCCGATGGTTATGACTCACAAAATTGCCGGCAAGTTCCAGCCAAAGTGGGAAGGTCCGTTCATCATTGATGCTGTATTCTCCAATGGAGCTTACCGCCTCGCAAAAAAAAACGGAGACTTGCTCATGTTGCCCATCAATGGTAAGTTCCTAAAGAAGTATTACGTCTGAAATGACATCCTCTAGGGTGATGAGTTACGTACCCGCTGGTACCGCTGAACTCACATCCCGACTACAAATCCTCCAGGGTGACGAGTCATGTACTCTCTCGTACCGTTGAACTCACATCCCGACTACAAATCTTCCAGAATGATGAGTCATGTACTCTCTCGTACCGCTGAACTCACATCCCGACTACAAATCCTCCAGGGTGACGAGTCATGTACTCTCTGGTACTACTGAACTCACATCTCGACTACAAATCTTCTAGAATGACGAGTCATGTACTCTCTCGTATCGCTGAACTCATGTCCAGACTACAAATCTTCCAGAATGACGAGTCATGTACTCTCTCGTACCGCTGAACTCACATCCATACTACAAATCTTCCAGAATGATGAGTCATGTACCCGCTCGTACCATTGAACTCGCATGCTGACTCCAAATCCCCCAGATTGTCAAGTTTTGTACCCGCAGGTACCGCTGAACTTACACTCTAATTACTACAGTTGAATCTATACTGCATCTTTTGGGTAGTAAGTCACATATGATCATACCTCTAAACTTTTATCCTAAAAGGAGCTCCTTCCTCATGATCCTCTACCCGCACTTTTAGTGCACAAAAAGGGTAACAGATCCATAAATTTCTAAAACAACTATGTCGATGATACCTCTGAGTTGTTTTCCTTCCATCAAAAACCAAACCGCCCCTCATATAGAACCTCCATGTCTTTATTACCTCTGAGTTGTTTTGTATTCCCTCATGGAGCCCACTACTGCCATGTCCTCATTACCTCTGAGTGGGAAGGCTCCATCGAAGAAACCTTCATATTTACCATGTCCTCATTACCTCTGAGTAAGTATATTGGTTCCCTCCCATCTTATTATTCGTATCCAGAATCACGGTACACCAAGGATAATAGGTCCACAAAAAGTCTCTCATTGGGGCAACTACTATAAAACAAAGAATAGAGCGAATATTTTTCGGTCATTCAAAAGCGGTTACATACACATGACTACATCTCATGAGCAAGTCGAAAAAGTCCACTATCATTTCATTCAGACCAAAAAAAAGATTACATTGATGTCCAAAAGAAGCAAAACACAAACTACAGCTAAAGACAGACAGAAATATCAAGCCAAAAGATGGATATTTGTGAGAGCCCACGAATCCTAGTTGCGGAGGCGCATATAGCAATCCCTCAACCATTTTGCATATGAAGGATCTACTTAAGAAAAATCCTCGTCCGAAGTAGGAAGGTCAGAACTCTCAGTACTACTGCCGTCAGACCGGGCTCCTCCTTTACAGCAATGGGCGCCAGCTCTCCTTTTTGTTCTTCCATTTTTGGTATTACCTCCTCCTTAACAAGCGATGACTCTTGTTTGAAAGGGGGCAGCAGCTCTTCCTTCACAATGATCTCAGCCTTCGGCAGGGCTGCTGCAAGAATCAAAAATAAAAAGAAGCAAAGTTAGAAGATGGTCAGGGCCTTATGTGCACTGTCTAAGAAGGGGGCTTATCACTACTAAAAAACCCCACTTTACCGACGGAAGTTTAGCGACGGACGGATTCCGTCGCTAATAGCGACCAGTTTCCGACATCTTAGCGACGGATTAGCGACAGACAACATAACATAATTTTTTCCAATTTTAAATGTAAAAATTTGTCGGGTTTCCGTCGCTAAGTCGACGAACGTTAGCGACGGATTCTTTTTCGTCGCTTATTCGTCGCAAATGTTGGCGGCAAAATCTTTAAAACATTGGCGGAAACTTTAGCGACTAACTGGCGACGGATATATCCGTCGGAAAATACCTTTTAATTGGCGACGGTTTAGCGACTAATTTATTCCGTTGCTATTCCGTCGCTAGGTTCTGTGCCCTAACTTAAATTGAACCGACGGGAGGGAATTTTTCATTCCCCCCAAAACTCTCTCTCTCTCGCGGCTCTCTCTCTCTCGCGCGCGGCTCTCTCTCTCTCTCGCGGCTCTCTCTCTCTCTCTCTCTCTCTCTCTCTCTCTCTAATTTTGGGTTTTGGGGCCGGGGGGGGAGTGGGGGGGGTCAGCTTCGCGGAGGGTGGAGAGGGCGGGGGGGGTGGTGAATGGGGTCAGGGGGTCGGGGGGGTGTGGAGAATGGGGGCAGGGGGTGGGGGGGTGGGGAATGAGGGTCGGGGGGTCGGGGGGGTGGGGAATGGGGGCAGGGGGGTCGGGGGGGTGGGGGGTGGAGAGGGCAGGGGGGTCGGGGGGGGTGTTGAATGGGGGCAGGAGGGTCGGGGGGGGTCGGGAATGGGGGCAGGGGGGTCGGAGGGCGGGGGGTGGGGGGTGGAGAGGGCAGGGTGGTCGGGAGGGTGGGGAATGGGGGCAGGGGGGTCGGGGGAGGGGTGGGTAATGGAAAGGGCAGGGGGGTCGGGGGGGGGGGTGTTGAATGGGGGCAGGGGGGTCGGGGGGGTGGGGAATGGGTTGCATTCCCCGATACGGATACGGTTTGGCATGTCCCGATCCTAAGAAATAATACTATTTCATTTAATTTAATTTCATTTAATTTTAAAACTACTAAGAAATAATACTTAAAACACTTAAAATTATTCCTAAATGTATAAATTATATGTTTTTAAATGTAAATAATTATTAATAATTATTTGTTTTCCAATACCAAAAAAATCCGATACTTCGATCCGATACCGCCGATACTACCGATATCGCCGATACCAATACTAGATTGCTTAGACTTATATTGCAAGGTAACTAGATACAAGTTATGATACAATATAAATGCAAGTATACATGTTAGCTAGATAGCTTAGACTTATATTGCAATCTCCTATTCACACGAGTATTGATATCGCCGATGCCAATACTCGTAGGAATATATAGTCCGATACCGATTCCGATACCGATACTTTGAACCTTGATTTAAATACATGTTAGTATAGTATCTTCACATATATGTTAAGAGTATATACATGATTAGCAAGGTAACTAGATACAAGTTATGATACAATGTCAATGCAAGTATACATGTTAGCTAGATAGCTTAGACTTATATTGCAATCTCCTATTCACACGAGTATTGATATCGCCGATGCCAATACTCGTAGGAATATATAGTCCGATACCGATTCCGATACCGATACTTTGAACCTTGATTTAAATACATGTTAGTATAGTGTCTTCACATATATGTTAAGAGTATATACATGATTAGCAAGGTAACTAGATACAAGTTATGATACAATGTAAATGCAAGTATACATGTTAGCTAGATAGCTTAGACTTATATTGCAATCTCCTATTCAACCTTGATTTGTACTGTTTTTGGATTTTGAATTCTGGATATTTTGGAAGCGTACATGAATGTTTGGATATTATGAATTTGTGTATTTGTGTTTGGATATTTGTACATAGATGTTTGGATATTTCTGTTTGATATTGGATATTATGAATTTGGATATTTGGATATTTGTTGATCGTACATGGATGTTTGGATATTGGATATTATGAATATGTGTAATATTTACGAAAAGGAAATAGAATGTTTCTGTAATTTTTTTTAATTAATGTTGCATTTAGCGACGGACTAGTGACTAACTAGCGACGGATATATCTTTTAGCGACCGATGAGCGACTAACTAGCGACGGCAAATCCATCGCTAACTGGGTTATATAAATATTTGCAGTTACCGACGGACGAGCGACGGAATATCCGTCGCTAACTGGGTGATATAAATATTTTGCAGTTAGCGACCACCTAGCGACTACCTAGCGACGGCGAATCCGTCGCTAACTGGTTGAAATAAATTTGCAGGTAGCGACGAGCTAGCGACGAACTAGCGACGGAACTTCCGTCGCTAACTGGAATATTAGCGACGGAATATCGACTACCTAGCGACGGCAAATCCGTCGACATGGTTCTGGAAATATGGTAGGTTTCCAGAGACTTAGCGACGGATAGTGGGTCGCTAATCCGTCGCTAATCTGTCGAGGATGACGACGGACTAGCGACGGCTTAGCGACCCATTATCCGTCGACATGGTTCTGGAAATATGGAAGCTTTCCAGAACCAGGCCGATGCCCTACCCGTCACTAATCCGTCGCTATAACGTCGAGGTTAACGACGGAATGGCGACGGAATAGCGACTAATTTTGCGTATCAGGAACCTCTCTGATACGCTTTTACCGACCTATTTACGACGGCTTAGCGACGGATATTTTAATATTATATGGCATGTAAACCGACGGGAATAAGTCGCTAATCCGTCGCTAAACCATTGAAAGGCAACCGTCGGTAATCAGTCGCTAGTCCGTCGGTTAATCATTTGTCCGACGGCTTAGCGACGGACAAATTTTAGCGACGACGTATTTCCCGACGGCCATTTTCATCAAATATCCGTCGCTATTCCGTCGGTAATTTATGTTACCGACAGATGAGCGACGGATGTGGCCGTCGCTAAAGTTGGTTATTTTGGTAGTGTATGCGGTCTTGTTTGAGAAGGACTTATGCAGCTCTGTTCGAAGGGTCATCATGTGGTCCAGTTTGTGAAACGTCTAGGTGGCCACTGGACAACTCCCATGCGGCTCGGACATGGGATATACCCCATGCGGCTCGGACATGGGACGCACATGTGGTCCAAACAAATTGAACAGATCCGACGAGAACGAGGAACGCATTAAAGGCTTGTGCATAAAGCATGCAACAGAGCCGTATTTGTTTCAAAAGATACGATCTGCCCCAAATCCTTACCAGCAATGGGGGATGAACATCGGTGTGGACTTCAGGTGCTAGGGCTGAAGAAGAAGCCACACCCTTTCCCTTCACCGCGGCTGTGGAAGCTTTGGGGGCCATTAGGTGATGATGATCGGAGAAGGAAGAACAGCAGCTTAGGACAAGAGAAGAGGAAGACAAAAGAAGACAAAGAAGTTTCTCTATCCTAAAAGCACCCCATTTATTGGCAGACATAGGAAGGGGGCACGTGGACCGATAAACCGCTTTGGGTTGTGTACTGCACGCAAAACCGACTCCTCGGATTTTGCCCCCTCTCATAAAGAAGATTCATCCAGGGCATAAAATCCAAAAATTTAATGAGCCAACTTTTGGGATTCTCCCAAAAGACAGCTCTAAAAAAATGAATTAAGGGCAATTAATGAGACGCACGTGAGGCAGGGAGCCCTGCGGCTAGGGAGTCTATGCGGCCAGACAAGCCATGCGGCCAAGAACATCCTATGCGGCCAGCGGAGCTCATATAGCCATGCTTCTTATTCAAAGTATTCCAATTTTTCAAATTGAAAACTTTGAAGGGTATCTTGTAGAAGCATGGAAAAGAACTAGAAAAGCCCATGTGGTTCAAAACAAAAGAAGCCCATGCGGCTCAAAACAGAAAGAAGCCCATGCGGCTCAAAACAGAAGAAGCCCACGCGGCTCAAAATAGAAGGAGGCTCATGCAGCTCAGGAATCTATCGGAGCCTCATGCGGCTCAGGCAAAAATCACGTGACCATATGCAGCTTGCCTTTACAGCTGGCCATAAAGTGACTGCTTCCATTAAATGCTCTGACATAAAGTGACAACTCTGACATTAAAGCTGAAATGATGAACTTCGACATGACGGCGTATTCCTCGAGAAACGAAGAAAATCTCCTCTGCAGCTGGCACGATCCACCAACTACAAAGCTCCCTATGCGGCTGCCACCACCCCATGCGGCTGATGCTCGCATGCGGCTCAGAGCATGAAGACCCTCGTCATGCGGCTCAGAGCGTGAAGACCCTCGTCATGCGGCTTAAATTATAGAAAATCACCCTATGTGGTCGCTGTTCTCATGCGGCTCGAATATTGGGGATCATCTCCATGCGGCTCAATTGGAAACTACCCCCATACGGCTCAGATTTCGGATGCTACACCTATGCGGCTGCCACCTTCATGCAGTCCAAAACCTAAAAAGCTACCCTCATGCGGCTGTGGCTCGCGGTTATAACACGTGGCAAAAGATCAATTTCCCACGTGGCACTAAATCAATCAAGAGTTATCAACAAATCCCAACAATCTGATTTAGTGCAATCATCATAATAACCCGAATCAAAATAGATTTATGGCAAGCACATGGATTAAACATATGAAAGGAGATCCGAGCTTCCCAGAATTTATGACAATCAACATTGATTGCCCATACGAATTTTACATAATCAGCATTAATTGTCCAGATTTGTTGCAATCAAGATTAGTGGTCCAGATTAATTGCCCACAATATAGGATCAAGGAAAATGGCAATTAAGTCCTCAAGCCACCGACTTTTTTAGGGTGATAATTGCAAACCCTAATGATGACACCCCACCCCTATAAATAGCAAGGTGCTATTCCCTTGTAAAAAGATCGGATCTAGAGAAACAAAAAAATAGCAAGGTGCCATTCCCTGGCAAAAAGCGATGCTATCCACCCGGCTGGAGACACAGAGAGACAAAGGCGCGCACAGAAGAGTCTTTCCATCTTGAGAGTGGTTCTTCACCGGAGCCAAGGCTACGACTGATCGTCCAAGGAGTAAGGCAGAGCGGCCGTCGCTTTCCCGAGCCTCTACCGTCACCCCCCAGAATCAAAAATAAACAATCGTACTTAGATTGTTGTACCTAGGTTTTTGCCCCTAGGCTTTCTTTGTACGAGCGAGTTTGTATTGTGAGTCTAAGTTCAATCCTCCTATATAATTGTTCTGTACTTTTACAATCAACGGCAATCATACGTATAGAAGAATATCGTATAATACGATCAATGATGTCTAACGACAAGGGGGTACATACTACATGAAAGTCTCACTATGGTCACTCAACATCTATTGTCTCAATCATTCAAATAAGAAGCAATAATAGAGAACATGTAAGATAAAGCAGTAAGGCATCCCAAACGCTCAGTCAAAATATTCTTGAGATCTGGCTGTACAAAACATAGCCAGATGATATAGCAAGGTATACACAATTGTTATCAGCTGCAGTCTAACTTAGTTACAATTATGTAAAGGTAAGTGCAAGATAGTCCGACTAACATGTCGGTGCCAAATGGCAATAAGTAATATAAGTAGTAAAACGAGCAGGAAAGAAAGGAACCCACTCGTGTGTTACTACCATATTTCTAGTTTGAGGGTATTATTGTCATTTTTGGGATTATTTGAAATTATTAGAATTTATTTGAATTTTATATATTTTATTTAGGAATTTTTAATGATTATTGAAATGGTGTGATTAAATCCTAGTTAATTATTTGCCACATGGTTTTGGTTAGCCTAACCAAGATTGGACCTAACTTAGATTAGTCATAACTAATTTTAGTTAGCCACTTTAAGAATTAGATGGTTTGGTTAATGGTTTAAGTCAAGTTTAGTCAAGTTAAGTGAGTTGCTTAAGAGTAGGAAATAGCCCTTTGTTCTAGACCACACAATACCATTGATTCATTCTTAGCCCTAGGATGCAACCTAGAAACCCTAACCTAACCTAGTGGCCGGCAAAGGCTTGTCCCCCTTCCCTATATAATATCATTTTGGGGATTTGAGCCTCCTTCCAATAGTTTATCATTCTTTCCTCAAGGCAAGGTGAGCCTACATTTCTTTTCTCCATAGATCATTCAATATAGGTCTATTTTTATTGGGATTTCCTCCATAGCACTCTAAATACTGTTCCTCTACTGTTTGTGGAGTCACATCACAGGTTTGGGACAATTTGGGAGATTAGGTAACTTGTGGAGATTCCCTCATTGAAGAGTTTTTGTGTTGGAAGAACACATAAAGGTAAAATCCTATTCCTTCATTAAAACTAGGGTTTCCTTGTATTAACCCCTAGCCCTAGGTGTCCTGATTATGTAGGATTAGATTTTGTACCAAATCGTGTCCTGTACGTATCCGTATCAGACACGTATCTGACTGTGCACTAGTGTTTGTGGAAATTCCTCAATGGGCATTTTGTATTGATTTTCGATTTATATTTATATGGAAATTAATATTTTGATGTCGCTTACACATTCGTGATTGACTGAGGTGGTTCCTGTGTCGCGTCGTGTCGTTCAGGACACGTGCACACGAGGGTGCATGCGCGCGCGCGCACAGGCAGCGTGTCCTGCCTCTGGTGGTGGTTTCCTTCCTGGACACGGCGACTCAGGTCATGCTACTTGGCGTGGGCCAAGGGGCAATGACTGACATGAGTCCCTCCAAATTTGAGATGCTCTTGTGTCATGTCGGACATGATTTTGTGCATGCACAGGGTGTACACTGTGTATGTCAGTATTTAGTGTGGTTCCTTTGTTCTATTTTAATTTAGACAGTTTAGTTCATCATTTCATTTGCTATTTAGATCCTATTTATGATGTATAATCTGTATTCGATCATGTTTATACACTAGATTAGGTTTTGATTGGATTTTGGTTTCGTAATGGGTGAATGGTTGTCGAATGATATAGGAAACTGATACCTTGTTTCCAATATTTCCCCATCCAATTCAATCCTTGTTTTAACAATAATTTTTACTGATTATGTTACCCACATGTTTATAGTTAATGTTTAACTCATTTTTACTTATGAATTTGGGCTTGGGAGTGATAATGAGTATTGGACATTTGTTAGATTTAGAATGATAGGGCTGATACATGGTGTTGAGTAGTTAAATGCAGGAAACTGAAATCATTTGATAACCTAAAATCTGGGTTGTTTATGAACCTGAGAATTGAAGTGGGTGTTAACAGATAGTTGTGTTTTTCAAATCTGAGTTGAACCCTAATTCCTGAACATTAAAACTACTGTCCATTTCGAATTCCTTTAGTCTTGACAGCATGTTGTTCAATATGGTTTAGTCTGTAGCATTTGGGTCATGTTGGGATTAAATGATGTGTTCATCATTTCAATATTTTGATTATTCCATTCATTGTAAGTATGATCCCAGTTATCACTTCACACAGATATCTTGACACTGTCATGTCTCAACCCACACACACATTTTTTCTACATGATATACACACAGGGACACATGAACACTTCATTGATTTTCCTTCTAGTTAGCCCACTGATTCCAGGAACACTTGAACACAGGCTCCCATGCCTTCACACACTCACAGGAGCAGTGTATATCACTGTTTCCAGGTTACAGATGTTAGCCACAGAATCTCCTATGCCCTGTTTTCTATTTTTCTGTTAGTACACACTTGTATTGACACATGAACACACACCCTTCACTGATTTCTGATTTCCCTATACACACATTACATTGTCCTCTATATACATATGCATATATATTAAATTGTGTATACCTATACATGTAATGTATATATATATAAGGTAATGTGTATCTATATATATATGTTTTAGACCTATATCTATATGTAGGTATATATATGTGAGGGTTCCTACTGAATATGTAGTATAACCTAAAATAAGGTATGTAAAAAATAAATAAATATATATATGAATGTGAATGTGCCTATACCTATGTATAGGTATATGAGTAACCTATAGCTAGTGAATTTCTATGATGTGTTTGATAACATATCATATGTGTAGTATTTTAGATGTAGATAATGTTATATGGTCTTGTGTTAGGGTTGGCCTATAGGCATGATACAGCCTATGGCATATATTTGAGTCTGTTTGCCTAGAAAGTCTAGAATGGTCTTGTATAGCTTTGTTAGACCTAGAATAGACTTGCTAGACTAGTATAGACTTGTTTGACCTAGTTTGACCATAGTTGACCTAGTTTGACTTCTAGGGTTGACCAGAGTTGACCAAGAGTTGACTTTGGCCTAGATTGACCTAGATTCATGTATAATGCATTGTAGTACATCATTTTACCATTCTGGACTTGTTGTGACTTGTGCTGTTCTAATAGGAGCCAGACACCACTCATCGAATAGTACTTTCATCTTCGACATTCAGATAGCAGGCGAGTACATTCTCTGATCATTTCATATCCTGTTTAGAATTATTTCCTGCATTAAATTACTTTACTTGTTACTGTCATGTTGGTCACACGGATTGGTACTATATGGATCCCTTCTTGAGATGTTATCCTTAGGAAGCCTCGGGTACTACATGTTCTGTGCGTTTCACTTACATGGCGTATCACTATGCTTCATTGGTTCTTTGATCACTTGTGACATATACTTTTATGATCATAGAGTCTTCTAGATCTTTTATCCCATTTACTGGGTATCCTAGAATCTCCTAGAATCTCCATTTATGGGACATCCATGTATCACCCTTCGGGGGCCTTTGCATGGAATCATAGCATAACCTGGTTGGATCCTTGTGTATTGATTGGGGGTACGGGAGAGTAGAAGTAGACATGTGAATAATTTCCAAGTAGTATCTTATCAGAATCTTTCCATAGTGTCTTATCTGAATCTTCTATGCCATTTACATGTCTATATTGTACTCTGACTCACTAGCCACTGTTATTCTTTATTTATAGTAGATATTTCTATTACAGCTCTCTCTCTATTTACATACTGAATTTCTTTCAGTACCTGTATCTTACTTTACTACATGATTATATTTTCTAACCTGCTATGAACTATTGAGATGTACTGTGCTCGCTCCTGTCCTGACTGGACCTATTAAAAACATTACAGAGGACGAGGAGGAGGCCTGTGTGGATACCTTCTACGGGGCAGCCCTAGACGACACTTGCAAGCCGGACTCTCAGGAGAACCCAGCTCTAGCTGAGGATATCACCCCCATTGCCTAGACTAGTTTAGTTAGGCTTATCTTATTTTATGTTGTCATGAGACTGTTTAGCTAGACTTTACTTCTGTTCAGAGATTTTGGAGTTATATATTCTTTCATATTCTGTAGCTGAGTTTATACTCTGGATATTGCTGGAATGTTATCTTAGACTACTTTATCATCTATTTTCCTTGAGTACCATATCATATCGTGCTTTCTTCTTCCTTAGTTGTGATTGAGTTTATTTACTGCTATGTCACCCCCATTCGGGGAGTATAAACTGTTTAGAGTTATATTGTTTGATGTATGTTAACCTAGGACATCGTTCTATCGTCGACACTACGACGTGGGCTGGACGTACCCACGTCTCATGCCCTTACTCTATGGTGCGGGTCGTGACACGTTTTTAGTAGTGGGCCATGCAGTTCTAGATTAGAAGTATAGTGGTATTCGAATTAGAATATCACTACAGCCTGCAGTAGGATATAGGACATTAATTTTAAGGTACTCAATCACTTTAGAAAAAAAAATTCTTTTATTGCCATCTAAATCCTTATTGTCAGCTGATCGTTTGAATTTTAACTATCCGCCTTTGTTATATCGCTTCTTTCTCAGAAATTGATACTCTTATTTGTCTATCTTCAGGATGGTAGAGACTCGATCGCAGCGTACCATTAATGTGGATGCTATAGAGGGGACTGCTACCTCTCAGCCAGCACAGCAGGGCCAGGGGACTGTAGCTCCTGCCACCTCTGCTCGTATTGAGACCTCGGCAGCAGCAAGGGGTATGCTTCCACCGGTTCGGAGGTAGGACCAGTCATCCCAAAGGATCCTTTCCAGCAGCCACCGCCTACAGGATACGTAGATGTAGCACAGATGTTCGCATACTTCCAGCAGTTCATGGACCGATAGCAGGCTCGACAGGACAAGGGCATGGAGTTGGCCCTCACGACAGTCGTAGCTCGACCAGTGGTTCAGCAGCCGAGGACACCGGGGATAGAGCAGTTTCAGAAGATGAGCCCCAGAGACTTTCTGGGGACAGAGGGGAACCTATATGCCGATGAGTGGATCGAGCATATAGAGGAGATCTTCCGCCTGGCCCAGATACCAGCAGATCTCCAGATTGAAGCCGCAGCTAGCCGTATACGAGATCTTGCTCGTACCTGGTATTAGTCAGACCCCATAGTGGGGGTAGCTGGGAAGACTTGGGAGCAGTTCAAGGGCTTCTTCAAGAAGAAGTTCTTCCCAGATTCAGTACTCAGAGCCTTGTAGTCGCAGTTCGAGAGCCTAGTCCATGGGAGCCTTTCAGTGGAGGTGTACGCAGGGGAGTTCGGCCGCCTCGGCAGGTTCGTAGAGGGCTTGAGCGAGACGGCGAAGGCCCAGAAGTTCCGGAAGGGTCTAGTCAAGGTGTCAAGTCCTTGACCAAGGGCAACCGGGATGCCACATTCGAGGAGATCTTGACGGAAGCCTTGTTGGCAGAGGATGATCTTGAGCTTAGGCTCAAGAGGGGGCGAGACCCAGTTGAGGGCAGCAGCGGGGGCCAGGCCAAGAGGCCCTACTTTTAGCATCAATAGCTGAGGCAGTTCCAGCCACAGCCGATCCAGCAGAGGCAAGTTCACCAGCAGTAGCAGCCGATATAGCACCAGCAGGATCAGAGACAGGGTGTTACTTGTGCCTACTGTAAAAACCTTGGGCATGTCTTTAATGACTGCCGAAAGAGGCTGGGCCAGTGCCTGGTGTGTGGTTCAGAAGACCACCAGATGAGGGAGTACCGCATAGCACAAGCAGGCCAGGGAGAAGGAGCCAGGGCTCCAGCGGGCCAGCAGAGGGGACCAGTCCTGCAGACGCAGCAGTAGAGGTTCGTCCAGCACCAGCAGCAGGCCAGGAGAGGCCAACAGGGGCGAGGATTCACCAATGTAGCAGATGCGGAGGCCATCAGAGAGCTGATTGCAGCTTCGATTCTTCTTGACTCTAGTCCAGCTTTTGCATTATTCGATTTCGGTGCTTCGTATAGCTTCATATCAGTATCTTTTGCGATTAGATACGATATCGTAGCTGAATCGTTGCTTAGGACTGACAAGATCATGACCGAAGGTGGCATTATCCTCGTGAGTGATGTTTGTAAGGGTCGAAGAGTAGTTTTGGGAGGCCGTGAGTTGGAGGTGAGCTTGCTCGTAATGCTATTATCGAACTACGATATAGTACTAGGCATGAATTAGTTGAGCAGGCACCATGCCATCATTGATTGCTGA
Organism: Iris pallida; assembly: GCA_029216955.1. Taxonomy (NCBI): domain Eukaryota; kingdom Viridiplantae; phylum Streptophyta; class Magnoliopsida; order Asparagales; family Iridaceae; genus Iris; species Iris pallida. The sequence continues at coordinate 30,396 of JANAVB010035438.1, forward strand.
GGGGTCTTTTCAGAGCGCCGGAGGAGCCAGAGTTCGAGTACTCCAGACGTCAAGCAGAGCAGAGCAGAGCAGCGGAGTCTTCTGTGGAGTCTCGGTCGAGGAGCAGGCGATTCCACACCCCTTGATAGCAGAGTATATAGATGTTTTCCCAGAGGAGTTGTGGGATTGCCATCAGACAGAGACATAGAGTTTTCGATAGACTTGGTTCCAGGAGCGGATCCTATCTCTCAGTATGTCTATCGGGTGAACAACAGCGAGCTGGTGGAGCTGAAGAAGCAAGTGGATGAGCTACAGGACAAGGGATTCATCCGCTTGAGTTCGTCGCCATGGGGTACACCAGTGTTATTTGTGTCGAAGAAGGATGGGTCAGTACGGATGTCTATTGACTATAGGGCACTCAACAACCTCACGATCAAGAACAAATATCCACTTCCGCGGATCGACGATCTTTTTGACCAGTTGAGCGGAGCTCGGGTATTTTCTAAGATTGATCTGAGGTCGGGATATCACCAGGTGAAGGTGAAGGGGGAGGATATTTCCAAGACCGCTTTCAGGATGTAGTACGGGCAGTTTGAGTTTTTGGTTATGCCGTTTGGTCTAACCAATACACTAGCAGTGTTTATGAACCTTATGAAAAGGTGTTCCACCAGTATCTGGATCAGTTTGTGGTGGTGTTCATTGACGACATCTTGATATATTCCAAGACTGAGGAGGAGCTCGAGGAGCATTTGAGGATCGTGCTGGAGACTCTCAGGAAGGAGCAGCTTTACGAGAAGCTCTCCAAGTATGAGTTTTTCTTGGACCGGGTGGACTTTTTGGGGCTTGTGGTGACTGGAGATGGTATCTCAGTTGACCCCAAGAAGATTATAGCAGTTGAGGCATAGGCAGTGCCGACTTCAGTTGCAGAGATCAGGAGTTTCCTGGGGCTGGCAGGATATTATCGGAGATATATGCAAGATTTCTTCCGGGTTGCAGAGCCGTTGACTCGGTTGACCCGGAAGGATGCTGAGTATGTTTGGTCAGAGGAGTGTCAGACAGCTTTGATGAGTTAAAGAAACGGCTTACGACAACTTCGATTCTGACATTGCCTTCAGGATCAGGTGGTTTCCCTATTTATAGTGACGCTTCAGAGAAGGGGCTGGGTTGCGTCTTGCAGCAGCATAGGAAGGTGATTGCCGATACTTCCAGGCAATTACGTTCCCATGAGAAGAACTACCCTACCCACGACCTGGAGCTGGCAGCAGTGATATTTGCTCTGCAGTTATGGAAGCATTATCTGTATGGTGAGAGGGTGGAGATCTTCAAAGATCACAAGAGTTTAAAGTATGTGTTCACTCAGAAGGAGTTGAACATGAGACAGCACAGATGGCTAGAATTGATGAAGGATTTTGACATCCTACTTCAGTGTCACCCAGGGAAGGCCAACGTGGTTGTCGATGCCTTGAGTAGGTATCCGACAGCCATGTGTTTGATCATGGATCGGCATTTGCTTGTAGACTTAGAGAGACTTGGAATTGAGGTGATCGTACCCGGAGTGCAGATGCAGATGTGCGGTATGCAGATTCAGTCAGACTTGGTGGAGAGGATCAAGTCGGCACAGTTTGAGGACGTTGCTCTACGGTGTGTCCGAGAGCAGGTTCGAGCAAGAATGCTGGAGGGCGAGTTTTCTCTTGCAGAGGATGGTGCCTTGAGGCACGGTTCCAGATTATGTGTGCCCAGCGGAGATCGCAGGGAGCAGGTTATGCAAGAGGCCCACAGATCTCAGTACTCTATACACCCGGGTGCCAACAAGATGTACCGAGATCTGAGGAAGCATGTTTGGTGGTCAGGGATGAAGCGAGAGGTGGCTCGCTTTGTGGCTAGGTGCTTGGTCTGTCAGCAGGTCAAGGAAGAGAGGCAGAGGCCCGGTGGATTGCTTCAGCCGCTGTCCATTCCCTAGTGGAAATGGGAGCATATTACTATGGACTTCGTATCAGGATTACCGCGTACACCAGGAGGAAAAGATGCAATTTGGGTCATCGTTGACAGATTGACCAAATCGGCCCACTTCTTGCCATTTAAGGTGGGTACGTCTACAGAGAGGCTGGAGGAGATGTATATGCGACAGATAGTCAGGATCCACGGGGTTTCGGTCAGCATCATCTCAGATCGGGATAGTCGCTTTACTTCCAATTTTTGGAGGAGTCTGCAGACTAGCTTGGGCACTCAGCTCAAGTTTAGTACTGCATACCACCCCCAAACGGACGGACAGTCAGAGAGGACTATTCAGACACTTGAGGATATGCTGCGGACGTGCGTCCTGGGCTTTGGAGGTTCCTGGGAGGATCATCTTCATTTGGTGGAGTTTGCTTACAACAACAGTTTCCAGGCCAGCATTGAGATGTCACCTTTCGAGGCTCTGTACGGGCGTAGGTGTCGTACACCCTTATCTTGGGATGATGTTGGAGAGCGAGCTTTACTGGGGCCAGAGATGGTTGTTGACGCAGCCGAGAAGGTGAAGCTCATCAGGGACATACTTTGCGTAGCGCAGGACAGACATCGGCTCTGGGTCGATAGCCACCGGAGGCCGTTGGAGTTTGAGGTACAGATTAGAGTAGGATTAGATTTAGGTTATTTGTTTATGATTTTTGATCATATTTGTTTATTATAATTAATTGAGACCTTGCTTGTGATTAGGTCGGAGACCAGGTTTTCTTGAGGATATCTCTGACTCGTGGTACGATATGTTTTGGTGGAGGCGGGAAGCTTAGCCCGCGCTTCATCGCCCTTTCGTTATCAGCGGGAGAGTCGGCGACGTTGCATACAGGCTAGACTTACCGTCTTAGTAGTGGGGGTCCACAACGTATTCCATGTATCACAGTTGAGACGGTACGTGGCTGACCCTAGCCATGTGCTTGATCATTCAGAGATAGAGGTTGGGCCTTCAGCTCATCCAGAGCAGCCAGAAGAGATTCTGGATCGACGAAGAAGGTTCTGAGGAACCAGGTGATACCCTTGGTACGCGTCGCATGGAGACATCATTCTCCAGGAGAGTCTACCTGGGAGCAGGAGGATGAGATGTGCGAGCGTTACCCTATCTTTTTGGACCGTGAGGTATACTTTCTATCCTTCTCATCAGTTGTATTTCGCCTTCCAATTTCGAGGACGAAATTCTTTTAAGGAGGGTAGATTTGTCAATACCACATTTCTAGTTTGAGGGTATTATTGTCATTTTTGGTGTTATTTGAATTTATTAGAATTTTATATATTTTTTAGGAATTTTTAATTATTATTTAAATGGTGTGATTAAATCCTAGTTAATTGTTTGCCATGTGGTTTTGGTTAGCCTAACCTAGATTGCACCTAACCTAGATTAGTCATAACTAATTTCAGTTAGCCACTTTGAGAATTAGATGGTTTGGTTAATGGTTTAAGTCAAGTTTAGTTAAGTTAAGTGAGTTGCTTAAGACTAGGAAATAGCCCTTTGTTCTAGACCACACAATACCCTTGATTCATTCCTAGCCCTAGGATGCAACCTAGAAACCCTAACATAACCTAGTAGCCAGCCAAGGCTTGTCCCCCTTCCCTATATAATATCATTTTGGGGATTTGAGCCTCCTTCCAATAGTTTATCATTCTTTCCTCAAGATAAGGTGAGCCTACACTTCTTTTCTCCATAGATCATTCAATATAGGTCTATTTTCATTTAGATTTCCTCCATAGCACTCTAAATACTGTTCCTCTACTATTTGTGGAGTAACATCACAGGTTTGAGACAATTTGGGCGATTGGGACTTGTGGAGATTCCCTCATTGAAGAGTTTTTGTGTTGGAAGAACACATAGAGGTAAAATCCTATTCCCTCATTAAAACTAGGGTTTCCTTGCATTAACCCCTAGCCCTAGGTGTCCTGATTCTGTAGGATTAGGTTTCATACCAATTCATGTCTTGTACGTGTACGTATCGGACACGTATCAGTGACTGTGCACTAGTGTTTGTGGAAATTCCTCAATGGGCATTTTGTATTGATTTTCGACTTGTATTTATGAAAATTAATTTTGATGTCGCTTACACATTCGTGATTGACTGAGGTGGTTCCTGTGTCGCGTCGTGTCGTTCAGGACATGTGCACACGAGGGTGCATGCGTGCGTGCGCACAAGCAGCGTGTCCTGCCTCTCGGGGTAGATTCCTCCCTGGACCTGGCGACTCAGGTCATGCCACTTGGCATGGGCCAAGGGGAAATGACTGACACGAGTCCCTCCAAATTTGAGATGCTCTTGTGTCGTGTCGGATACGATTTTATGCGTGCACAGGGTTTACTCTGTGTGTGTCAGTGTCAGTGTGGTTCCTTTGTTCTATTTTAATTTAGACAGTTTAGTTCATGATTTCATTTGCTATTTAGATCCTATTTATGATGTATAACCTATATTCGATCTTGTTTATACATTAGATTAGGTTTTGATTGGATTTTGGTTTCGTAATGGGTGAATGGTTGTCGACTGATACAGGAAACTGATACCTTGTTTCCAGTATTTCCCCATCCAATTCAATCCCTGTTTTAACAATAATTTTTACTGATTATGTTACCCATATGTTTATAGTTAATGTTTAACTCATTTTTACTTTTGAATTTGGGCTTGGGAGTGATAATGAGTATTGGACATTTGTTAGATTTAGAAATAGGGCTGATACATGGTGTTGAGTAGTTAAATGCAGGAAACTGAAATCATTTGGTAACCTGAAATCTGGGTTGTTTATGAACCTGAGAATTGAAGTGGGTGTTAACAAATAGTTGTGTTTTTCAAATCTGAGTTGAACCCTAATTCCTGAACATTAAAACTGCTGCCCATTTCGAATTCCTTTAGTCTTGACAGAATGTTGTTCAATATGGTTTAGTCTCTAGCGTTTGTGTCATGTTAGGATTAATTGATGTGTTCATCATTTCACTGTTTTGATTATTCCCATTCATTGTAAGTATGATCCCAGTTATCACTTCACACAGGTATCTTGACACTGTCATGTCTCAATGTCCAAACACTTTTCTACATGATATATACACAGGGACACATGAACACTTTATTGATTTTCCTACTAGTTAGCCCACTGATTCCAGGAACACTTGAACACGGGCTCTCATGCCTTCACACACTCACAGGAGCATGTATATCACTGTTTCCAGGTTGCAGATGTTAGCCAGAATCTCCTATGCCCTGTTTTCTATTTTTTTGTTAGCACACACTTGTATTGACACATGAACACATGCCCTTCACTGATTTCTGATTTCCCTATACACACATTACATTGCCCTCTATACATATGCATATAATTAAATGGTGTATACCTATACATGTAATGTATATATATATATAAAGGTAATGTGTATCTATATATATATGTTTTAAACCTATATCTATATGTAGGTATATATATATGTGAGGGTTCCTAATGAATATGTTGTATAACCTAAAATAAGGTATGTAAAAGATATTATATATATATATTATATATATATATATAATATATATATATATATATATAATAATATATTATATATATATATATAATAATTATATATATTATATATATATATTATATACATAATAATGTGTATGTGCCTATACCTATGTATAGGTATGGGTAACCTATAGCTAGTGAATTTCTATGATGTGTTAGATAACATGTCATATGTGTAGTATTTTAGATGTAGATAATGTTATATGGTCTTGTGTTAGGGTTGGCCTATAGGCATGATACAGCCTATGGCATATATGTGAGTCTGTTTTCCTAGAAAATCTAGAATGGTCTTGTATAGCTTTGTTAGACCTAGAATAGACTTGCTAGACTAGTGTAGACTTATTTGACCTAGTTTGACCATAGTTGACCTAGTTTGACTTCTAGGGTTGACCAGAGTTGACCAAGAGTTGACTTTGGCCTAGATTGACTTAGATTCATGTAGAATGTATTGTAGTACTTCATTTTACCATTCTGGACTTGTTGTGACTTGTGTTGTTCTAATAGGAGCCAGACACCACTCCTCGGACAGTACTTTCATCTTGGACATTCAGATAGCAGGCGAGTACATTCTCTGATCATTTTATATCCTGTTTAGAATTATTTCTTGTATTAAATTACTTTACTTGTTACTGTCATGTTGGTCACACGGATTGGTACTATAGGAGCCCTTCTTGAGATGTTATCCTTAGGGAGCATCGGGTACTATATGTTCTGTGCATTTTACTTACATGGCGTATCACTATGCATCATTGGTTCTTTGATCACTTGTGACATACTCTTATGATCATAGAGTCTCCTAGAATCTATTATTCCATTTACTGGGTATCCTAGAATTATCTCCTAGAATCCCCATTTATGGGACATCCATGTTTCACCCTTCGGGGGCCTTTGCATGGAATCATAACATAACTTAGTTGGATCCTTGTATATTGATTGGGGTACGGGAGAGTAGAAGTAGACATGTGAATAATACCTAAGTAGTATCTTATCAGAATCTTTCATAGTGTCTTATCAGAATCTCCTATGCCATTTACATGTCTATATTGTACTCTGACTCACTAGCCACTATTAGTCTTTATTTATAGTAGATATTTCTATTACAGCTCTCTCTTTGTTTATATTTGCATTTTTTTCATTACCTGTATCTTACTTTACAGCATGATTATATTTTCTAACCTGCTCTGAACTGTTGAGATGTACTGTGCTCGCTCCTGTCCTGACTGGACCAGTTGAAAATATTACAAAGGACGAGGAGGAGGCCTGTGTGGATACCTTCTACGGGGCAGCCCTAGACGACACTTGCGAGCTGGACTCTCAGGAGACCCAGCTCTAGCTGAGGACATCACCCCCATTGTCTAGACTAGTTTAGTTAGGCTTATCTTATTTTATGTTGTTATGAGACTGTTTAGCTTGACTTTACTTTTGTTCATAGATTTTGGAGTTGTATATATTCTTTCATATTCTGTAGCTGAGTTTGTACTGTGGATATTACTGGGATGTTATCTTAGACTACTTTATCATCTGTTTTCCTTGAGTACCATATCATATCGTGCTTTCTTCTTTCTTAGTTGTGATTGAGTTTATTTATTGCTATGTCACCCCCATTCGGGGAGTATAAACTGTTTAGAGTTATATTGTTAGATGTTGTTGACCTAGGACAGCGTTCTACCGTCGATACTGTGGCATAGGCTGGACGTACCCACGTCTCGTGCCCTTACTCTAGGGTGCGGGTTGTGACATCGTGTCCTTCTGCAATCATTCCTCTAGTATTGACCATCTTGGTGCACTACAACAAAAGACCTATTAATGACGCTTGATAAGTGATTTTCATGACGGCTAATGTGGAAGAGTCATCAAAGTTCAACAAGACTAGAATCTATGACGGTTTACATTAAAAATGTTAATGATAGTGCTCTAGTGATACGAGCGTTATAAAAAAAGTACAAAAATTTAAGTCGAAACCTCGACTCCCCCGCAATTCTCCCCCACCTAAGAAAAATTCTAAACCCTCTCTCTTTCTCCTCTTTCCTTCTCCTTTCGCTCCCGAACTCCCCTCATCCCCCACTCCCCCTCCCCAATTCCCCTAAGGCCGCTCCCCAACTTTCCTCATCCCGTTCCTCGCCTCCCTTGGTTACCGACTCCCCCGCAGAGGGAAGGTTGTCACCAGCGTAGCCTTCACCATCAGTTTGTCCTAAAATCTCGATCATTGCTTATTTCATGCCCTAAATTCTGCCTGGATATAATTTTTGTAAAATCTCCTAATTTTTCACAACCATACATGCATCCATCCCTCCAAAATTAGGGTTCTTTTAGGGTTTTCCGACGTCTCCATCCATGTCGGCGATGATCCGAAAAGAGCCGCATCATCGTTGACTTCTCTTAATTAAGTGTGTGATTTTGATTTAGATTTTTTTCCCAAAAAAGATTTTATTCGGAATTGTTCTATGTGTGCTTCATGTTCGATGAAATAATGTAAGTACCAAATGCTTATGTTCTTTGATTTTTTTTCTGTTTGTTCTTGTTCAAGGGAGTGTAATTACATTTGGGGAGCCGAGTCCGAAGCCTCTCCATAGTCACTATCGCGACCCAGCGAGGTTCTGTGTGTACCTGCGAGCAGAGTCTGAAGCCTTCCTTCGAATTCTGACACTAAATTCTGGAGTATAAATTCTAAACTCTTGATTGATTTCAGTTTCTAGATTTATTTTGTTTGTCGATGATGTTGTTGGATCTCGATCCCTACACAAAAAGGGTTTCGATCGACTAATACGTATTGGGTTCGATTTTGGCTTGACGATCCTACGATTGTCTTTGTTTGTGAAGCACGAATGATCTTCAGATCATGTTCGGTTCTTTACTTGTTGTTGGATCATTTTCGGTTTCGGGTTACCTAGCTGCTGTTGGAATTATTTGTGATGCATGTATTGTTGATTTGGGTTTCATGTATAAATTATTTCTTAGGTTCTCCTTCCTATACTTGCTGTGGGATGTTGGTTTATGTTTTCCTTCTTACATGTTGGGTTGGGAAAGATTTCTTTGCTGTAGGAGATGTTTTGCTATTTGGATTAAAATTGTTGGTTGGGTATTTATTATGCATGACGGGTTTAACTTGGTACTGTGGGTTTTTTTGTTGGAAGCTTTTCGATATAAATCACATACGGATATATATTAGTTGGGAGTATTTCTATTTCGGGATTGACATCTCCATTAGCATGTGCGTAGTTGATTTTGGGACTACGTCCACTATGCCATGCCTGGATGTTTTACTTTATTTGTCGGTTTCGATTTTTATTAGAGTACTCTGATAATCTTGGTGATGGTCATTCGACCAAATGAACCAAATTATTGTAGATCGTATCGGATACACTGGCTCCGTGTCGGGACGTGTCTTATACGTGTTATGGCACACTAGTATAGCAAATGATGATTGATCCTTATATGAGACATCTTATATATCTCATTTCATTTCTTGTCGTTGGTCGTAGTTTGTATGTTGGTACTGTTGGGTTGTTCATTTTGGGTGCAGATACACCCGTGTTTGTACGAGTCGATACTGGACACGGATGTGAGGATACCTTCGTGTCGATGATGTAGCCTCTCCACAGTTGTAGCCCGACCCGGCAAGGTGTTGTGCGTGCCTTCGAGCCGAGTCCGAAGCCTCCCTTCGAATTCTGACACTAAATTCTGGGGTATAAATTCTAAACTCTTGATTGATTTCAGTTTCTGGGTTTTTATTTTATTTGTCGATGATGTTGTTGGATCTCAATCCATACATAAAAAAAGGTTTCGATCGACTGATACGTGTTGGGTTCGATTTTGGCTTGACGATCCTACGATTGTCTTTGTTTGTGAAGCACGAATGATCTTTAGATCATGTTCGGTTCTTTACTTGCTGTTGGATCATTTTCGGTTTCGGGTTACCTAGCTGCTGTTGGAATTATTTGTGATGCATGTATTGTTGGTTTGGGTTTCTTGTATAAATTGTTGCTTGGGTTCTCCTTCCTATACTTGTTGTGGGATGTTGGTTTAGGTTTTTCTTATTATACATGTTCGGTTGGGAAAGATTTCTTTGTTGTAGAGATGTTTTTCTATTTGGATTAAAATTGTTGGTTGGGTATCTATTATGCATGACGGGTTTAACTTGGTACTGTGGGTGTTTTTGTTGGAAGCTTTTCGATATAAATCACATACGGGTATATATTAGTTGGGAGTATTTCTATTTCGGGATTGTCATCTCCATTAGCATGCATGCATCGTTGATTTTAGGACTACATCCACTATGACATGCCTGGATGTTTTACTTTATTTGTCGGTTTCGGTTTTTATTAGAGTACTCTGATACTCTTGGTGATGGTCGTTCTACCAAATGAACCAAGGCGTTGCAGATCGTATCGGATACACTGGCTCCGTATCGGGGCGTGTCCTATACGTGTTATGGCACGCTAGTACAGCATATGATGATTGATCCTTATCTGAGACATCTTATATATCTTATTTCGTTTCTTGTTGTTGGTCGTAGTTTGTATGTTGGTATTGTTAGGTTGTTCATTCTGGGTGCAGATACGCTCGTGTTTGTACGAGTCGATACTGGACACGGATGTGAGGATACCTTCGTGTCGATGATGTAGCCTCTCCACAGTTGCAGCTGCGATCCGGCGAGGCGCTGTGCGTGCATGCGAGCCGAGTCCGAAGGCTCCCTTCGGATTCCGACACCAAATTCTGGGGTATAAATTCTAAACTCTTTATTGATTTCAGTTTTTGGGTTTATTTTGTTTGTCGATGATGTTGTTGGATCTCGATCCCTACATAAAAAGGGTTTCGATCGACTGATACGTGTTGGGTTCGATTTTGGCTTGACGATCCTACGATTGTCTTTGTTTATGAAGCGGGAATGATCTTTAGATCATGTTCGGTTCTTTAATTGCTGTTGGATCATTTTCGGTTTCTGGTTACCTAGCTGCTGTTGGAATTATTTGTGATGCATGCATTGTTGGTTTGGGTTTCTTGTATAAATTGTTGCTTGGGTTCTCCTTCCTATACTTGTTATGGGATGTTGGTTTAGGTTTTCCCTATTATTCATGTTGGGTTGGGAAAGATTTCTTTGCTATAGGAGATGTTTTGCAATTTCGATTAAAATTGTTGGTTGGCTATCTATTATGTATGATGGGTTTAACTTGGTACTGTGGGTGTTTTTGTTGGGAGCTTTTCGATATAAATCACATGCGGGTATATATTAGTTGGGAGTATTTCTATTTCGGGAATGACATCTTCATTAGCATGCCTGCATCGTTGATTTAGGGACTACGTCCACTATGCCATGCCTAGATGTTTTACTTTATTTGTCGGTTTTGGTTTTTATTAGAGTACTCTGATACTCTCGGTTTTTCGATATAAATCACAGACTCTAAAATTGACAGACTCTAAAAGTGAGGTTTTTTGTAACGCCCCAGTCCCAAAATACGTAGGACTAGGTACGTATCCATGCCAGCTGTATTCATACGAAGTATACTCCAATATATGGAAGCCTCGTATAAATACATAAGCTGTAAAATGCAGTAGAACCATAACTAATCTCATCCACACAAAATGAATAAAAGATATAAAAAATGAATTTGTCTTGATACAATATGTTCGGCGGAGACAAATCCACTACCAACAAAATAAAGAAAAAGTACATAGAAAATGAAATGAGTGGCGAGCGAAGCGAAGACGATCCAAATGCAATCATCCTCGAAGAACGGCAATGAACACGGCTAGAGCGAACGCACCTGCAAAAGATAATAGCACACCCCTGGCAAGACAACCAGGTCCTCAGAGGGACGTAACAAGACACATAATAGCATGCCATATAAACTGAATAAATATTGCTCAAATAAATAAGTAAATCGAATTTATAACATGGTCCAATACGCACCTACTGAATGAGCGTACCATCCCCCCAACCAAACAAGGACAGGAAATGGTAAACTAATTCACGGCGACGTATCTTTCCATGCTAAGAATCCGATATGGTATCCGGACCCCAACAAGGTTCAATACCTTCTCATCGAAGTAGTAAGTCACACCTACAACCAAACAAGGACAAGATGTGACGAACTAATCCGCGACAAGTTATTGTTCCAAGTCACGGTCAGATACAAGTACCCAAACCAAAAGTACTCGTACCTAACGGATAAGGTAGCCTACCGTTCTAAGTGAAACGTAGTTAAGAACAATCCTTCCTACGCATGGGCCCTGGCTAAATAGGATCGGCATAGTCCCCCTTGGGCACCAGAGGCCCCAGCAGTAATCATGGGTCATCAACCCCGTATCTCCAGCGGAGAGTCCGGGTCACAAGGGAAGTGCATCGAAGCCCATACGCTAAGGAATTGTCCTCCCCCCAATGCCTACTCTGTTGTATCCACAACAGTAACCTCTATAATCGCTAAGTCAAACTAAGCATGCAACCTCTATTAGCGGTTATTCCTATCGCACGGCTTGTACGTACTGGTGGCCAGCCAATCACGCACTTCCGTGTTCTACATGCGACCACAACCTCGTGTTACAACGTGTCAAGGCCAATGAATGCAACACACAAGGTGGTCCCTTAAATCTAGGTTTAATTTGTAAGAAAAAAATACACAGCAGGAAATATAAATGAACAGTTATGCCATGTATCACAGTTTATTTTGCATAAAGAAAATAAGTAATGCATGAAATATGAGCTACAATAATTAAACAGCTAATGGCAAGGTCTTGCCTGATAGTACGCCTGGTGGTGCTGTAATGATCAATGTGGCACGAACTGCGACTTCGGTGAAATCACTACACAAGGAGACCTCTGATGGCGGCACGGATCGTGTCATTGGGTCCAGAAGGGTCAAATCGGTTAGGGTGGACATAAGGTAGTACAAATTGGTGACAGAATGGGAATAAGAGGATCGATTACGGACATGAGAGAAATCGAAGGAAATTAGATAAATTACATATATATGATTTTAGAAAACATTTTATAATCCCTGAAAACTATATTTTAGTAAAAATAATATTTGACAAACACATAAAAATATGGAAAAACCGATTTAGGCTAAAATTCTATGTTTTGTAATAATAAATAAGATTGATATCATGCTACTTATATTTAGTCAAAGTATTTAATAACTATATTAGAAAATTACTTAAAATATCCGAAAACTATAATTGGAATTATAGTTAAAATCTATACCTAATTAATAAAATTATTGTAAGTAATATTAGTAATTAAAACTATACTTATAATAAAATCTATGTTAATAATATTTAACAAAATTAATGTAAGTAGGCCCAACAAATATACCTAATTAATATCAAAATAACATTGATGATAATAGTAGTATAGCTATCGTAACCGTACTACATATTTTGTACATAAGAAAAATAAATAATAATAATAATAATATTATAATAATAATAATAATATAACAATAATAATAATATAATAATAATGAAAATAACAATAATAATAATAATAAATAATAATAATAATAATAATAATAATAATAATAATAATAATAATAATAATAATAATTGTAAAATACGGATACTAAAAAAAAAAAAACCAAAATAACAGTACACAAAACAAGAAGCAAAAGCAAACATCAAATATCAAAGTAATTAAAACAAAAGGTCGTCATCCTCTTCCCGAGGAGGAGAGTCCTAACAAAAAATCAACACAAAAAGAAGAAGTAATATTAAAACCGTAGTAAGAAAAGATCAAAAAAAAATTGTCTGTTCCTTCCTCCTCGTGGGCTCCTCGTTCCACGAGGTAGTCAGCAGGCGAAGTAAAACACAAAAAAAATAAAAATGAGAAGTTGTGAGAGAAGGAAGAGAGAGTTTAGAGAGTCAGTGGGAGAGAGAAGAGAAGGGACGAGAGAGAGGGTTGAGAGGAGACGAGCGAGAGGGGGGAGAGGAGCTGAGGGGGTCTCGCCGACAGTGGAACTCCGGCGGCGGAGGCAGCAGTGGACTCGGGTGCGGCATTTTAGGGATCGGTCGGCGGAGCGGGAAGCGGGTGCGCGGAGGGCGAGCACGGGAGGGTTGAGCGCGGCGCGGTGGTTAAAGCGCGCACGGGGACCACGGCTGGGCGCGGGTGGCGCGCTCCATCCGGAGGCGACGGAAGACCAGGGCGATGGCGGCGGAGTTCCGGCGGTTTGCGAGCGGGGCTGCTGGCCGAAGAGGTTAGGTCAGTGGAGAGCGGGGTTCAGTCGGGAAGGCGGTGACTGTCACGCCCCACAACCAGAATACGGGAGAGCGAGGGCAGACATAGCCAGCTACATATATTGAAATGGAAACCACCTTGATATACGGTCACGGCTGTCTAGAAATTTGAGGGTTTACTACAAGCCAACAGTCTCTTATGGTCATGAACAAGCCTAATGTCTCAATCACAAGCAAGTAAGTAAGGTCGCAAGATGTATGATCATTAAATATACAATGATAAGGCGTCCCAAATATTACATATTCAGCTGATCATGAAGCTAGTCGTACAAAATGCAAGGACTAGCAAGAGTTAAGTCATACATGATCAACCCTAGGATTTGTTAATCATGTTTACAGCCCGTAGGCAGACAGTAAGTAAAAGTGCATCGAGCTAACAGGTGCTCGTCGGCTAAACGCCTCAAAAGAATAGTTTTACAATAGAGTGAGCGAAACAAAATAGAAAACCCACTCGTAGCCCGGGTTCCTTCTAGTCGCCACCATTGGGCTGGAAGCTTGGTAGATCCTCGGGAGCTGCTCCGAAATCTGGCCACCCAAAACCAGCTGGGTCAACCCCAGAAAGAGCAAGTGCCACAAGGGGGCCACAAAATAAGAACAAAAGCCAGCAATTAGCACAAGAAAATCTAATATTAAAACTAGAATTACGAAAACATGGCAGGATGATATACGGCGAGATAACCATGGAACTATTCCGATAGCCAGGTTACAACCCGTAAACCAAACAAGGACCGGGATTGTAACCCTTCATCTGAGCAGAACTTGGTTTCCCACCATTTATCGGCAAGATAATAATGTAAGAAATCAAGACAGGAAGCAATCTTGTACTGGATCAAGACATGGCTAGACTGGTTATACCTCATTCAATCAATCACGGCCAAGCAGATACTACGGCTTACTACTTTAACTAACTAGGGTTATCACAGGCCTAATTACTAACAAGATGCAGTGAGATTGTTCCACAGCCACAAGCCCTGCAGACCATCCAGGTTACCCAGGTCGAAATTTAGGGGTTGAATTCAGGTGGGTACAAAGTCCGAAAGACAATGTACCCTTAGGTGACTTAGAGGGTGCAACACGCGACGGTGTGCTGGAAATGTGCCCTACTCGACGGCAGGCTACAGATCCCAAGAGCGCCCAGGTAACGGGATTGCCCGTAGCTGTGTCATCTCTTCATGACTATTGTGTTATTCTAGTTATTAACCTTAATCCATTTTAGTAGGTACTCCTGACCGTGGTATTCAGGAGTCCCATCATAGACATGATGCAAGACAGGACAAGTGGATTTAACAAGCAAGCAAGAAAGAACCACCCACGGTGTCAAGGCAGGTCAAGTTAAATTAGCCGTCGCAACAGCGTCAAGATAAATCATGTCACGGTACTTGTCAGGAGTGCGCCACGATGGGCCACTATCATGTCAGGTTGGTGATGTCAGGAGTGCACCACTACGGGTCACTGCCGTGTTATGCTAGTTCCTTGTCATACCATGCCATGTACAATAGTCATTCCAAACATATTAAGTAAAATCAAGTTCATGACAAAAAGGCGTAAGGATATAAAATGGGCGTAAAATATCTAATAACAATATACAGGGTTATAGAAAGCCAAGCTTAAAAAATAAGACCAAAACTCCAAGAGCCAATGGGTTAAGCAAGGGGTCAGGGGAGCAGCGTACTCGAAAGTCACGCACGCATGAGAGCTGCGTAGATGAAAAGTCACGCACGCTGCAGAGAGCAGCGTATATGAAAAGTCACGCACGCTACAGAGAGCAGCGTAGGTGAAAAGTTACGCACGCTGAGAGAGCAGCGTAGATGAAAAGTCACGCATGCTACAGAGAGCAGCATAGGTGAAAAGTCACGCACGCTACAGAGAGCAGCGTAGGTGAAAAGTCACACACGCTCAAGGAGCAGCGTAGGTGAAAAGTCACGCACGCTCAAGGAGCAACGTAGGTGAAAAGTCACGCACGCTCAAGGAGCAGCATAGGTGAAAAGTCACGCACGCTACAGGGAGCAGCGTAGGTGAAAAGTCACGCACACTCAAGGGAGCAGTGTACGTGAAAAGTTACGCACACTCAAGGGGAGTAGTGTACGTGAAAAGTCACGCACACTCAAGGGAGCAGTGTACGTGAAAAGTCACGCACACTCAAGGAGACACGCTTCCAACAGGAAGCGTACTCAAGCCTGCGTACGCAACGCTAAAGAGCGCGCGTAGCTCAGGGTGCGTAAGCTAAATAGCTCTGCACACTGCTCACTGTCTTCTCCAAACAGCAAGAACACCATGGTTGAACTCAAGGATACACAGCATCATAACTTGGCCATCCGAACTCCAAATCCGGATTTCTAAAGTTCCAATTTGGGTGGAATTGAATGCTCTTCCACGTGGAAACATCAAAACCCATAAAAATCCAACTTAAGTAGATCAAAACCAAGCAAACCAAAAATAGGGAAAACCTAGATCTAGAGCAATGGAGACTCCAAATCACAAAATACCAAGTTCTAATGTTGATCACCATGTCCTAATCTAGCAAATGGACAAATAAAAGAGGGTTCTCATGTAGTGGCAAGATGCACTTGCCTAGGGTTGGAGAGTTGGGTAGAGGAAGGAGAAGAAGAAGAAGAAGAAGGAAATAAATGGTGGTGGTAATGAATAGAGAGTGGTAGGTGGGGAATATAAGAGGGTGGGTTGTGGTGTGTTGAAGGTGGAGTGTAGGTTAAGGTATTCCAATGCATAATAAACCAAATCAACCAACCTAATCCAAAACAATTAAAACCGAACCATGACAAAAACCCAAAATACGGGAAATATCGAATTCTACAAGTTGAGAAAAATAAAATACATGCCAAAAGCCAGATACGAGTATAAATACGAAATACGAGAAATACGGGAAATACGGGAAAATGAGGGTGACAACTCTACCCACCTTAAAAGAATTCTGTCCTCGGAATTTAATCAAGGAGCTAGAGATTGTCACGACAAGCTACACTAAGCACAGCAAGTTACACTAAGCAGTTCAATCATGCAATCATACAATGCAAGCAAGGAAGGGAAAACGTAAGGCATAAGAAAGACATTATACCTCACGAGTCAAACAGGTAGGGATATCGCGATCGGATGTCGTCCTCGCGCTCCCACGTTGACTCACCTAGAGAGTGATGACCCCAAGCAATACGGACTAATTTAATAGTCTTGTTCTTGAGTATCTTCTCCCTCCTGTCTAATATAGACACGGGCCTCTCCTCATACGAAGGTTGGTACCAAAAACCAATTCCGAATGGTCTAGGATGTGGCTCGGGTCCGGAATATACCGTCGTAATTGGGACACATGGAATACATCATGTACCTCACTTAGCGACGGCAGAAGAGCGAGACGATAGGATACATCTCCTACTCGTTCTAAAATATCGAACGGCCCTACATACCTAGGACTAAGCTTTCCCCGCACGCCGAAGCGAATGACGTCGCGGTTAGGCGAGATCCTAAGGAATACATGGTCGCCGACAGTAAATTCTAAGGGACGCCGATGAGCATCGGCCCAATGGCGCTGGCGGTCCTGGGCAACTCGGAGGTGATCTCTGACCTTCCTGACCACTTCAACCGTCTAGGAAATCAATTCGAGTCCGAGCATCTGCCTCTCCCCGATATCGTCCCATGCTAGCGGGATCTGCACTTCCTGCCATAAAGAGCCTCGAATGGTGCCATCTGGATACTGGCCTGATAACTGTTATAACGAGAATTCCACCAGGTGCAGATAATTCTCCCATGAACCACCGAAGTCAAGGGTACAGGATCTCAACATATCTTCAAGGGTCTGGATTATGCGCTCTGATTGACCATCGTCTGCGGGTGATTAGCTGAGCTGAATTGAAGGCGAGTCCCCAAACTCTTCTGCAAGCTGTGCCAAAAGTGTGATGTGAATCTTGAATCCCTGTCCGAGGTGATACTAACGGGCACACCGTAAAGCCTGACAATCTGCCTGAGGTACATCTCTGCCAACTGAGCCGTTGGCTGCCTAACTCTGAATGGAAGAAAGGGTGCCACCTTGGTAAGCCTGTCCACAATTACCCAAATAGCATCTCTGCCGGCCGGAGATCTGGGCAATCCGGTCACGAAATCCATGGTTATATGTTCCCATTTCCATTCTGGGATCGGTAAGGGTTGAAGAAGTCCAGCGGGCCTCTGATGTTCAGCTTTAACCTGTTGGCAAACCAAATACCGAAAGACAAACCGGGCTATCTCCCTCTTCATGCCATTCCACCAGAAATACTGACGAATATTACGGTACATCATCGTACCACTAGGATGAATAGAATATTGCGAACTGTCGGCTTCTGCCACGACTTCCTGTCTGATATCTCCACTGGGTACACAAAGACGAGTGCCCTACCGAAGTGTACCGTCTTCATGGATACATAACTCTGGCCTTCTTCCTGCTTCACACTCTGCTCTGAGTCGCTGGATCTTGGAATCTGTTGACTGTGCCACCCGGATTCTCTCAACTATGCTGGACTGAACCTGTAGGCTGGCCATCAATGCCACACTGGTAGGAAGAACCACTTTAATACCCATCTTCTGAAGATCTGCCAATAATTCTGGTTGCGTCGTCAGGAAATAAACTCTGGCTCTCCTGCTCAATGCATCTGCTACAACGTTGGCCTTCCCGGAATGATACTGCAAATCCACATCATAGTCCACAAGTAGCTCGAGCCATCTTCTCTGCCGCATATTAAGGTCCTTCTGGGTGAAAACATACTTCAGGCTGTTATGATCAGTAAAGATCTCCACTCTATCTCCGTACAAGTAGTGTCTCCACAATGTCAAAGCAAATACTACCGCCGCCAATTCCAAGTCATGGGTCAGGTAATTCTTCTCATGATCACGTAGTTGACGTGACGCATAAGATATTACCTTCCCATGCTGCATCAAGACACACCCCAATCCTCTGCCTGAAGCGTCACAATAAACTGTGAATCCTCCGGTCCCATCTGGAAGGGTGGGAATGGAAGCCGTTATCAAACCTCGCTTTAACTTATCAAATGATTCCTGACACTCTGCTGTCCAAATAAATGATATATCCTTGCGGGTCAACTGGGTCATCGGCGATGAAATTATTGCGAAATCTGAAACGAACCGCCGGTAGTAGCCGGCCAATCCAAGGAAGCTGCGAACCTCTGCCACTGAGCTGGGTACCGGCCATGACTCGATAGCCATAATCTTCTGGGGATCCACTTCCACTCCTCCTCGGGTAATGATGTGACCCAAGTATGATAAACGATCGAGCCAGAACTCTTATTTACTGAACTAGTGTACAACTGATGCTCCCTAAGCGTCTGGAGGACGACTCTGAGATGTTGCTCATGCTCTGCTTCACTCTTGCTGTAGACCAGGATGTCATCTAAGAACACGATCACAAATTGATCCAAGTAAGGCATGAAAATGCGATTCATGAGGTCCATGAATACGGCCGACGCATTGGTCGCTCCAAAGGGCATAACAAGGAACTCCCAATGTCCATATCTCGATCTGAATGCTGTCTTCGGGATGTCCTGCTCTCTGACTCTGATCTGGTGGTATCCCGACCGCAAGTCGATCTTCGAGAACACTGAAGCCCCTCTGTGCTGATCAAACAAGTCATCTATCCTCGGAAGAGGGTATCTGTTCTTGATTGTCACCGAATTCAAGGTATGATAATCAACACATAGCCTGGACGTACCATCCTTCTTTTTTACAAGAAGCATCGTGGCTCCCCAAGGCGATCCACTTGCACGGATGAATCCCTTGGTCCTCAGTTCTTCAATCATCTTGTATAAAATCTCCAACTCTGAAGGCGCCATCCTGTAGACTCTCTTTGATACTGGTGCTGTCCCGAGAATCAAGTCTATAGTGAACTCAATCTCCCTCTCCGGTGGCATCCCTGGAAGCTCCTCTGGAAAGACATCTAGAAACTCTTCAACTATCCGGGGTAACTGCACTGCTGCTACTGCCATACGCAATACTGGAGAAGATGGCTCTACTGCACCTCTGGAAAATGAAAACTCTGGCTCGCCGGGGATACTAAAGACAACTCTGCCAATATGGCAGTCTATCCTAGCATACTGGTTCCTCGACCAATCCATGCCTAGGACTACATCATAGTCTGCCATAGGAAACTCTATGAATCTAGCGGGGAACTCCCTACCGCTAACTACGATCCGACACGAGGAAAACACACGATCTACTCCCACAAGGCCATTACCAGTAAGTATATTGAGCCTGACTCGGGCTCTAATCCTATCCGTTTCACGAATCGTGCAGACATAAATGAATGCGATGTACCAGAATCAATAATACAGACGCTGGAGAGGAGTTGACGAGAATAGTACCTGCCACTACCTCACCTGGTGCAACTTCTTCCTCCATAGCCATCATCATGGCCTGACCTTGTCCTCTGGCTGCTGGTCCCCTCTGCTGGAAACCTCTCTACCTATTCTGGGTCTGAGTTTGGGCTTGTGCATACTGCTGGGGGTGCTGTTGCTGGAATGCCTGAGACTGAGGCGGCAAGGGCCTCGAAGACTGATACTGCTGCTGCTGAACTGGTGCTGGGGCCGGTCCTCTCATCAAAGAGCTAGAAGGGTTGGATGCTGACGAACCACCCCTATTCGGGCAAGCCCCTATCCTATGATCTGCTGCTCCACAAGCCAGGCACAATCCTTGTGCCCTACGACAATCTGCCACCACATGCCCTGGCTTCCCTCAATGAGAATATCCCATCGCGAAAGTCGGCTTCTACTGCGGGTACGTCGGGGTCGAATGCTGAACCGACGTTGCGGAGGCCGCCCGCCTCGGAGTTCCAATGGTCAATTCCCTAGCTGCCGGGACTAGAGCTGATGATTGGTGCATCTGACTGTGGGACCGCTTCCTACTTCCGGTCCTATCCACGATCCTCTGGGAGGTGTACTCATGCCTCCTAGCTGCTCTCAAGACTGCATCGAACGTCTGGTGGTCGAACTGCTCAACCGCCAACAAGATCTCCAAATGCAGTCCCTGCTGGAATCGCTGGGCCCTATCAAACTCGGTCGCCACCAAAGTGGGGGCAAACCTACTGAGTCTAGAAAACTCCGATATATAACTGTCGACTGTTCTGCCTCCTTGCTTCAAGTTGGTAAATCTGGTCTGCAGGTCGTACCGAGCCATAGCATCGAAATACTTCGTCTGGAATCTCTCTCTAAACACTGCCCAAGCAATGGGTGCCACTAATCCCATGGCTTGCGCCGCCCACCAACTGCGAGCCAAGTCCAACAACTGCAGGCATACCACCGCCACCTTCTCATTCTCGGGTGTCCTAGCTGCTTTCCGAATCACCTCGGCATCTTGAAGCCATTCATTCACGGCAATCGCATCCTCGCTGCCGTCGAAGAAAGGAGGGTTCAAGCGCTTGAAGCTGTTCGCCGCCTGGTTCCCTGGATGTCCGCCTCGGGTCAAAGCATCTTGAACTGTCTGGTGCAGGGCGTCGCTTCGACGATCCTGGGAAGCTATCAAGGTTCTGATGAGGCCTACTAAGGTACCACCATCTGGCTCTACGGGCTGGACGGGCCGAACTGGTGACTCTCCTCCTGTAGGTATCACTCTGGAGACGACTCCGGAATGCTGGGCTTGATCTCCAGGTTGCTGCTGGCCCACGGATGGTGCTCCTCCTTGCTGATCGACAGGGTCAGGTACAGTGCCGCAGAGGAAGACGACACAGGGAAACAATAAGGAAGGACCAGGACAGATCAACGATACAAGCATGTAATCAGGGCAAGAATTTCAGGGATTTGAAAATACGGACGGAAATCAAGGACGAATACTGATTGAGACATCCATTCGGTAAACCCTCATATTTCTTATTTGACAAGACCTGCATGGGCCACTACTTAAACCGTGTCACGCCCCAGAACCAGAATACTGGAGAGCGGGAGCAGACATAGCCAGTATATTGAAATGGAAACCACCTCGATATACGGTCACGGCTGTCTAAAAATATGAGGGTTTACTACAAGCCAACAGTCTCTTATGGTCATGAACAAGCCTAATGTATCAATCACAAGCAAGTAAGTAAGGTCGCAAGATGTATGATCATTAAATATACAATGATAAGGCGTCCCAAATATTACATATTCAGCTGATCATGAAGCTAGTCGTACAAAATACAAGGACTAGCAAGAGTTAAGTCATACATAATCAATCCTAGGATTTGTTAATCATGTTTACAGCCCGTAGGCAGACAGTAAGTAAAGTGCATCGAGCTAACAGGTGCTCGTCGGCTAAACGCCTCAAAAGAATAGTTTTACAATAGAGTGAGCAAAACAAAATAGAAAACCCACTCGTAGCCCGGGTTCCTTCTAGTCGCCACCATTGGGCTGGAAGCTTGGTAGATCCTCGGGAGCTGCTCCAAAATCTGGCCACACAAAACAAGCTGGGTCAACCCCAGAAAGAGCAAGTGCCACAAGGGGGCCACGAAATAAGAACAAAAGCCAGCAATTAGCACAAGAAAATCTAATATTAAAACTAGAATTACAAAAACATGGCAGGATGATATACGACGAGATACCATGGAACTATTCCGATAGCCAGGTTACAACCCGTAAACCAAACAAGGACCGGGGTTGTAACCCTTCATCTGAGCAGAACTTGGTTTTCCACCATTTATCGGCAAGATAATAATGTAAGAAATCAAGACAGGGAGCAATCTTGTACTGGATCAAGACATGGCTAGACTGGTTATACCTCATTCAATCAATCACGGCCAAGCAGATACTACGGCTTACTACTTTAACTAACTAGGGTTATCACAGGCCTAATTACTAACAAGATGCAGTGAGATTGTTCCACAGCCACAAGCCCTGCAGACCATCCTGGTTACCCAGGCCAAAATTTAGGGGTTGAATTCAGGTGGGTACATCGTCCGAGAGACAAATGTACCCTTAGATGACTTAGAGGGTGCAATACGCGACGGTGTGCTGGAAATGTGCCCTACTCGACGGCAGGCTACAGATCCCAAGAGCGCCCAGGTAACGGGATTGCCCGTAGCTGTGTCATCTCTTCATGACTATTGTGTTATTCTAGTTATTAACCTTAATCCATTTTAGTAGGTACTCCTGACCGTGGTACTCAGGAGTCCCATCCTAGACATGATGCAAGACAGGACAAGTGGATTTAACAAGCAAGCAAGAAAGAACCACCCACGGTATCAAGGCAGGTCAAGTTAAATTAGCCGTCGCAACAGCGTCAAGATAAATCATGTCAGGGTACTTGTCAGGAGTGCACCACGACGGGCCACTATCATGTCAGGTTGGTCATGTCAGGTTGGTCATGTCAGGAGTGCACCACTACGGGTCACTGCCGTGTTATGCTAGTTCCTTGTCATACCATGCCATATACAATAGTCATTCCAAACATATTAAGTAAAATCAAGTTCATGACAAAAAGGGGTCAGGAGAGCAGCGTACGTGAAAGTCACGCACGCATGAGAGCTGCGTAGGTGAAAAGTCACGCTCGCTGCAGAGAGCAGCGTAGGTGAAAAGTCACGCACGCTACAGAGAGCAGCGTAGGTGAAAAGTTACGCACGCTGAGAGAGCAGCGTAGGTGAAACGTCACGTACGCTACAGAGAGCAGCATAGGTGAAAAGTCACGCACGCTACAGAGAGCAGCGTAGGTGAAAAGTCACGCACGCTCAAGGAGCAGCATAGGTGAAAAGTCACGCACGCTCAAGGAGCAGCGTAGGTGAAAAGTCACGCACGCTCAAGGAGCAGCGTAGGTGAAAAGTCACGCACGCTACAGGGAGCAGCGTAGGTGAAAAGTCACGCACACTCAAGGGGAGCAGTGTACGTGAAAAGTTACGCATACTCAAGGGGAGTAGTGTACATGAAAAGTCATGCACACTCAAGGGAGCAGTGTACGTGAAAAGTCACGCACACTCAAGGAGATACGCTTCCAACAAGAAGCGTACTCAAGCCTGCGTACGCAACGCTAAAGAGCGCGCGTAGCTCAGGGTGCGTAAGCTAAATAGCTCTGCACACTGCTCACTGTCTTCTCCAAACAGCAAGAACACCATGGTTGAACTCAAGGCTATACAGCATCATAACTTGGCCATCTGAACTCCAAATCCGGATTTCCAAAGTTCCAATTTGGATGGAATTGAATGCTCTTCCACGTGGAAACATCAAAACCCATAAAAATCCAACTTAAGTAGATCAAAACCAAGCAAAACCAAAAATAGAGAAAACCTAGATCTAGAGCAATGGAGACTCCAAATCACAAAATACCAAGTTCTAATGTTGATCACCATGTCCTAATCTAGCAAATGGACAAATAAAAGGGTTCTCATGTAGTGGCAAGATGCACTTGCCTAAGGTTGGGAGAGTTGGGTAGAGGAAGGAGAAGATGAAGAAGAAGGAAATAAATGGTGGTGGTAATGAAGATAGAGAGTGGTAGGTGGGGAATATAAAGAGGGTGGGTTGTGGTGTGTTGAAGGTGGAGTGTAGGTTAAGGTGTTCTAATGCATAATAAACCAAATCAAACCAACCCAATCCAAACCAATTAAAACCGAACCATGACAAAAACCCAAAATACGAGAAATACCGAGATTCCATAAGTTGAGAAAAATAAAAATACATGCCAAAATCCAGATACGAGTATAAATACGAAATACGAGAAATACGGGAAATACGGAAAAATGAGGATGACAGTGACAACCGGCGCGGGACGTCGCCGAGGAGGCCAGGCGGGGCGGATCTGCTCCGGCGCGGCGGTCAGGTGAAGGGTGTGTGGGTTGTTGGTTTTCCTTTCTCTTTTTTTTTCTTCTCTTTTATTTGGGATTGGCTGGGTTTTGGTGGCTCCGGCGATGGCCGGAGTTTGAGGGTCGGGCTGGTGGTGTGGGTGGTTTTTTTTGGGTAGTGGCGGTGACAGGGGTGGTGGTCCGTGGTCGGGATTGGCGGTGGCAGGTGGACGGAGATGCCGACGGCGGTGTGTGACGACTGGGCTGGTGGGGGCTGGGACTGTGTGGTGTTGGTCGGGTTTGGTGTCGGTAGTGATGGGGATGATGATGATGGTGGTTTGCTGGTGGTGTTGGGTTGGCCAGGGTTGAGACGACGATGATGGCAGTGGAGATGGTGGCCGGGGGACGTGTCCGGTAGAGGGCGTAGGATGGTGGACAAAAAGCCGAGAGTCGAGGAGGCTAGGGTTAGGATTAGGTTAGGTTTAGAGATGGAAAATGTCGGGGTGTGCCCGACACGAGAAAGGAGATAATGTATTTGTACAAAGAATATATAGTGGATAGGAAAGGCATGGACACGGACACGGTGTACTGCACGTTGTGGAAATTTGTGGAGGATAAATTATATGGAGGAGTACCTGCCTATATTTATAGGATGTGGGAATTCCCACTTGGATAAGATTAGGATTTGATTTAAAACCCAATAGATAACTCGTAAATTTAATTTAAGATTATTTAAATCCGAACCTAAATATAAATCCAATTCCAAATACAAATCAAATTTGTATCTAAATAAATTATAATTAAAATCTTGGTTTTAAAATCAAATTAATAACTCAAATTTCAATTATTTAACTTTTTAAATAAAACATAGATTCAAATCAAGATTTAAATCTCCACAATACATTCAAAATATATTTTCCAAAAATACTATAAATAATAATTTAAAAAAATTTTATTATTTAAAAATAAACTTTAATAAAATATTTAGGAAATAAATATTTTTGCACGAAGAATAATAGTTATTATCAATAACTGCTAAAAAACAAAAGACTTTTTATAGCAAGAATTATAATTTTATATAATATTTTGAAAGTGTAATAAAATAGAAATTTTTTTTTTCTAAAATATGTACGCTTGCACATAATCGTCGAGCAAAAATAAAATTTCGTGCGCGACGTAAAATACGACTACGCGACGTACAATACAAAATTTTAAATCCGTACAAATATTAAAAAAAATTAATTAGTAGAAATTTAGGGATTTTACATCCTACCCAACTTAAAAGAATTTCGTCCTCGAAATTAAGAATTTGGAGGGGGTGAGAAGGCACAACGGTAGATAGAAGGGTTCGAAGCTTATATGGTCGTAGTCTAGGTTGAGGATACGATTAAGAGACGAGTGTAATCACTCTTAAATTCAAGTGATTAGAAAGTCAAAATGGTAGAATTAGGGTCGAGGGAAAGGTCGAGTGGTTCAAGACAAAGATATGGCAACATCGAGTGATAATGGTCACTAGGTGATAGGATAGCTAGAGAAATTTTTAGCACAATGCTTCCGTCCTCCTAAAAGATGAAGACGAAAGCAATATAGAGTTCGAAGGAGGCGTCTATCGAATACGAATACGTGATTCAAAGACGATCGAATAATTTTAAAAGAATTGTCAAGGCAGTCGTGGATGTGATTGTAAGGGCAAAGTTTAATTATGTCCCCATCCACGTAGAGTAATAGACAAAGTGAACCAAGTGCACTCGGCTGATCAGACCATCATGCGCCGGTTCTGATTAGACCATATGTTAGTGGACATGCCCACATAACATATGCCTTGAAACAAGCTCGATAAAAGAATAAGCTTGCAAAAACTAAGCTACATTAGCATCATTAGTCAAATGGTAAATACATAGGCATGAGAGATCTAAGATTAAAAGAAGGCAAATGATTCTAAGTCATACAGTCGTCCTATAGTCTTTTTGTCCAAGTGCTTGGTTGGCTAGACGAGTTAGGTCCTCTAGATTCTAGGATCTAAATAAGCTTGCTAATATAGGTCACTAGGTCAAAGGGGTTGCTAGTTCATAAGGTATTCTACCCAACTTAAAGAATTAAACTAATGGTGTTTTAGGATGACTAACTAGTAGGGTCAATCTCTAGCAAGCACGAAGAAAAGATAAGAATAGGGATTGAAGGAAGCACAAGATGCAATTGATGAGTCAAACGGTAGATAAAATCAAGGAAAGAGGTCAAGTATGTGGATGAGATCCTAGACTTCTAATCCTATACGCAGGCTTGCTTGGTACGGTAAAGTAACCAAACAATTTATCTTGATCTGCATGGGCCACCACAAAAACATATAATGCCCCAGTCCCAAAATACGTAGGACTAGGTAAGTATCCATGCCAGCTGTATTCATACGAAGTATACTCCAATATATGGAAGCCTCGTATAAATACATAAGCTATAAAATACAGTAGAACCATAACTAATCTCATCCACACAAAATGAATAAAATATATAATAAAATGAATTTGTCTTGATACAATATGTTTGGCAGAGACAAATCTACTACCAACAAAATAAAGAAAAAGTACATAGAAAATGAAATGAGTGGCGAGCGAAGCGAAGACGATCCAAATGCATCATCCTCGAAGAAACGACAATAAACACGGCTAGAGCGAAAGCACCTGCGAAAGACAATAGCACACCTATGGCACAACCAGGTCCTCAGAGGGACGTAACAAGACACATAATAGCATGCCATATAAACTGAATAAATATTGCTCAAATAATAAGTAAATTGAATTTATAACATGGTCCAATACGCACCTACTGAACGAGCGTACCATCCCCCCAACCAAACAAGGACAGGAGATGGTAAACTAATTCACGGCGACGTATCTTTCTATGCTAAGAATCCGATATGGTATCTGGACCCCAACAAGGTTCAATACCTTCTCATCGAAGTAAGTCACACCTACAACCAAACAAGGACAAGATGTGACGAACTAATCCGTGACAAGTTATTGTTCCAAGTCACGGTCAGATACAAGTACCCAAACCAAAAGTACTCGTACCTAACGGATAAGGTAGCCTACCGTTCTAAGTGAAATGTAGTTAAGAATAATCCTTCCTATGCATGGGCCCTGGCTAAATAGGATCGTCATAGTCCCCCTTGGGCACCAAAGGCCACAGCAGTAATCATGGGTCATCAACCCCGTATCTCCAGCGGAGAGTCCGGGTCACAAGGGAAGTGCATCGAAGCCCATACGCTAAGGAATTGTCCTCCCCGCCCAATGCCTACTCAGTTATATCCACAATAGTAACCTCTATAACCGCTAAGTCAAACAAAGCATGCAACCTCTATTAGCGGGTATTTCTATCGCACGGCTTGTACGTACTGGTGGCCAGCCAATCATGCACTTTCGTGTTCTACATGCGACACACAACCTCGTGTTACAACGTGTTAAGGCCAATGAATGCAACACACAAGGTGGTCCCTTAAATCTAGGTTTAATTTGTAAGAAAAATAATACATCGCAGGAAATATAAATGAACAGTTATGCCATGTATCACAGTTTATTTTGCATAAAGAAAATAAGTAATGCATGAAATATGAGCTACAATAATTAAACAGCTAATGGCACGGTGTCTTGCCTGATAGTACGCCTGGTGGTGCTGTAATGATCAATGTGGCACGAACTGCGACTTTGGTGAAATCACTACACAAGGAGAATAAGAGGATCGGTTACGGACAGGAGAGAAATCGAAGGAAATTAGATAAATAACATATATATGATTTTAGAAAACATTTTATAATCCCTGAAAACTATATTTATTAGTAAAATAATATTTGACAAACACATAAAAATATGGAAAATTTGATTTAGGCTAAAATTCTATGTTTTGTAATGATAAATAAGATTGATATCATGCTACTTATATTTAGTCAAAGTATTTAATCTATATTAGAAAATTACTTACAATATCCGAAAACTATAATTGGAATTATAGTTAAAATCTATACCTAATTAATAAAATTAATGTAAGTAATATTAGTAATTAAAACTATACTTATAATAAAATCTATATTAATAATATTTAAAAAATTAATGTAAGTAAGCCCAACAAATATACCTAATTAATATCAAAATAACATTGATGATAATAGTAGTATAGCTATCGTAACCATACTACATATTTTGTACATAAGAAAAAATAATAATATAATAATAATAATAATAATAATATAATAATAATATAATAATAATATAATAACAATAATGAAAATAACAATAATAATAATAAAGAAACAATAATAATAATAATAATAATAATAATAATAATAATAATTATAATAATAATAATAATATTAGTAAAATACGGATACTAAAAAAAGAAAACCAAATAACAGTACACAAAACAAGAAGCAAAAGCAAACATCAAAATATCAAAGTAATTAAAACGAAAGGTCGTCATCCTCTTCCCGAGGAGGGAGAGTCCTAACAAAAAATCAACAAAAAAGAAGAAGTAATATTAAAACCGTAGTAAGAAAGATCAAAAAAAAATTGTCTGTTCCTTCCTCCTCGCCGGCTCCTCGTTCCATGAGGTAGTCAGCAGACGAAGTAAAAGAACCCAAAAAAAATAAAATGAGAAGTTGTGAGAGAAGGAGAGAAGAGAGTTTAGAGAGTCAGTGGGAGAGAGAAGAGAAGGGACGAGAGAGAGGGTTGAGAGAAGACGAGCGAGAGGGAGGGGAGAGGAGCTAAGGGGGTCTCGCCGACAGTGGAACTCCGGCCGCGGAGGCAGCAGTGGACTCGGGTGAGGCAGCGTTTAAGGGTTCGGTCGGCGGAGCGGGCAGCGAGTGCGCGGAGGGTAGAGCAGCGTGGGAGGGTCGAGCGCGGTACGGTGGTTAGAGCGCACACGGGGACCACGGCTGGGCGCTGGTGGCGCGCTCCATCCGGAGGCGGCGGAAGACCAGGGCGATGGCGGCGGAGTTCCGGCGGTTTGCGAGCGGGGCTGCTGGCCGAAGGGGTTAGGTCAGTGGAGAGCGGGGTTCAGTCGGGAAGGCGGTGACAACCGGCGCGGGACGTCGTCGACGAGGCCAGGCGATGGCGGATCTGCTCCGGCGCGTCGGTCAGGTGAGGGGGTGTGTGGTTTTTGGTTTTCCTTTATTTTTTTTCTTCTCTTTTATTTGGGATTGGCTGGGTTTTGGTGGCTCCGGTGATGGCCGGAGTTTGAGGGTCGGGCTGGTGGTGTGGGTGGTTTTTTTTGGTAGTGGCGGTGACAGGGGTGGTGGTCCGTGGTCGGGATTGGCGGTGGCAGGTGGACGGAGATGCCGACGGTGGTGGTGTGACGACTGGGCTGGTGGTGGCTGGGACTGTGTGGTGTTGGTCGGGTTTGGTGTCGGTCGTGATGGAGATGATGATGATGGTGGTTTGCTGGTGGTGTTGGGTTGGCCAGGGTTGAGACGGCGATGATGGCAGTGGAGATGGTGGCCGGGGGACGTGTCCGGTAGAGGGCGTGGGATGGTGGACAAAAAGTCGAGAGTCGAGGAGGCTAGGGTTAGGATTAGGTTAGGTTTAGAGACGGAAAATGTCGGGGTGTGCCCGACACGAGAAAGGAGATAATGTATTTGTACAAAGAATATATAGTGGATAGGAAAGGCATGGACACGGACACGGTGCACTGCACGTTGTGGAAATTTGTGGAGGATGAATTATGTGGAGTAGTACCTGCCTATATTTATAGGATGTGGGAATTTCCACTTGGATAAGATTAGGATTTGATTTAAAACCCAATAGATAACTCGTAAATTTAATTTAAGATTATTTAAATCCGAACCTAAATATAAATCCAATTCCAAATGCAAATCAAATTTGTATATAATTAAATTCTAATTAAAATCTTGGTTTTAAAATCAAATCAATAACTCAAATTTCAATTATTTAACTTTTTAAATAAATACATAGATTCAAATCAAGATTTAAATCTCCACAATACATTCAAAATATATTTTCCAAAAATACTATAAATAATAATTTCGAAAATATTTTATTATTTAAAAATAAACTTTAATAAAATATTTAGGAAATAAATATTTTTGCACGAAGAATATTAGTTTTATCATAACTGCTAAAAAAAACAATAGACTTTTTATAGCAAGAATAATAATTTTATATAATATTTTGAAAGTGTAATAAAATAGAAAAATTGTTTTTCTAAAATATGTACGCTCGCACATAATCGTCGAGCAAAAATAAAATTTCGTGCGCGACGTAAAATACGACTACGCGACGTACAATACAAAATTTTAAATCCGTACAAATATTAAAAAAATAATTAGTAGAAATTTAGGGGTTTTACATTTTTGCTTTGTTTTTTAGGATTTTGCTATACGTACATGTGCTATGGACAGTCTTCATGTGACCAAGTTGAAGCGTTATAAGTTCTTCGCTACAGTATCTGTGGGATTTTTGATGTCGATAGTTTTGATGTAGCAAAAGTGTACTCTATATTGGATACTCTATATATTTTGAGAAGATGTATATAATGAAATAGTGAACTGTAGAATGATAGCTAAAATACTCTATTTTGAGACAATGAAATAGAGAATGGTACTTTATATTACATTTTAATGCTTTATTGTGAATATGGTTCAAAGTGGTTGTTTTCGAATTGAATTGAGCAGCGTTTGGAATGTCATGCAGTATAGAGCGTTATAAATATGATACAATGACCATATACAATAACGTTTTGAAAATAAAACGTAGCAGAAATTCAACCTATTAATGACGGTTTTGGATGAATTATCTATAACGCTTTTAAAAACATTTATAACACCCGATTTCATAACGCTTGGACTGAGAAAAAAAAGCGTCATGGTATACAATTAATGACGCTTTTTAGCCGTCATTAAAAGGTATTTTTGTTGTAGTGGTAGTAGAAGTAAGCCGAGTCCCCGGAAGCTGGCTCTAAATCTGGCCATGCAAAACCAGAGAGGTTAGACCTCTAATAGCAAGTACCGCAAGGAAGCACGATATGAGGAATAGAACTAGTGATAAGAGTTAAGAATATGATAAATAGATCTCTGCTTGCTACTGGGGTTCGCCACATTACGACACTTCAAGCCAACTTCCCAACCAAACAAGGATAGAAGTTGACCCGTCATGACCTGACATTCTGCTCATCTCAGTAGTTAACAGAGTAGGTACAGTATACAAACAAATCAATTTAAACGGCAATACAACTACTACGGCTTGCTAACTGTAAGTTCCAAGTTGTCTTGGAAACATGCAATAAGAGATTCCTCAGTTTACTATATACAAGCAAGGCTAGTCTATCCATAATCAATTGCGCCAATCATGGATTAGACGAGTCCCAGCGGGACGCTCGTCATCGATATATATAACAGTATAAGCAGATACCACTCCCTGTCCGTGTGGCAGATTTGCAGTATCTGTGGGAACCAGCCGACATGTCAGGGTACTAATTGTCCCAAAATGGCTGTCATGTAAGAACTCGGGAATCCATTCTCTCCATGTAATTGTTATTTTATTTAGCTTAATAGTCCCTATGTTGATTGAAATCTTATGCCGTGGATTATGGTCATTCAGAATGAGTACTTCCGTACAGAGTACAATATGCACAACTCGACAACGATGCCCATGCGGTTAGGTTGTAGGTCTTACATAGCGTAATGCAACAATCAAACCTAGCCACGGAAAAAATGCCTTGACTGTAAGATACACATGCTACTTTTGCAGAAAAATAGAAGTCAATATGTGTCCATATGCCAATGTTCGGATCGGCTAGTCGATCGCAATAGTTCATGGTTCAAATATGAACGTGTCTCATTCAATTTAATAAGATGACTAGCCAGTCTCTTAGTTCCAATTAGAAATGCATGATCAATCATTAGTCAAGGTAACAATCAATGTCAATTCGGGACAAGAAACAGTCTAAAGGCGACAGTAGATGGATGCTCATCTATGCGGCCAGAGTAAGTCAGAATCCCATGTAGCCCGGGAGCCAAGGGCCATGGCCTATGCGGCCCAAGATTGCCATGCGAGAATAGCCAAACGGCCATTCAGCATACGGCCAGGGGGACAGGGGACATGCGGTAAGGGGGACAGTCGCATGAAGACTGGAGTGCCTATGCTGCCAAAAAGGAACCGCATGAAGACTGGAGTGCCTATGCGGCCAAAAAGGAGACGCATGAAGACTGGAGTGCCTATACGGCCAAAAAGGAGCCACATGAAGACTGGAATGCCTATGCGGCTAATGTGGAGCCGCATAAAGACTGGAATTTCTATGCGGCTAATGAGGAGCCGCATGAAGACTGGAATACCTATGTGGCTGATGAGAAGCCGCATGAAGATTGGAATGCCTATGAGGCTAATGAGGAGCCGTATGAAGACTGGAATGCCTATGCGGCCAACACTATTCTTCTTCTCCAACTTTTCTGAGAAGAAGAACCTAGGAAGTTTGGTGTTCCCAGACTTTCCAACCTAACAATCTAAGCCAAATTTGGACTTCCATAGGTCATAATAGGGTAGAATAAAGTTCTCTACAACATAGAACAACTAGATTTTGAAAACAAAGAAGTTTGATAGGTCAAATCCAAGAAAAACTGAAAGTAACATAAACTTAGATCTACAAATATACACCCATGAAAACCAAAAACTCCAAGTTCTACATAGACTTGAAATCAAGGAAGAGAATGGACCAATAATAGTTGAGATCCATCATGAAGCAAGTTGTACTTGCCTAAGCTTTCTAGGTTGGTGGGAGAGTAATGGAGGATGAAGAAAAAGTAAATGAGAGTAATGAAGAGAGAGAAAAGTAAAGGGGCATGAATATCAAGCCCAAGTCAATCTCCACCACCCATTCCTTCCTACAAGATCTAGGCCATCCACCCCATAACATGATGAACCATGCTAAACCAAGATGGTTTAACATGAACAAAATAAGCCAAGAGCTTAAGCAAAAGCATAAAATAAAATACAGACAATTAACTAGCATAAAATTATAGAATAAATTAAAGGAATTAAATACAGAACAAATGCATTATAAATATTAAATAAATACATGCAAGTAGTACACGTATAAAAATACGTATTCTGGGAATGGGGAGTGGCATCTCTACCCTCCTTAGAAAAATTTCGTCCTCGGAATTTCAAATCCAAGCAGGATAGAAACATCAGAGCTAAACTAATTCCAAGTACAAGCAATTTTAGCGAGCGTGTCATCTTACAATATTAATAGCAAGTAATCTATCTATATTTATCCATCTACGACATCAAGCAATTCTTTATAGGGTGATAAGCATGAGGAATTAAGACAATCAAGGTACACAGAAAGAAATATATTTTGTGAGTCAAA
This sequence comes from Iris pallida, assembly GCA_029216955.1. Lineage (NCBI taxonomy): Eukaryota > Viridiplantae > Streptophyta > Magnoliopsida > Asparagales > Iridaceae > Iris > Iris pallida. Next base: position 64,216 of record JANAVB010035438.1, read on the forward strand.
TAGGTGCGGATACCGTGATCGGATATCATCCTCACGTTCCCACGTTGACTCTCCTAAGGAGTGATGACCCCAAGCAATACGGACAAATCTAATTGTTAAGTTCTTGAGTATATTCTCTCTTAGTCCAAATGGACACAGGCTGCTCCTCGTAAGACAGGTTGGTAAAACAACCAGCACAGAATGATCAAGGATTATGGCTTGGGTTCGATACATACCTACGCAACTGAGATACATGAAACATATCATGCACCTCTCGTAACGAAGGTGGAAGGGACAAGCGATAAGCAACATCGCCTACCCTATCAAGGATAGCAAATGGGCCTACGTATCGCGGACTCAACTTCCCGCGAACGCCAAATCTAATGACTCCACGAGTAGGTGAGATCCTCAAGAACACATGGACCCCAACAGAAAATTCTAGCGGCCTACGATGTTGGTCCGCCCAATGACGATGCCGATATTACGCAACTCAAAGTCGCTCTCTAATCCCCTTAACCACTTCAACCGTCTGAACAATCATCTCTAGGCCTAATATCTTCCTCTCCGATATCATCCCATGCAAGCGGCGACCTACACTTCTTACCATATAGTGCTTTGAATGGCGCCATCTGGATACTGGCTTGATAACTGTTGTTGTGAAAATTTGACTAAGTGCAGGTGACTATCCCAATATCCTCCAAAATCTAGGGTGCAAGCTCGTAACATATCTTCTAAAGTCTAAATTGTTCTTTCTGATTGCCCGTCCGTCTGTGGGTGGTAAGACGTACTAAATCTTAACTTGGTACCTAGGCTATGATGTAAACTCTTCCAGAAATGTGATTTAAAATGGGTATCTCTATCTGACACAATACTGACAGGGACCCCATACTGCCTGACTATCTGCTGCATATACAACTCTACTAACTTTTCTGTAGATTACCTTACTCTAAAAGGAAGAAAATGTGCCACCTTTGTAAGCCGATCTACTATCACCCAAATAGCATTCTTACCACTTGGTGATCTCAGTAAATCGGTCACAAAGTCCATTGTGATATGTTCTCACTTCCGTTCTGGGATAGAAAGCGGTTGTAATAATCCAGCTGGCCTCTGTTGCTCTGCCTTTACTTGATGACACATCAAGCAACGAGAAATGAATCTAGCTATCTCTCTATTCATTTTGTTCCACCAGAAGTGCTGCTTGATATCTTTGTACATTTTGGTCCCTCCGGGGTGTATAGAATATTGCAAACTGTGGACTTCTGCCATAATCTCCTGTCTGATATCTCTACTTGGCACATATAGACGTGATCCAAATCTAAGTGTACAATCTTCGTAAATTTCATTTTCATCTCCTTTCTGAGTCCTGACTTACATTCTGTCCTAAGCTTCTGAATCCTTGGGTCCTGTGCCTGAGCCGCCTTGATCCTGTCTACTAAGTCGGATTAAACTCGTAGACTTGCCAGAATTCCTACATCACTAGGAAGTATAACCTCGATGCCCATCTCCTGAAGATCTTCTAAAATATGTTTTTGTGATGTCAACATAAATATGTCGCCTCCCCTGCTAAGAGCATCTGCTACCACGTTAGCCTTGCCTGGATGATACTGAAGCTCCACGTCGTAATCCTTGATCAACTCTAACCATCTTCTCTGTCTCATGTTTAGTTCCTTCTGGGTAAAGATGTACTGCAGACTTTTGTGGTCTGTGTACATGTCCACTCGATCACCATACAAGTAATGCCTCCATAGCTTTAAAGCAAATACTAGTGCCGCCAACTCCAAGTCATGAGTCGAATAATTCTTCTAATGGTCTCGAAGTTGCCTAGATGCATATGCTATCACCTTCCCATGTTGCATTATGACACACCCACGTCCCTTTCCTGACGCGTCATAATATACAGTAAAACCTCTGGGTCCAACTGGTAATGTAAGGATAGGTGCCGATATCAACTTCTGCTTCAAATTCTCAAAAAAAACCTGGCATTTTGTCGACCAGACGAATGGCACATCCTTTCGTCTCAAGCGGGTCGTGGGTGCTGAAAGTCTTGCGAAGTTTGATATGAACCTTCTGTAATATCCTGCCAATCCCAAGAAACTTTGCACATCTGCTACAGTCTTAGTCATTGGCCAACCTTCTACTGTTTCTACTTTCTTGGGATCCACTGCCACTCCATCCCCTGATATGATGTGCCCTAAAAATGAAATACGGTCTGACCAAGACTCATATTTGCTGAGCTTGGTGTATAACTGGTTCTCTCTCATAACCTGTAACACTTTTTTGAGGTAATCTTCTTGCTCTTCTTCACTAGCTGAGTATACAAGAACGTCATCGAGGAGCACAACGACAAATTGATCTAAGTATGGCATAAAGATGCGGTTCATCAAATCCATAAATATTGCTGGAGCATTGGTCAAACCAAACGGCATTACTAAGAATTCGTAATGCCAGTACTTCGACCTGAATGCTGTCTTGGGAATATCTTTTTCTCGAACTCTAACTTGATGATACCACGACCAAAGATCTATCTCGGAGAAAACTCTTGCTCTGTTCAATTGATCAAACAAGTCGTCGATCCTTGGTAGCGGGTACTTGTTCTTTGCTGTTGCTGCATTGAGCTTTCTGTAGTCAATGAACAATCTTGATGACCCATCCTTCTTCCCTACAAGTACCACTGGTGCTGCCCATAGTGACTCGCTGTCTCGAATAAACTTTATCGCCTTTAGTTCCTCTACGTGCTAATACACCTTGGCCTGCTCTAAACTGACATTCTGTAAACTCGTCGATCCGATATCGGTTTATTTCAGGTGCTAATTCTATCTGAACTTAATATCCCTAATGGTGGTAAACTGGAAGTTCCTTAGGAAAGACGTCATAAACTCTTCACTATCTTCAGAACTTGAACTTCTTCCATTGCCGCGACTATTCCTTCTTCTTTTGAGTTGCCACTGATCTGACTAAGGTAAATCGCTCCATGCTAGAATATTAAAATACACTCCCTCTACGACAATATATTATGGCACAACTGTCTTTAGCCAGTCCATGTCAAGGATAACGTCGAAATTCCTCATAGAAAATTCTGTCAACCTGGCGGGAAAGGAACGCCCGCACACTACAACTCTATATGCTAGAACAACTCTACTAACTCCTACGAGACCATTACCAGTGAGTATATTCAACCTCCATGGCTATGCTTTAAATTCCATCCCTAGTCGTGTCGCAAATTATGCAGATATAAATGAGTGTGATTCTTCCGAATCAAACAATGCTACTGTTGGATATGAGGCAACGAGAATGTTACCTGCCACAACATCTTCCGATGCGAATGCCTCTTCCAAGGATGATTGAACGCCTGCCCTCGGCCTTCTTGTTGGTTCCCATGTTGCGGCATAGACTGGTGTTGCTACTGGCCCCTTCTTTGGTGATGCTGTGTGGTCTTTGTTGTTGCTACTGCATCGACAGTCCCTGTTGCCAAAACATCTGAGCCTGTGACATCAACGGGCGTTGTGCCAGCGGTCTCACTGCTATCGCTGGTCCTCCTTACCTCGAACTCATGGACAGGTAGAAACACGATGATCTGGCTTCACATATCAAACACTGTCCGTTCATACCCGACACACATCTCTAGTATGCCTTGCCATCCCATAATAAGTGCAGCCCGTTGGGGGTTGCTGGTTCATCCTCTGTTGCTGTTGTTGCCTTGCTGGTGGTGCTGGCCCTCGCATTGCCATATCGTGAATGCGTATGCCAGGGGTTGCTATAAATCGGGGCGCTGCTTTCCCTCCTCCTTCAATCTGATTTTAGATCTCTTGACCTCCTCCTAGATGTGATCCTCTGGATGGTGATCTCGTGCCTCCGGATTATCGTTAATACCTCATCGAAAGTCTGGTAGTTGTGCCCCTCTATCAATTTCAAAAGTTCAAGATGAAATCCTTGCTGAAACATCAAAGCCCTCTGGCTCTCTGTTGCTACCATCTCTGGGGCAAACCTACTCAGTCTGCAGAACTCTGTTGCATAAGCATCCACTGTCTTGCCAGCCTGCTGGAGGTTGATAAACTTCTGTTATAGCTCAAACTGTGCCACAACTCCATAATACTTTATCTTGAATCTCATAGTAAAATCGTCCCAAGCAAGGACGTCTGATGCCTACTTCTTCTGATTCCCACCAATCACGTACGAGGTCTTGAAGTAACAACTTCACTAGATCCACACGTTCTTCCGTCGGTACCTTAGCCTCTTTCAGAATAGCCTCGATGTCCTTATGCCATGCATCTGCTGAAATGGCATATTCCGTACTCTCGAAACGATGGGGGTTGTGCTTGTAAATTCTGGTTGATGCTCCTGAATCTGTCCTCACCCCTCTATCCAAAGCCGTCTGCAATCATTGGTTGAGTAAACATTCTGCTCTTGCTGCTGAGTGTACATACGTTGTTGGGCCAAATCTGATGTTGCTAAGTAGCCATCATCTCTCTTGATCTCCAGAAGGGCTGGTGTGTCTACTGCCATATGGGTAGGTGGAACTGTTGGTAGTGTTGGAACCTCCGGATACTATGGTCCAGTTGTTGGTTCCACTATCATCTCTTTTTGGATGGTCTCTTGAGGTAGTACCGGTCTTTGTTGCTGACCAACATGGTAATATTATTCGTGTCACCCTTGTTGTTGCTGTCCAGCTCTGACAGATGTGGACGAAGTGCCCCTAAGAAAAGGGACAAGAGAAGATCAAATGATCGGATAGAAAAGATCATAACGTCAAAGGATACTGAATGTCAAGCTAGGGTCAAGAATAACGAATCATGAGATCAAGGGGAAAACATGTGTGATTGAGACATCCTATAAATTAGAACACCCCACAAGTCTGAAATCAGACCGCATGGGCCACCACTAAAACCTTGTCACGCCCCAGAACCGGAATACCGGAGAGCGGGGGAATGACTCCAGCTAGTTATTACGGGTATAAGAATACCGAATAATATATCAATGCTGTCTAACGACGTGGGGGTGTATACTACATAAAAGTCTCACTATGGTCACTCAACATCTATTGTTTTAATCATTCAAACAAGAAGCAATAATAGAGAACATGTAAGATAAAGCAGTAAGGCGTCCCAAATGCTCAGTCAAAATGTTCTTGAGATCTGGCTGTACAAAACATAGCCAGATGATATAGCAAGGTATACACAATTTTTTCAGTTGCAGTCTGACTTAGTTACAATTATGTAAAGGTAAGTGCAAGATAGTCCGACTAACATATCGGTGCCAAATGGCACTATGTAAGTAAGTAGTAAAACGAGCTGGGAAGCAAGGAACCCACTCGTGTCTTCTTGCAATCATTCCTCTAGTATTGACCATCTTTGAGGTAGAAGTAAGCTGAGTCTTCGGAAGCTGGCTCTAAATCTGGCCATACAAACGAGAGAGGTTAGACCTCTAATAGGAAGCACCGCAAGGAAGCATAATATGAGGAATATAACCAGTGATAAGCGTTAATAATATGATAATAGATCTCTGCTTGCTACTGGGGTTCGTACAACATTACGACACTTCAAGCCAACTTTCCAACCAAATAAGGACAGAAGTTGACCCATCATGTCCTGACATTCTGCTCATCTCAGTATTTAACAGAGTAGGTACAGTACACAAATAAATCAGTTTAAACGATAATACAACTACTACGGCTTGCTAACTATAAGTTCTAAGTTATCTTGGAAACATGCAATAAGAGATTCCTCAGTTCTTACTATGTACAAGCAAGGCTAGTCTATCCAATAATCAATTACGCCAATCATGAATTAGACGAGTCCCAGCGGTACGCCCGTCATCAATAATAACAGTATAAGCATATACCACTCCTTACCCGTGTGGCAGGTTACCAGCCGGCATGTCGGGGCACTAATTGTCCCAAGATGGCTGCCATGTAGGAACTCGGGAATCCATTCTCTCCAAGCAATCGTTATTTTATTTAGCTTAATAGATCTTATGTTGATTGAAATCTCATGCCGTGGATCATGGTCATTCCGAATGAGTACTTTCGTACAGAGTACGATATGCACAACTCTACAACGATGTCTGTGTGGTTAGGTTGTAGGTATTACATAGCGTAATACAACAATCAAACATTGCCATGGAATAATTATGCCTCGACTGTAAGATACACATGCTGCTTTTGCAGAAAAATAGAAGTCAACATGTGTCCATATGCCAATGTTCGGATCGGCTAGTCGATCGTAATGGTTCATAGTTCATACATGAACGTGTCTCATTCAATTCAAAAGACGACTAAGCCAGTCTCTTAGTTCCAACTAGGAATGCATGATCAATCATTAGTCAAGGTAACAACCAATGTCAATTTGGGACAAGAAATAGCCCAAAGGCGGCAGTAGATGGATACCCATCTATGCGGCCAGAGTAAGTCAGAATCCCATGCGTTGCGGGAGCCAAGGGCTATGGCCTATGTGGCCCAAGATCGCCATACGGCACGAGCCAAACGGCCATGCAGCATGCGGCCTGGGGGACAGGGGCCATGCGGCAAGGGACAGCCACATGAAGACTGGAGTTCCTATGCGGCTAAAAAGGAGCCGCATGAAGACTGGAGTGCCTATACGGCCAAAAAAGAGTCGTAGAAGACTGGAGTGCCTATGCGGCCAAAAAAAGGGCCAAAAAGGAGCCACATGAAGACTGGAATGCCCTAATGAGCCGCACGAAGACTGTAATGCCTATGCGGCTAATGAGGAGCCGTATGAAGACTGGAATGCCTATGTGGCCAACACTGTTCTTCTTCTCCACCTTTTTCGAGAAGAAGAACCTGGGAAGTTTGGGGTTTCCAGTCTTCCCAACCTAACATTCTAAGCCAAATCTGGACTTCCATAGGTCAAAATAGGGTAGAATGAAATTCTCTACAACATAGAACAACTAGATTTTGAAAACAAAGAAGTTTGATAGGTAAAAACCAAGAAAAACTGAAAGTAACATAAACTTAGATCTACAAACATACACCCATAAAAACCAAAAACTCAAGTTCTACAGAGACTTGAAATCAAGTAAGAAAAAAAATAGAACAATAATACTTGAGATCCATCATGAAGCAAGTTGTACTTGCCTAAGCTTTCTAGGTTGGTGGGCGAGTAATGGAGGATGAAGAAGAAGTAAATGAGAGTAATGAAGATAGAGAAAAGTAAAGGGGCATAAATATTAAGCCCAAGTCAATCTCCACCACCCATTCCTTCCTACAAGATCTAGGCCATCCACCCCATAACATGATGAACCAAGCTAAACTAAGTTGGTTTAACATGAACAAAATAAACCAAGAGCTTAAGCAAAAGCAGAAAATAAAATACAGACAATTAACTAGAATAAAATTATAGAATAAATTAAAGGAATTAAATACAGAACAAATGCATGATAAATATTAAATAAATACATTCAAGTAGAACACGTATTAAAATACGTATTTTGGTTACGGGGAGTGACAACTGCGGCTCAGATTCAGCTGGTGGAACGCAGCTTCTTGGCTGCGGCCTCCGCCCCCTCGGAGTTGATCCCCCCTTGCCACTGCGGTGACTTCCCGGCCTCATTCTCCGGGGCCCTCCTCCTCCGTTTTTCCTCGGCCAACCTCCTCGAACTCTTTTCCTCCCTCCAGGCCACCTCCTCCCCATTCCTCCTCCAGGTTCGGCGCCCCCATTCCGGAGCAGTGTGCCCCCCGACTCTCCTTGGCCCATCCCGCTCTCATCGGGACCCTCCGACTCTTCCCATTGCCCCTCTTTTTTTAAAATTTAAAGGGACTGCTGGTGCTGGGGGCCACGTGTCCCGCTCGGATTGTGGACCCATTTTGGCGCAGTCAACCGTTTGGCATCAGGGGACTTGACTTGCGTCGATCCTGTGCAGGTCTCTAGTGTGCGCCATCCAGGCGCACTTCCCAATAGCCTCTTGGCACTTCCCAATAGCCTCTTGGCGCAACCTGGGGCTCTTCCTACTAGCCTCTCGACGCAACCTGGGGTCCTAGCCTGGTTGGCGCAACCTAGGGCCCTTCCTGGCCCGGCGCAGCTTGCCCTCTCCACCGGCATCGTGCTACCCACTCCCCTCTCGGTGTCGATTCCTGGTGCGGTTTGGCCGCCGGCGCAAGCCAGTGGCTGCAGCCTCCTTCGCGTTCTAGTGAGCGGTTGCTCCTTGTACCTCTAGTGGTGGGCCCTGTGGGCGTGACCCACCCACTACAACCTGCCCTTCCCTCATCTATGCCGGGCATGGCTCTTCCCGCTCCATCCCTGCCCCTCTCCCCGCTAGGCCGTTTGCGACGGGAGGGGACGGAACCCAGTTCCCCCTCGACCCTTCCCTTCCCTCATCCACCCTTCCTCCGCCTTCTTCGCCAGATCCACCTGCGCCAATAGACGTGATGTTGCTCTCTGATGTGGCCGGTCTGTTGTGCCCCTTTGCTGCTCCTGATCCCTCTATCATCCGGCTTTTCCTGCCGGGCATTGGCGTTGACGCACTTGCCTTGAGCGCATCCACGCCCCCTGGGCGCAACACACTTGAGCGTTGGCGCGCTTTCCTTGAGCGCGTCCATACCCCCTGGGCGCAACCCAGTTACGCCCTCCGATGCACCCTGCTTCTCCACCGGCTGCCCCATCCCCTTCCTCTCGCCCTCTCACTCCCTGGAGGCGGGGGTGCAGCTCCTCTATGCTTCTTCTTTGGAGAGCCTGTCCGGGCTCTCACTTGTGCAACTTGGCATCCCCAGGGGCCAGCCCTCCCCCTCTATGGGCGCAAGCCAACCACTTCCGGTCCCTGCTTCTTCGGGAGCATCCCCACCTCCGACCCTTCATACTCCTGGTGCATCTCAACACCCGGCTCCTTCCTTTGCCGATATCTTCTGGCCAGACAGGACCCCCATGAAGGGGCTACTGTTCCCAAATGTTCCTCTACCCGAAGTCGACTACCCGTCGACATCCACTAAGCCGACGGTGCCTTTCACCGACCAAGAAATCTCTTTTCTGGCCACCTCATTCCCTTTCTCTTTCGTCCTCAAATTCTCATCTGGATGCCCCAAGCTCGCCAGGGTCGCAGAGGTTATAGCCACTTGGTGACTAAAGGCTGAGTACAGAGTAGCCTCCTCGACCTGAGACATATTCTGCTACACCTATCCTCCGAACAGGACCACAGGACGGTATGGTCCAAAGGAACCAAGAGGATCGACTCCCACCAAATGAAGATAATCAAGTGGTCAGCCAACTTTAACACCAAGGAAGACTCCGCAACGGTCGCTACCTAGGTTACCCTACCTAATCTTCCCTCATTTGCTTCTTCTGGCGGCTCTTAGGAGAATAGCCAACTCCTTTGGGACTTACGTGGCCACCACAGAAGAAACAAGCAACCTAACCAAAGCACACTACGCAAAGATATGTGTGGAACTCGACCTCTCCTCAGATCCCCCAAATCACATTCTCATAGAACTTGGCAACCAAACTCACACTCAGCAAATTATCTATGACAATTATATAATCTTCTGCACTTACTGCCATCTGCGTGGTCAGTTATCAAAGTATTACTTCCGCCTACATCCGGAGCTTCAGAAGAAACCAGAGAGAACAGAACCCAATCCCATAGGGACCCAACATCGAAAAAATGACCAACCACCCCTGCTTCCTCTACCAAACTCCCACACCAAATTCAACTCCAGCGAAGGCAAATCTAGCAAAACCAACTCAGCTGTCAAAGCTGTAATCCCATACCAGCCACCTAATCCCCCACTGTCCAACTAATTCTCTGCCCTCGCGTCAGCGGACATTGACTCCTCCCTGGATTCGGTTCTCCATACAAACCTCGACAATGCTCCAAGAACGGACCCTGCGGTTCTCAGCACCCCATCCCCTGACGATAAAAAGGGCTCATTCCTCCCCCCTTCGGATGATTCCAACCCTCCAATATCGCACGCTAATTCCGTCGTTGAGGCACTTGCCATCCTCGGGCTGGAGCAAGCTTTTAGAGGTCTTCAGGTCATCGTTGTCGGATTTTCTCTCCAGGAGGAAGGTGACCTCATCAGAATTACTGACAACTCCTTTCATCCCGTCGGAGCAACCCGACCTCGATTCAGCTGGAGAAACAGTCGTACAAACAAATCGCCCTGAAGACTCTTCCATTGGCACAGCATCCAGGAAGGCGGGAGAAGCTTCCACCTCCAAGAAATCAGAAAAAAGGGACCGTTAAGTCTCCGTCCCCGTCAATACACACCAGGTCCCTCGCAAAGCGGTCCAACCAATCCCACCGAGACCCCCATTAATGCTGAATTCTTTCCTGGAATGTCCATGGTCTGGCGAACAAACCAACTATGAGGAGAATTACCTGCCTTAAGAAAACTCATAAGATCGACATCTTGATCATCCTAGAATCCGAAATCCCTCACAAGAGGCTCAAATCCATTCAACTCCAGTTAGGGTTTACCTCGACTTTTGCCAGTATTTACGACATATGGATCCTCTATTCCAAGACCATCAAAGCTTGAGTCATCCACGATTCCAGGCAAGCCCTTTCTTGCTGGATTTAATATCGCCTGATTCCCAAACGCGCCATCCTTTCATTGGTCTACGGCAGCTGTGACATCACGAAGCACCGACATCTTTGGAACGACCTCCTAGACACCAACCACCACAACCAACACCTACCTTGGCTTTGCATAGGGGACTACAACGCTATTACTTGCAGAGAAGAGAAGCTCGGAGGCCGGCCTCCCCCCCTCTATGCCATGTAAGATTTTAAAAAGTTCATCTTCAACTCTTAACTCACTCTCCTACCTTTCACCGGCAACGCCTTCACCTAGTGTAACATGCAGGAAGGTCATCGCCGTAAACTCTTCCGCCTCGATAGGGCATTAACAAACACCCACTGGCTGGGTATGGAAACTACTTCCAAGCTTTCTCACCTTATTGCCACCGAATCTGATCACGCCCCCCTGATGGTTGGTATCACTAGCATTACCAACCAAGTCGAAAGAGCTTCCGTTTCCAGGACTTCTGGAGCAACCATCCCCAATTCTTGGAGGTAGTCTCGGATGCTTGGAATATCGTCGACTCTCTAGATCCCCTCCAACGGATTGCCTATAAGCTCTAGGCTATGAGGAGAGCCCTAGCCGCTTGGAGCACACAAGCTTATGGAGATATCTTCCAAGCCATTCGTCTTGCGGAGGATGATGTGACCCGGGCCGAAGCCAGATACATGACCGACTGTTTGCCAGATTCCAGACAGGCTCTTAACCTCACCAAAGCCATCCTCAAATTCAGGCTAAAAATTGAGACCGATTTCTGGAAGTAGAAAGCTAGGATCAAATGGGACAACGAAGGGGATAAAAACTCGAGCTTCTTCCACGCCTGTGTGAATGGGCGCAAACAAAATCCCACTCTCTATCAGATTGCCACTGACAATAGTACCAGCATCAGTGATCAAAAGGGCATTCAAGCGGAGGCAACGAAGTTCTATTCCAAACTTTTTCCAAGGAAATGGTCCTCAAATACACCACTTCCTGGGCGAGGTCCTTCGCATCATCAGCGATACGGACAACATTCAGCTCGACCAGCCCCCTGAGGAGGAGGTGAAAGAAGCCGTTTGGGCCCTCGACGGACACAGTGTGCCCAGGCCAGAAGGATTTTTATGGACTTTCTTTCGCATATGCTGGGACATCATCAAGGTTGACATCCACAATACGGTCACTGCCTTTCCTACAGGGAGCCACTTATCCCAGAGCCATCTCGAGTACCAACCTAATCCTCATCCCGAAGAAAGACAACCCGAAGACCTTCTGTGACTTTCGTCAATTAGTCTCTGTACCTTCACCAATAAGATCATATCCAAGGTCATAGCCTCCCACATGGCAGTCCTTCTTCCCAAGATTATCTCAAAGGAGCAGAGTGGTTTTATTAGGGGAAGAAATATCCAAGACAACATCATGTTGGCCCAAGAGTTAGTCACCTGTATGAAGCTCCCAGCATGAGGGGCAACATAGCTATCAAATTGGACATAGAGAAAACCTACGACAGACTGGACTGGCAATTTATGATATGGGTATTCAGATCCTTCGGTTTCTCGAAAAAATAGACCAACGTCGTATGGAGATCGATCAGCAACTCGTGGTTCTCCACGGTTATTAATAGTCAAGCTGACGGTTTCTTCAAATCCAGTAGGGGGTTAAGCAAGGTGATCCTCTTTCATCCGCCATCTTCATCATTACGGCGGATACGTTGAGCAGAAACCTTAATAAGATGGCGAGATCCCCCAACTTCCAGCACTACCATACGGCTAGCGGCTGCTCCATCATTATCTATCTAGCCTCTTCGGACAATATCCTTATGTTCTCCTCTGGAGATGTTGGATCGGTAGAAGTCATCCACAACACGCTCCTTAGATACGAAGGATGTTCTAGGCGAAAGATCAACTGGAATAAAAGTGTCATCTACACCAACCACAATATGAGAGAGAAAATATCTAGCATATCAACCACCACATCATTCCCATAAGGTACCCTCCATTCTACTACCTCGGGTGCCCTCTTATGTACGGCAGAGCTACCGCCGGGATATTCAAATCCCTGATCAATCGTATTAGAAAAAAGGTCGAGGGCAGCCACAACGCTACTCTATCGCCGGAAGGCAAGATAATCCATGTCAACCATGTCCTCACCTCCATTCCCATCTATACTCTCGCTACGTGCTCCCTCCCCAAGAAAGTCCTATCCTACATTGAGAGCATCTTTAGCAACTATCTCTAGGGTCACAGCGGAGGTCACGATAAACACCATTGGGCGAGTTGGGACACCATGGCTCGCCCCACCGGAGAAGGGGGCTAGGCTTCACTAAACTTTCCCACATCGTCAATGCTTTCTCCACGAAATTAGGGTGGTCGCTGTGCACGAGCCAGAACTTGTGGGCCAAGTTCATGAAGGCCAGATACTTCAAGCACATTCACCCGTCTACGGCCATCGCTAACAGCAGATCATCCGCGTCCTGGAGGCACATTCTCATCGGTCGATCCCTCGCCGAACCAGCGATTCGCCTTAAGGTGGAAATTGGTGAGGCATCGCCATTATGGGAGCGCTGGGTTGGCGACACCTTGCTACACAATAATTTTACGGCTCCTAGGAATAGCTCTATCAAGGACATGTGGGACCCTCCTAATAACACCTGGAATTGGAACAAAGTTCGATTATGGGCTGGCCCAGAGGCGGTCGATTACATTTGTCGTAACGATTTGAGAATCGGGCAGGACGCAGACAAGCTCTAGTGGACGCCCGATCATAGCGGTGCATTCTCGGACAAATCAGCCAGAAGAGCCATCCTTGGCACCATGAACACGTCTCCTACCGTCGCTTCTTTCTGGCAGACTTGCATCCTTAAGAAGTGGTCCTTCTGTATCTGGCGTGCCCTTCGTAATATCCTTCCCACCGATGATACTCTCAACACAATCGACTTTAGCTTCGCTTCAGCATGCATATACTGCTCAGACTGTCAAGAAGAAACAGTCAACCACATTCTCAGACAAAAAGACCTTCCGGTCTAGGTCTGGAGAACTCTTTCCCGGCGATACAGACTGTCTACTTGGGGCGATAATTTCTACCAGCTCATGGCGACCCGGGTTCCGCATCCCATGGCCACCAAATCATCGCGGCAGCCGCCACTTGAGTGATATAGAAAAATCAAAAAAAGGCAAGATACGAAGGCCACCAATACAATGCCAACCAACTAATATGGGAGACCATGCGTCAGCGCCGCAAATGAAGAGCCTTCTGTAAACACGGTCAGACAGCTCTCTGGACCTGCATCCTTTCCTCGGCTTAGCCATTTTGTTTAGCATTTGCCTCTTTTTTGTCAGTATACATGTATAGGCATCGATATTTTGGGCCTTTTGGTATACTTGTAAAGGTTCGGCCTTTTCGGCCTTCATGAATAAATTAGGTTGTTTAAAAATATATATATATTTTATATAATATATATAAATAATATATATATATATATATATATAATATAAATATATATATATATTATATATATATATATATATATATAAACCAGTACGTGCGGGCTCAGTTAAATTGTATGTCTCCCCGAACACGATTTTTAGCCGGTCGTCATGTCGCTTCGGACTCATCATACGGATCATGTCCGCACTAGCTTTTTCATCATCACCCCATACGTGTGCCTCGTGCACTCTGCACGCTCCAAAGCCTCACGGGATGGCCGACGTCATTCGACGCTGACAACTTAGTGTCTCGCTTTGTCCACGACAACAAAGGTGCCCCCTACGTCTTCACGACGCCTACGACATCCGATGCCGCCCAGCCACCCATTTTATGCGCACGACGCCCTTACGACGTCTTCCTGACGTCCATAGGCCTCCACACGATGGGCCGCGTGGTCAGCCGTCGTTTATACACGTGGTAGAATGGTGCCGGTCCTCGACCGCCAATGTGGCGCCCTAGCCGATGAGTTTTCATGCACGGGGCGCCCCATGTATTACAACATATATATATATATATATATATATATATATGTTTGCCATTAAAATCTTTTGATTGTAAATTTCAATTACAAACAGAACAATGTTACAATATAGGACTTAGACGTTGTCCTAGGAGAACACTTTTGTTTATCTGGGTCCCTTGTGCCGATGGACCGAGTGGTAATATGTTCACTCCGTTGACGATCTGACGATGGTGATCGGTTCTCTGAAGGTCTGAAATGCTCTGGGTGCCGGAGCTTGCGGAGAGAAAAAAGATGTTGAGTGTCTGTATCTGCCTCTCTGTATATGTATGTCGGTGGTTGTGTGATGTATGTGTATATCGGTATGGAAGAAGAAAATGATCCCTCTATTTATATCTTGCAGGCTGGCTGCTTATGTGCGCATATGTAGGATGCACCTGTATGCGGGGATGCCACGTGGTGGTTACTAATGGAGGCGCATGGGCGATGCGCTCTAATTGAGGAGTTGAACCCTTCTTGTTGCCTTTGTGGGGTACGGCCGAGCTGACACATAGCAATGGAGAGGATCTTTCAGTTGCTGAGATCTAGGGTGATTAGCACTCCTTCATAGGCTGAATCGAGTCAAACGACGTGTGTCGTAGGTCCATGGCTCGAAGATCTCAGATTTGGTGGGTGATCTGATAGGATGCACATGGAATTGGGCGCATGAGGAGACTTTGGCTCGTAACCTTTAGGAGTCACGAACCAGTCGGGGTGCATGGCTTTTGAAGCTCATGCGGGAATTCAGTAGTGACTTTACTTCTGTCTTTAGGGATCAGAGAAAAGTCTGAGGCGTACGACTTTTGCGGTGCATGCAGAGATTTTGGCGCATGGCTGCAGAGGCGCATGCGAGATGGTTGGGCGGCCACGTGACTTGTAACCATCGGAGGAAAGCAATGATGACGTTGACTTCGGCGACGCTTCGTCTTCTAAAAAAGCAGTCAATTGTTCAGTCCTCGGGGGACGTGCTGCCAAGTCGGTCAGACTTCAGCATTTAATGTTCTTTGACATGTGATGGGCTATTGAGTGGGCACATCGATCGGCGTTCCACTAGGCACATGGGGACGCATGGGGGTACAGCCTTATGAGGTGCTTGGTGTTGATGGACGCATCAGTATGATACACGGTCTGGCCGGCGCATCCGTTTGCATGATACGTCTTTATGGGCTCGACTGTTACGTTCTTCGAGTGCTTTAAATAACCGTTTCTGACTTGGCTGAATTCGAAGCGTCAGGTTCATCACTATTAATGCAAATTCATTTTACAGGATTCGGAGAGCCAGCCACTTGGCGCATGGATTTGATTTGCCCGACCTATAAATAGTGGCATGGAGAGGGTTTGCTTCTCGTTCTCTCACGTCCTCCCGAAAAGAACTTGTTTGTCCAAGCACATTCTGTTGACGAGATGCTCCCGAGGGTGAAGATACGACGCATTGTATTCATTGATGCACTTAAAGGTGACTGTTACATCCAAAAGTCGGAGTCGAGGGCTTCTGAGGCAGGCGGAATATGCCTGTTGCATCTAAAGATCGGGATGCTCGAGCCTCGTCTCCGTTATGCCGGAAGAGCCGTAGATCAGAATTGCGGTGCCCTGATCATCTTCCTTGGGCTTTGGGAGAGCTCCTCCTCCTGCTAGAGTGGGTGTTGCCCATTTTGGTTGGGTTGAAAGCTGCTCCTTTAGCCGCGGGTCGATTGCGGTGCTCTCCTCTTCCTTAGTTTTGGGAGCTCTTCCTCCAGCTAGAGGGTTGATTGTCTACCCTCGTTCTGCTCAATAAATGGTTCATTAGTCGAAGCATTTGATGGCACATATGCTGACACTTCATGATGTGCCTGACTGGGACGCTGAAGGGCGGCACATAACTGAGCCACTGAAGAGATGCACATAACTGAGGATGCACATAACTGAGCTGCTGAAGGGATCCGCCTGGCTGAGGGCGCATGGTAAGATGCGTCTGTTTGAGAGCGCATGGTAGTTTCTGCGCCTAGCTTTAGACTTAGGGTCTTCTATTTGTAGAAATTCTCCTTTGTACAGCTCTTTTTTAGACTTATAATAGACTTTTATATGAAATAAAAATCCTTTTTTAATGTCTATACTTCTGCTTTGCTGTGCCAAGTACTTCCTCTGAGCTTCATGGCGCATGTAATATTTGGCGCATAGGATTTCTGGTCCTGAAATTCTATGCTTCTACAAGATCCCCTTCAAAGTTTTCAAAACTTTTGCCAAGTTTTGGAATACTTTGAATAAGAAGCATGGTGGCATTTTCAACGGAGCACATGACTGTTCGGGCGCATGATTGTCCGTGCATCAGTAATAGGGTGCATGCTCCTCTCAGTAAATACAAATGATAATGCTTCGATAACCAAGAAGATTAATGATGATCTTTTTAGATTTATTTGCAGTTATCACCTCACAGAACCCGAGGCGGCGGCTGAAGTCACACTTCATCGTCACGCGTGCGACTGAGCCTATAAATAGGCGAGAGATGGAGAGAGAGAGTTCTTCCTCTCTTTACTTTCTTTTTTTTAGAGTTCTTCTTTTGAAAAAACCCTAACTTTCTTCTTGTAAGAAATGGCTTCCAAGACTCCTCGTGACGGTGCTGGCAAGGAAAAGGAGCCTGCAGAGTTCGTCGATGAGGACGCTCCTGTCACCATTGTGACTCCGGCCGACGTTCGGCCGGCGGTGACTGGTGGGTGTCATCTTTTAAACTTTTTTAGACGAGTTTGGAGCACATAGCTGAGTTGCATCATGTTGTTGTGCCCTAACTCTTTGTCGTCAACACGCATGGACTTCTGTCCTGATGATGTGCCGAGGCTATTCTGCTGACGTGCATGGGTTTAGGCCCTAATTATGCGTCGAGGTTTTACTGCTAACGCGCATGGGTTTACACCCTGATGATGGGCCGAAGCTTCACTGCTGACGCGCATGGGTTTAGTCCCTGGTGATATGCCAAAGCTTTACTGCTGACGCACATGGATTTAGACCCTGATGATACGCCAGGCTGCTTGACACACTTTGTCTTCTTAAAGTTTCTTGCCTGACTTTTGTTTTTGCTGTGTCAGTGTCGATGACTATCCCTTTGCTGAATAAAGTCCTTCTGGTTGCTTCTTTTTGTCAAATGGGAGTTGATTTCGATGAGAAGGCTATTAACCCCGTGAAGGCTGCTATCCTACTAAATCAGCCTTCCGAAAGAATGCTGCAAATCCAAAATCAATCGCCTGTTTTCCTCCAGAGTATGATAGAGAACGACAAACTGGAATCTGCTGAGTCCGAGGATGTGACCTTCTTGAAACCTGTCTTTCTGTTCGGTGACCGACTGATCTCTTCCGAGGCAAAGATACTGAAGATCAAAGAAGACTAGTTCTTCTTTGCGAAGGGCATTGTTCTGTACATGTGACAACTTGAACGCCAACTGCCGCTGACGGCCTTCTACCGTTTAGCTTCCAAGAGAAGGATGTCATGGGAACTTACTCCTTCTCATGGAGGGGCAGTGGGGGGTACTCTTTCGATTGATGTTACTTCGAATCAAAGGGATACCTTGGCCGCCTCGTGCTTGCCATTAAAATTCTTTGATGCAAATTTCAATACAAACAGAACAGTGTTACAATATAGGACTTAGATGTAGTCCTAGGAGTACACTTTTGTTTATCTGGGTTCCTTGTACCGATGGAGTGAGTGGAAATGCGTTGACTCCGTTGACGATCTGACGACGGTTATCGGTTCTCTGAAGGTCTGGATTGCTCTGGGTGCAGGAGCTTGCTGAGAGGAGGAAGATGTTTAGTGTCTGTATCTGCCTCTCTGGTGGTGCAAAGTCTCTGTGTGTTCGTTGTGGAGGTTGGTATGTGTGTACGTAGGTGTGGAAGAAGGAAATGGTCCCTCTCTTTATATAGTCTACATGCTGGCTGCTCATGCGCGCATGTAGGATGCGCCTGTACGCGGGGACACCATGTATTGATTGCTGATGGAGGTGCATGGACGATACGCCCTGATCGAGGGGTTGACTTCTTCATGTTGCTGTTGTGAGCCGGCACATAGCAGAGAAGAAGATCTTTCTGTTGCTGAGATCTTAGATGAGTTGAGTCAAAGGACACGTGTCATTGACCCATGACTCAGAGATCTCTGATTTGGTAGGGAATGATCTGGTAGGATGTGCCTAGGATTGGGCGCATGAGGAGACTTTAGCTCGTAACCTTTAGGAGTCACGAACCATTCTGGGCACATGGCTTTCGAGGCGCATACAGAGCTTCAGTAGTGACTTTACTCCTATCTTTTGGGATCATGGAGAAGTCTGGGGTGCATGGCTTTTGAGGTGCATATGAATTTGGGCGCATGGCTGCAGAGGCGCATGCGAGATGGTCGGGTGGCCACGTGGCAGTAGCCGCCGGAGGGAAGTAATGATAACGCTGATGTTGGCGATGCTTCGTCTTCTGAAAAAGCTGCCGACTGTTCAGACTTCGGGAGGTGTGCTGCCAACTCTGTCAGTTCAGCATTTAATGTTTGTGACATTCGATGGACAGCCGAGTGGGTGCATTGATTGGCGTTCCACTAGGCGTATGGGTGCGCATGAGGGCACATCCCCTGTGATGTGCTTGGTGTTGAAGGGCGCGTCTGTATGATGCGCTTGATGTTGAAGGGCGCGTCTATGTGATGCGCGGTCTGGCAGATGCATCCGCTTCGTGACATGTTCTTTAATGCAGCGACTGTTATGTTCTTCGAGTGCTTTAAATAGCCATTTTGACTTGGCTGAATTCGAAGCGTCCGGTTCATCCATTAAATACAAGTTCATTGCACTGAC
Organism: Iris pallida; assembly: GCA_029216955.1. Taxonomy (NCBI): domain Eukaryota; kingdom Viridiplantae; phylum Streptophyta; class Magnoliopsida; order Asparagales; family Iridaceae; genus Iris; species Iris pallida. The sequence goes on from JANAVB010035438.1 coordinate 83,473, forward strand.
TTCGGGAAGGTTTCCACTTGGCGCATGGGTTTGATTTGTCCCGGCCCATGAATAGTAACAGTTTTAGAGAGTCTTGTTGTCTCTCCCTTGACTTCTCGACGAAGATGGATTCGACTGATCCTCCTCCTTGGCAAGACATTGTACTGTGGATGATGGTTCTCCTTATTCAAAGAGAACTCCTTCAGAAGATAAGAGCCCCAGGCTGGGCGCCTGTACGTTGACGAAGAAGTGATTCACTCTGACGGGGCGGAGTGATGTGCTAGGAGACATGTACAGCATGTTGCAACTGTTGGAACACAGACTGCCTTGGCGGTGGAGCCACTGTCTTACGGTAGCAGCAGTTGATGACGACCGTAGCACAAGTGTGCCCTGTGAGGGGCACATTATGCTTGTTGGTCGGCTCTCCTGATCGGCGCTTGTGAGTGATCACGTTGCCGAGATCGTTGGAGGAGAGTGCCACCTTCACACCCCCTTCAGGCGCATGGCAAGGTCAAGCGCCGGGGTGGTCAAGTGAGTGCTGCGCCCCCTGATCTAATACCAAACAGGCATCCCGATCAGTAGTGGGGGAACCACAGCATTTGAAGTGACTTGAACGGACCTCAAATGCACAACCAGAGGAGGCGCGAGAGTTCAAGACCACAAGATTTCCCTTACTCGACTTGGTTGTGCACGCAATAGATGCACCCAAGTGAGACAAGGACTTTGAAGGTCGGCTCGTTTCTGGCGTCGCAGCACCCGAGTCGACCTTGTACAACTTACCATCACCAGTGCGCATGATTGTGAGCGCATGCTTCTGGCGTGCTGCTGGCATAGCATGTTTGAGGCGCATGGCCCGTGCCGCCTTAGACTTCTTCGTACCAGCCCGTGGGGCACATCATACTCAGAGTCCAAATTATCCTTGCCATGACAGCGAGTGAAGAACTTGCAGCCAACCCAGAAGAATACTACAACTTTTGTGGCTCGAACGGGCTCCCAGGATAATGGTCTCCCTTTTCTTTATTTATTTTGGTGCCCTTTTCAAAGGAGGCAAGAGGTCTCTATATATAGTGGAATGAGACCTCCCATCTTCTCCTTTCCGATGTGGGATTAAAATAAAGATCCCTTCTTTTTCATGCTTCTACAAGACCCCCTTCAAAGTTTTAAAAACTTTTGGACAAGTTCTGAAATACTTTGAATAAGAAGCATGAATGGTAAAGCTGTTTAAGTGTGACAATCCTATCAGAGGTAGTATGGACGTGATAGGTTTGGGTACTTCTACTGGGGAATTTATGTGGACTTATCATCCATGGCGCACCTTGGTTTTAGGCACAGATAATAAGTTGAGAGAGAGAGAACCAACATATTTACTCAGAGGTAATATGGACGTGGTAAATATGGGATTGATGGTAGAGCTTTCCTACTCAGAGGTGATATGAACGTGGTAGGAATGACTCTGGAGGGAGATACGCGGAACTACTCAGAGGTAATATGGACATGGAAGTTCCCCTGGGGATGTTTAGGGATTGTAGTCTCTTCTTTTTGTATTTTTACAACTCTTGCTGGGGATAGTGTAATACTTTACTCTCCTTTTTTAGAAATAAAGAAGTACACCATTTTCTATGATGTGTTCATTTTTGCTTGTCATGAACTTTGATGATTTGTGTGGACCTATTATCTTTTGCGTACCTTGGTTTTAGGTACAGATAATAAGTTTGAGAGAACCCTCATGTTTGCTCAGAGGTGATGTAGACGTGGCAAATATGGGGTTCAAATGAAAGAATCTTCCTACTCAGATGTGTTATGGATGTGGTAGGAATGACTCTGGGGATACGCGGAACTACTCAGAGGTAATATGGACGTGGAAGTTCTGCGACAATGTGGGGGTTGTCTGTACGGGATGTTTACTCAGAGGTAATGTGGACGTGGTAAACATGGATAGCGTAGTCTTACGGGGTGTAAGATTCTGCCTTGTAGGGCGTAGGGGAACAACTCAGAGGTGATATGGACGTGGTTGTTCTTCTACTGGAGAATGCCACGGAACAGCTGGGTTCCGAAAGCGTATGAATTTGTGGAGTGGAAGTACATGTCTAAAAAGATGTCAAGAGTAGTACTTCTTTAGGAACTTGCCATTGATGGGCATCATGAACAAGTCCCCATTGGGTTTGGCGAGGCGGTAAGCACCGTTTGAGTATACTGTCTCTATGATAAAAGGCCCTTCCCACTTGGGCTCGATCTTTCCTGGTGTCTTGTGAGTCAACACCATCGGCCTCCTGACTGCCAGAACCAGGTCGCCAACTTGGAAAGTCCTCTGCTTGACCTTCTTTTTGAAAGCTTGTGATATACGGGCTTGGTAGAGTTCGATGCGTAGTTGAGCTAGGAGATGCTTTTCGTCAAGTGCCACCAGTTCCCGCAGACGACGATGTTGATTGTCTTCTTCTGTGAGTTGGTTTGTGATTGCTACGCGGAGTGAGGGTATCTAAATCTCGAGAGGCAGTACCGCATCGCTCCCGTAGACTAAGGAGAATGGTGTATTGCCTGTCGGGGTCCGTACCGTTGTACGATAGGCCCAAAGGCATTTGCCAAGCTTTTCATCCCAGTCGCATTTGTTAGATGATACAGCCTTTTTGAGTAGCCTGACGATATTTTTGTTGAATGCCTCGGCCAATCCGTTTGCTGTCGGATTGTAGGTGGTTGATGCCACGTTTTGAATGCGATTCTTATCACAGAATCGGCTGAAAACATGGCTGATGAACTGAGGACCATTATCGTGGATGATCCTTCGGGGTACCCCGAAACGGTAGATGATGTGCTTGATGAAGCTAATCACCCTGGAGCTTTTCACTTCTGCCAGTGGAACTGCTTCTGCCCATTTGGAGAAGTAGTCGATGATTGCTAGGATGAAGCGGTGTCCTCTCGATGAAGGAGGGGTGATCGGTCCCACAATGTCCATGCCCCAAGCATCGAAGGGCCAGGAGGCGACTGTAGGATGTAGTGGTTAGGACGGTGTATGGATGAAGTCTACGTGAAGCTAGCACGCATGGCACTTCTTAGCATATTCGACAACGTCAGCGGCCATGGTTGGCCAGTAGTAGCCCATACGTCGCAGTCGGTCCTGCAACTTAGGGCCAGGCTGATGGGCCCCGCAGGTTCCATCGTGAGCTTCTCGAAGGGCTTCGGCTGCTTCTTCGTTAAACAAACATCGAAGGAGAAGTCCATCGTAGGAGCGTCGGTACAGCATTTTTGTGGCTGTATCGTAGTAGAATCGAAGAGAGCGCCTCCTGACTGAGACGGCTTCTTTCGGGTCCTTTGGAAGAATTCCGTAGACAGCGAAGTCGATGAACAGGAATCTCCAGTCTCGGACATTAACACCAGCACTTGTTGACATGGCGTGGGCTACTTGTGAGCGCAGGTTGTTTTTAGGGCAGACCAAGTCTCGACCTACTACCGTAACGTAGTGTTGAGTCCCGAGGGGTGCCGCCAAGGAGGCTGCGAGGCCAGCCAGAGCATCAGCCTCCAGATTTTGTAGGCGAGGTACGTGTTCGATGAAGAACCCGATGAATGTTGAAACGATGTTCAATGCAACTTCATGATAAGGGATCAGGTCTTCATGACCAACCTCGTACTGCCCTCTGATTTGGTTTACGACAAGTTTTGAGTCGCTGTAGGCTTCTAGATGATTTACCCCCAGCTGTTGCGCTAGCTAGAGTCCCATAATGAGTGCGTTGTACTCGGCAACATTGTTGGAGCACGGCTTTGAAAGGGAGTAAGCACGCTGGATGACCAGCTGATCGTGGGAGACTAATACCACCCCCACTCCAGCGACGATTTGGCCTTTGGGGCCTGTTCTTGAAGCGCCATCGAAAAACATCCGCCAGACGAAGCCTTCTTCGGTGACGTTTGATTCTTGGGCCTCATCCGGGATGTCTTCATAGAGTCTTGAGGACTCTGGGATGGGGTGTGCAGCTAAAAAGTCGGCCAGAGCTTGACCCTTAACAGCTTTTTGTGGAACGAACACCATGTTGTATGGCGTTAGCAAGATCGCCCATGTGGCTAGCCGGAAGTTCAATGATCCTGGCTTCGTCATGAGGACTCTGAGCAGATTGACTCGGGAAATGACATGAATTGTCTGTCCCGAGACATAATGTCGAGTCTTTTGGATGGCAAATACCAAAGCCAAGCACTCTTTCTCAACGGGGTTGTACCGGTGTTCGGCCCAGATCAGAGTTCGATTGAGGTAGTAGATTGCTTGCTCATAGCCTGTGTCGCTGTTCTGAGCTAGCAGGGCGCCGAGGGAATGATCTATCGCACGGACGTAGAGGAGGAACGGTTTGCTGGCGACGGGTGCCACCAGGACTGGTGGGCTCGTCAGGTAGGCTTTGATGTCGTCGAAAGAATTTTGGCATTCCTCTGTCCAGACGTAAGAGACTCCCTTCTTCATGAGCTGGGTGAAGGGTTGACATTTGCCGAAAAGGTTTGCTATGAACCTTCGGATGTATACCAGACGTCCCTGTAGGCCTCGAAGTTCTCGAAGGTTCTTCGGAGGGTGCATATCAAGGATGGCTTTGTTCTTCTCGGGATCGACATGAATGCCTTTCGCCGTGATGATGAAGCCCAAGAACTTTCTGCTAGAAACCCCTAGGAAGGATTTAGCGGGGTTCATCTTGAGTTGATGCGCCCGCATGAGATCGAAGACTGTCTTGAGGTCTTGCAGGTGATCTCCTTTGAGACGGCTCTTAACTGCGATGTCGTAAACATAGCATTCGACTGTCTTACGAAGGTATTGACAGAAAATGGTGCTCATAGCTGTTTGATATGTCGCACCAGCGTTCTTCAAGCCGAAGGGCATCACTATGTAGCAGAAAATGCACTTTGGAGTCCTGAATGATGTATGATTTTCGTCATCGGGAAACATCTTGATCTGGTTGTAGCCCGAATACCCGTCCATGAAAGACATGCGCTAGAAGCCACATGTGTTGTCGATCATCACGTCGGTGATTGGAAGCGAGAATTCGTCCTTCGGGCAAGCAGAGTTGAGGTCCCTGAAGTTGATACAAACTCGTATCTTTTTATTCTTCTTGGTGACGGAGACGACGTTGGCTACCCAATCTGGGTATTGCTCTTTACAGATGAAGCCGTTGGTCAAGAGTTTGTCTACCTCCTGATCGATGGCGTTCATGATGTCCGAACGGAAGTACCGCTGTTGTTGTTTGATAGGCTTGGCATCAGGTAAGATGTTCAGCCTATGCATCGCGATCTGGGGATCAAGTCCCAACATATCTTCGTAGCTCCAGGCGAAGACGTCGATATACTCTTTAGCCAGCTGGATTAAAGATTCTCGTTCTTGTCCTTTTAGGCTTTTGCTGATGAAGATGGATTTGGAAGAAGATCAATCACCAAGGTCGATCTGCTCGACTTCGTCTTCAGTGGGAGGTTCACGTAATTCAAACGAGACTCCCATTGTTGTCCCAGGCGTTGAGCCCAGGGTTCTTCTTCGAAGAATTTCGGCGCTTGGTCTTCGCCTTCTTCTTCTTGAGATTGTGCAGATATCATGTTGGCTGACAGCACTCTCTTGAAGGCAGATCCGATACTGGTATCGAAATCCCACGTTGATGCTTCAGACGAGTGAGAATGTTCTACTTCTACTGCGTCTGAACTCTCTGGAGTTGACGGTGGCGTGACATAGCCTACCCCCCGTCGAGTTCTATTGTAGTATCCTGCGGCTTTCCTTTAGGTGTTGGAAGCCTGTCACGACCCGCACCCACTGTGAGGGTACGAGAACGTAACAACGCCCAGCCTACGCCGCAGTGTCGGCGGTAGAGCGCTGTCCTAGGTCAACATACATCTAACAATATATATCTAAACAATTTATACTCCCCGAACGGGGCATAGTAATAGAAAACTCAATCACAACTAAGGAAGAGATAGCACGATATGAAATAGAACTCAAGGAAATAAAATAGATAACAGCAGTCTAAGATAATCCCGGCAATACAAGGTCTCAGATAAAAGAATATACAACTGATCTCCAAATAAAGAGTCTAACTAGAACATGTCTCAAGACTACAAAAGTAAGACAACCTAACTAATCTAGTCTAAGCAGTCGGGGAAAGGTCCTCAGCTACTGCTGGATCCTCCTGGGAGTCCAGCTCATAGGTGTCATCTAAGGCTGCCCCGTAGTAGGTGTCCAGGCAGGCCTCCTCCTCGTCCTCTGTAATATTTCAACAGGTCCAGTCAGAACAGGAGCGAGCACAGTACATCTCAACAGATCATAGCAGGTTAGAAAATATAATCATACAGTAGAGTAAAATACAGGATCTGAAGAAATACAGTATGTAAGCAAGAGAGAGAACTGTAACAGAATATCTACTATAAATAGAGAACTAACAGTGGCTAGTGAGTCAGAGTACGGATAACGCATGTGAACAGGACAGATTTGTACAGGATATCGAGGTTGCACAGGAATCTACACTACAATGGAATTGTTCACACGACTACTAGCACTCCCCCGTATCCCCAATCAATACACAAGGATCTAAACAGGTTATGTTATTACACAGGATATCACATGGGGGCCCATATAGGGTGCACATGATAGTATACATGGGAGCTCCGTGAACATGAGAGTACAAGATTCACAGGAGTGCACATGTAATGAAAGTACAGGAGTACACGATGAAAGTGAAACGCACATGACACAATATACCCGATGCTCCCGAGGGGGATAACATCGCATGAGAAGATCCATATAGTACTAATCCATGATAATGTCGTGACAGCATCAAGTATAGTAATCTAAAGCAGGAATATAATTCTAAGCAAGATATGAAATGATCAGAGAACGTACTTGCCTGTAACTGAGTGTCCAGAATGAAACGTACTGTCCAAGGAGTGGTGTCTGGCTCCTAATCAGAACAGCACAAGTCACAACAAGTCCAGAATAGTGAAATAGAGTCCTACTATGCATTCTACATGATTCTAGGTCAATCTAGGCCAAAGTCAACTCTTGGTCGACTCTGGTCAACCCTAGAAGTCAAACTAGGTCAACCAAGTCTAATTAAATCTAAACTAGGCTAACTAGGTCTAACAAATCTATTCTAGACAATACACACCATTCCTTGGCTATACAAGCCAACAAACAACACACATTAAATTACCTCACATTAGCTATCTATCAAGAGCTTCATGTATACATGAGTAAAGGCTTACACCTATACACATACAACATATACATAGAGCATATATATATATAATACATGCCTATGATAACCATACATCAATAGATCATCACTATCTACATACCCACAACCTTCATAACTTATACATTAATTCACATTATACATTATATACACATAATTACATCTATACTAGAGTGTACATAATATATGTTAACATAGATAGGCATAATAAGAACACGTGTAACTGTGTGTGTGTGTGGTTTGCAAGAGTGTCAAGAATGCAATCTGTGAAGAGGGGAAGGCTTGTGTGAGAGTAGTACAACAGGACTTAGATTAGGAATGTGTGAGTGTGCGCTATGCAACTTGGGTGTGCAAGAAAATACTCAAAACAGTGAGCAGTGAAGGCAAACACAGGACAGTGTGTGTGTGTCTGTGTTAGCAGGCAGTGCAATTTCAGGAATCATAAAACAATAGAGAATAAGAGGGGAACATGTGTGTGAACTATGGTGTTACACATGAATTACCTACCCATGTGCAGGAATTTAAACAATAGTGAAAGAAGAGGGAAGAGTGTGTGTATACAAGTGTCTACAAGAATTCATATGTGCAGGAAAGTGAGACAGTGAGGGGAATAGGCAATCATATATATATATATGCAGGAATCAACAGTGAATCAGAAAAGGAAATTAGTTAATACCAAACTCAGGTTTATACCAACTGGAAACTCAAATCAAATAGGAAGAAAGGAAGGGAAACCAATTCATATCCTTCCATTCCCAGGTTAAGCCAAAACTGGAATTGAAAACACAGTTTATACAGATTAACCAACCATGAATACAACTTCCAGATTTTAATAGAATATTAAATTGAAATGTTGACAGTGAACAAAGAGTGTCACATGAAAAATGCAGGAAATACATGGCCAAATTCTCAGGTTACCAAATTAACTTGACAGTCCTCATAATTCCAGATTTCAGTTAACTTAACAGTGAACAAACTCCAGGTTTTAAATAGAAAACTGAAATGAATGTTTGACAGTATAATATAAACACTGAAAGATCAACATGGCAACCCAAATCTCAGATTTCATTTGCAGATACTTAGTTAGACTCAAAATCAGTTTGAAGAACATTAAACAGTGAACTAGTAAAATCAGTTCATGATACATTAACCCATTACAGTCTACAACTTATCAAACCAACTCTAAATTTGATCATGGAAAGATAATGTAGGAGAATTATAATTAGGTCCTAACCTCAGTAATTATCATCAATACTAGGATTAAAATCATTGAACAGCATCAAATAGGAACTGGAAAAATGACAGGTTAATAGTTTCAGTATCAGACATTGATTTCAATGTGGAATCGAATAGCAATAATCAACTATCATGAATCTTAAGCTTGGAAAATGTAAACACCCCTTATGCACAACCCCACACATCATCTCGTGTCACCCATAGCCTGACACGGCGTGTCCACAGCAAGAAACACAAAGTGATACACATACAGTGCACTGACAGTGCACTGTCTAGTGCACACGTGCACTTGTTTCGTGTGCACGACACAGGACACGAATGGATCTCGTGGTGACACACATGGGTAGCCCACCTATAGGGCTACCTCATGGGCCCAATGGCCAGTGTCCACGAAGTGTCAGGGTCGGACACGAGACCCGTGTCAGTGGGGAAAACCCACAGTGCACGCCCATAGGCAAATCCCCGTGTGGGATCAATATCTCTCTCGACACGGCACGGGGACACGTGGGACTTGACACATGGCGTGTCAGTCAGTGCCCCTTGCCTGGTATCGAATTTCGTGTCCAATAGTTACTGTCGTGTCCGCTACAGGGCCCGAGTAGCAGGGGATCCCTGTAGCAGCGTGCGGCGTGTGCACGCGCGTGTCCAGGTCATGAAATCGACACGAAAGCGACACGACACCAACACTCAAACACAGGGATCGAAAGACAAGATCTAATCTATCAGTCCTATTCAAAAACAATAGGTTAACTTGATCGACAGGCCCTCTGTGGCATTCGGTCGAACACCCAACCAGTGTACTGATACGTGTCCAGAATGGACACGAATCCTCCGACACTTGACTCAAAACTTATCCAGACCTTAGAGGGACCCTTAGGGCTTCCTTTACATGAAGACAAATCAAAAATCCATTGAGAGTTGAAGAAATTACCTCTTGTTGAACTTTCAATAGAAACTTCCTTTGTAATGCTCTCCACTTGATGACCAAATCAATCCAAATCAACCTCAAACTGAAATGGAAGCTCAACAACAGTAATAACAGTCCTATTAGGTCCTATTGGAACAATTTAGAAAGAAAAAGGAATAGGAAAGGGGCTCTAGAATTTAAATGGCATGAAAACTTACCTCCTTGAAATTAGGGCTCTTCCTAAAGAAAAGAGGCAACCCTAGATTTGGGAGGGATTTTATATGGGGGAATCCCTAGGCTATAGGGTGGCCGGCCACTAGGGCTTAGGGTTAGGGTTTAGTCAAACTATTGGGCCTTGGGCCAAGCTACAAAGGCTAAATGTAGATTAAACTAATCAAGGTTCTAAAACCATAAGTCATGACTTATGACTTCTAATCCTATTGCTAAAATGACTTAAACCAAGTGCTAGGCTAGGTTAGACTAGAGTCACATGACCTAACCACGGCCCACTAACTAGGGTTAGCTTCTAGGTAGGTCTATAAAGTCAACACTAGTCAAAAGTCAACCTAGTCAAACAATTTCAATTAATTCCTAAAAATTCCCATAAATTCTAATTAATTCTAATAAATTTAAAATACCCCAAAAATGACAAAAACCCTCATACTAGAAATGTGGTTGTGACAAATCTACCCTCCTTAAAAGAATTTCTTTTAAATTGAAAGGCGAAATGCAACTGATGAGAAGGATAGAAAGTATACCTCACGGTCCAAAAAGATAGGGGTACCGCTCGCACAACTCATCCTCCCGCTCCCAGGTAGACTCTCCTGGAGAATGATGCCTCCATGCGACGCGTACCAAGGGTATCACCTGGTTCCTCAGAACTTTCTCCCGTCGATCCAGAATCTCTACTGGCTGCTCCGGATAGCTGAGAGAAGGACCCACCTCAATCTCCGAATGATCGAGCACATAGCTAGGGTCAGCCACGTACCATCTCAACTGTGATACATGGAATACGTTGTGGACCCCCACAAGTGCAGGCGGCAAGTCTAGCCTGTAAGCTACGTCACCGACTCTCCCGTTGATAACGAAAGGGCCGATGAAGCGCGGGCTAAGCTTTACGCCTCCACCAAAACGTATCGTACCACGAGTCGGAGATATCCTCAAGAAAACCTGGGCTCCGACCTAATCACAAGAAAGGTCTCAATTAATATAATAAACAAACATGATCAAAAATCATAAACAAACAACCTAAATTTAATCCTACTCTAATCTGTACCTCAAACTCCAAGGGCCTCCGGTGGCTATCGGCCCAGTGCTGATGTCTGTCCTGCGCCACGCGAAGTCTGTCCCTGATGAGCTTCACCTTTTCGGCCGCATCCACAATCATCTTTGGCCCCAGCAAAGCTCGCTCACCAACATCATCCCAGGATAAGGGTGTACGGCACCTACGCCCGTACAGAGCCTCGAAAGGTGACATCTCGATGCTGGCCTGGAAACTATTGTTATAGGCAAACTCCACCAAATGAAGATGATCCTCCCAGGAACCTCCAAAGTCCAGGACGCACGTCCGTAGGATATCCTCAAGGGTCTGAATAGTCCGCTCTGACTGTCCGTCCGTCTGGGGTGGTATGCAGTACTAAACTTGAGCTGAGTGCCCAAGCTGGTCTGCAGACTCCTCCAGAAATGGGAAGTAAAATGGCTATCCCGATCTGAGACGATGCTGACCGGAACTCCATGGATCCTGACTATCTGCCGCATATACATCTCCGCCAGCCTCTCTGTAGACGTACCCACCTTGAATGGCAAGAAGCGGGCCGATTTGGTCAACCTATCAACGATGACCCAAATCGCATCTTTTCCTCCTGGAGTACGTGGCAATCCTGATACGAAGTCTATCGTGATATGCTTCCATTTCCACTTGGGAATGGGCAGCGGCTGCAACAATCCACCGGGCCTTTGTCTCTCAGCCTTGACCTGCTGACAGACCAAGCACCTAGCTACGAAGTGGAATACCTCCCGCTTCATCCCTGACCACCATACATGCTCCCGCAGATCTCGGTACATCTTGTTGGCACCCGGGTGTATAGAGTACTGAGATCTGTGGGCCTCCTGCATAATCTGCTCTCTGAGCTTCCCGCTAGGCACACATAACCTGTCACCATGCCTCAGGACACCATCCTCTGCAAGTGAAAACTCAGGATCCCCACTCCTATACTGATCTGCTCTCTGATACTCTACAAGGCCATATCCTCGAACTGGGCCGCCTTGATCCTGTCCACCAAGTTTGACTGAATCTGCATCCCCCATAGCTGCATCTGCACTCCCGGCACGATCACCTCAATCCCAAGGCTCTCCAAGTCGGCAAGCAAATGCCGATCCATGGTCAAACATATGGCTGTCGGATACCTACTCAAGGCATCGGCAACCACGTTGGCCTTCCCTGGGTGGTACTGAAGTAGGATGTCAAAATCCTTCATCAACTCCAGCCATCTGTGCTGTCTCATGTTCAACTCCTTCTGAGTAAACACATACTTCAGGCTCTTGTGATCTGTGAAGATCTCCACCCTCTCACTATACAGATAATGCTTCCACAGCTTCAAAGTAAAAATCACTGCTGCCAGCTCCAGGTCGTGGGTAGGGTAGCTTCTCATGGGGACGTAACTGCCTGGAAGCATAGGCAATTACCTTCCCGTGCTGCTGCAACACACAACCCAGTCCCTTCCCTGAAGCATCACTATAAATAGTGAAACCACCTGATCCTGAAGGCAACGTCAGAATCGGAGCTGTCGTCAGCCGCTTCTTCAACTCATCAAAAGCTGCCTGACACTCCTCTGACCAAACATACTCAGTATCCTTCCGGGTCACCGTGTCAACGGCTCTGCGATCCGGGAGAAATCCTACACAAATCTCCGGTAATACCCTGCCAGCCCC
>JANAVB010035439.1:0-182828 GCA_029216955.1 Iris pallida
TATAGGAGCTAAGAAGTTTTGATAAATCCTTAAGCGTCAGAGATGAAGATTCGAACTAGCTGAGTTGAAGCTCACAAGTGTATACGATGTACACAGTAATAACTGGATTGGAGCCTTAATTCATATACAAATGATTCCCTGAAATCCTTTTTTGGTGATGATACTGAGTATCGTCCTATTAACAAGTATATACAGTTAGCAAGCAAATGTGTATATTAGATTACAGAATCATTAAGAGTAGTAGAATAAGAGAAAAAAAATGCAAAGTAGCACCAGTTTGGGCTAGCCCCATTTACTTTCTTTACGAGGGAAGGAAAATCTTATTCTTCGTCAGCAAATTCAACCTCTATCTGTTTAATCTTATCCATAATCAATTTCTGGTTGTCGGATATAGTCTTCATCTCTTTGAAGACATTCTCAAAGTTTGCAGCCACAAAATTGTATAGATCATCAACCCTGTCCTTGGTGTTTGGAATTTTATAAGTTGATGGTTTTCCAGCTGTTTATAGTTTGCTTGCTGCTGCTGTCCATGTTCAAAACATTCGAGTGAATGTTAGTTTTCTCATGGGGCCTTTATTTTTAATATGAAAATCCCCAGCTAAGTTTGGATAGAATGTTTACTAGCCATTGAGCATACAAATCCTCCGAAAGGAAGAGCTGTTCTTGCAGTTGGTTTTCCCACGAGATGCATCATTCTATCGAACACGTAAGAACCTATATCCATTATTTTTTCCCCATATAATAAAAAAATTTACTCTTTCGGGATGGATGGAAAACTCATGTCCAGTAGGGTGAGTGTTTGAGATACGTAGGCATGCAACAATTTATACAAAGTTTTTAATTGATCTTTGTATACATTTTGAGGGGTCTTGGCACCTACTAATACACCTGTAATCTCATGAATTGCATCCCTCATGGAAACATTTGTTTGCAAAAACAAAAAGTTGTTCTATTATAAACTTTTGAAAATAGTACAAGAGTACAATTTAAATTCTGGGGATGTACAACTGTAGGAATCTGATCAAAAGATGGTCACTTTATCCCTTGGACTATGTAAACTTTAAGACTAGAGCCTCTGGAGAATGCAGCAGCAATTTTGCAAGAGTTCTTGATCTCTGTGATGCTTTAACAATGATTGGAAACTCTATTTACAGAGTTCTGGAAATAACTGTTTTAGCAGTTATTCTGATGTGCACGAAGCTGGATTGTGCCACATTGGGTTACGCCAACCTGATGTTGTGCAAACTTTTATTCAGTTAACAATCATGTACTAACTGTATTTAGACGCGTGGCATCATGTGATTGAGATGCGCGTGGTCGTGTACAGAATAGTAGATATATTTTGAGAGATTAGTGGCATGTGCACCACGTTATCCTACTTTAGAAATAAAAATTGTCTCAACTTTATCAGGTTACGCGAGCTTCAGTCAACGAGTTAAACTGCGTCTGATTGGGCTGCGCCTAGACATATGGCAGCTTTTGAGCAGAAATTGTTCAGATTGTACCTAGGCGCAACTAAGAAATTTATTTAGATTGCGCCTAGGCGCAACTCACAAGATGTGCAGGACAGCTGTCAATTAAATCTCCTCGAGCGACACAATTCGAGGGATTCGAAGAGATTTTGTTCGTTTACTGTGCTTTCAGTGCTGTCAGGCAATGATGGCAATTAAATGTCAGACGCCACATGGACTTTGACACAATATAATTGGGCGCAGTCTGATATATGGCACAACCTGATCAGTGGCGCAGTTTGATCTCTGAACTTCATATCAGTGGCGCAACTTATTTTTGGGACGCAACTTGATTGCTGAGTAATAAATACATGACACAACTTAATTTTTAGGCCCTACAAGACCTCCTTCAAAGTTTTTGAAACTTAAGAAGATTTAAAAGTTTTGAAATACTTTGAATTATAAAATTTTTGACTGAGTCAAGTTGCGCCAGTCAATGCCTAGTCGTCATAATTAATTTTTTTTTTCGAAAACACTCGATCTCCTCTTCGTCTTCCCGAGTTTCATTGATGATTTTCGGTTTGCCATGAGGAATATGAAGAGTCAGTTTGGTTATATATATAGGGGCTGGTCCTTATACTCATTCTTCACTTCTGTACTTCGATGGCATCTAAGAAGAAGGAGATGGAGACAAATGCTGACACTGCAACTAAGTCCCCTGAAGCAGAACCTGATGTCATGTCTACAACTTATTTGTTGGAGGCTGACCCTTCACTGGGGACGGTAAACTTCTTAGACTATTTTGGTTTAAATTCAACAGTCTTTAATCACTCGAGTGGTGGGCCATCCTCTGAAGAGCACGGTGATTCGGAGGGATTCCTTAATCTGATGCGTCGCTCGGGGATCTGCAACATGCAAGAATTGGACTCCGCTCTTCGTCAGACCAATAAAGACAAGAAAAAGAAATAATGTTAAGCGTGCCAGCTTTTATTTTCTTTTCATGTGTCCTTTCCTACTTGTCTGTAGGGGCCTACCCCTCTTTATAAAAAAATGACATTTATAATTTCTGACATCTTTATTGTGTGGCTTTGAATTCAAGTGGCACATGTAGATATGTTATTTTGACTAATTCATTGCTTACTGTTTCTTTGAGAGACACATGGCAACCATCATATGGTTTTAAGTGCCTACTATTTAGTTCTTTCCCGAAATAGACTCCTAGGAGAACGTATTGTCCATATCTTTGATGCTTTTAAAAGGATAGCCAGAACAAAAGAGACATTCATACTTTATCAAAAAAATGACTTCTCACAAGGTCCCATTACCCAGCAAAAATTCATCATCCACAAGTTCACTTGCGCCACTTCATCCTGACGCAATTCTTTTGCATGATGCGCCTTCGGAAGTTGGTAAGTCCTAACAAAGAATCAATGGCTTTCACACATGAGCATTTTACTTTGTGCCACTTTTTTGAAGATAGGTGTTAATTTGTAGAAATAAAACACATGTTGTAGATGCGTGCTTGAAATTCTGAGAAGAAGCGTGCACTGCAATCAGTGTCTGACTTCGGTCAGAGGCGTGCATAATTGATATGCACATGTTTGATCTATACACACTGTCAATATGTGCCTATTGATTGGCGCACACTGTTGATATACGCCTGTGCTTCTGAGAATAGGCGCACATTGATGGTATGCGCCTGTCGATCGGCGTACAGTTTTGATATGCGTCTGTTGATCAGCACACACTGTTGATACGCGCCTGTTGATCGACGTGCAGTTTTGATATGCGCCTGTTGATCGACGTACACTGTTGATATGCGCCTGTTGATCGGCGCACAGTTTTGATAGATTTTATTGACTTTTTTTCCTTGTTAATATTTGTAAAAGTTTGGTTGGCAAGCTTCTTCAAAACTGGCATCGGCGACCTGGATGCTATGAAGAGCATTCTTCTGACACCCATATCAGACAGCTCATGTAATTCTGACACTGAAATCAGACAGCTCAGGACTCTTCATGTTCAAGAAGGGTCTTCCTCAGATGGTAGGAAGAGCCTTTATACATGAGAGTTGGATGGTGGAGAGACAGAATTAGGAATCTTATCACAAGGGTGATCTCATTCCTAGTTCCCATGACGGGTCGTCTTTTCTCCACCAGTTGTATTGACAGTAACTTATCTTTGAGCTGCTGTACTCTGTGGTTCTCCTCTCGTCTTTCTGAGAGAGAAGACCAGAGTTGATTCCATTGTCTGGCTCGCTGCTTCTGGTCGAGACGACAAGGAACTGGCATCAATAAGAAGATCCAAAAATGTAATAGAACTGGTCATGCCCCGACCCGGTGTTACCCTATTTCCTGTATTTCGTATTTGTACTCGTAATTTGATTTTTGGCACGTATTTTATTTTCTCGACTTGTGGATTCGGGTTCTCGTAAATGGGTTTTGGACCATGGCTTGGTTTTATTTTGTGGAGTTGGTTTGATTTGGTTTGGTTCATCATGAGTGGAACACCTTAGCCTATTCTCCACCTCCATTACATCACAACCACCCTCATTAAAACCTACCAACCTTTTCTCTCTCCTTCATAACTCCATTAATTTCTTACAACTTCTTCTTCTTCCTTCTTCCACACAACTCCCCAACCCATAGGCAAGTGCACCTTGCCATCAAATAAGCACCACTTTTTATTTGTCCATTAACTAGATTAGGCCATGGAGAACAACTTTAGAACTTGACATTTTGTGATTTGGAGCTTTCATTCTTCTAGATCTAGGTTTTAACCATTTTTGAAAATCCTTGGTTTTGATCTATTAAACTTCGATTTTTGCATGTTTTGATGCTTCCATGTGGAAGAGAATTCAATTTTACTCAAGTTAGAACTTTAAAAATCTAGATTTGGTTTTGATTTGACAAAGTAATGAAGAATTGAAGTTCTTGGTGTTCTTGGACCTGCTCTCGGCCAGGAAGAACATCCCTCTGCCTTGCGCTCTTTAGTGCATGGCTGGTTGCGCACCCCCGGCCTGTGCTCTTTAGCGCAGGGCCGATTGCGCATGACCTCAGCCAGTGCTTTGCGCTGCGCTGGATTGCGCTGGCGCAAGCCATCCATGCGCAAGCCAGCCATGCGCAAGCCGACCTCTGCGCAATCCACCTCTGCGCAAGCCAGCCTTGCGCAATCCACCTCTGCGCAAGCCAGCCTTGCGCAATCCACCTCTGCGCAAGCCAGCCTTGCGTAATCCACCCCTGCGCAGTCTACCCTTGCGCAAGGTAACCCTTGCGCAAGGCAACTCTTGCGTAGCTCTTCCATGCACAGTACATACCCTGCGCAACCCAACCCCTGACCCCCTTGCACAACCCACTTGTCTATGATGAATTGTTATTTCTTTAAGCTTGGCTCTTCTATAGTCCTATATATATTGGTATTTTATTAGATATTTTACGCCCATTTTAAATCCTTACGCCTTTTGTCACGAACTGATTTTTACTTAATATGTTTGGAATGACTATTGTACATGGCATGGCATAACAAGGAACTAGCATAACTTGACAGTGACCCGTAGTGGTGCAAACCTGACATGATTTATCTTGATAACTTGATAGTGGCCCGTGGCGGCGCACTCCTGACTTGACTTGACTTGTAACTTGTAACTTGACTCGTATAATCAACTTGACACCGTGGGTGTTCCTGCTTGCTTGCTTGTACAATCCACTTGTCTTGTCTCGTATCATGTCTAGGACGTGACTTCCTGGGTACCACGGCCAGGGACTCGCGCTAAATTGGATTAGGCTAATGATTAGATCAAACTAGAACATGGAGAATTCCCAATCACAGGCAATCTCGTTATCTGGGTGCTTTAATGGACTTGTAGCTTGCCGACGAGTAGAGCACATTTCCAGTACACTGTCATGTGTTGCACCCTCTAAGTCACCTAAGGGTACATTTGTCTCCCGGGCAATGTACCCACCTATAACTCTCAACCCGCGGAAGGATAACTGGATAGTCTGCAGGGCTTGGGACTGGAATTCTCACTTGCATCTTGTTAGTAATTAGGTTTGTGATAACCCTAGTTAGTTAAAGTAGTAAGCCGTAGTATTTGTTTGGCCGATTGCGAATGGATGGTGTCCAGCCTTGTCTAAGTCTTGTCTACCTCCAGTACCTGCTATCTCCTGAGCATGTTTGTTTTACTTATCTTAACGATAAATGAGTAGAGACAGTGAGCTATTCAGGCGAAGGGTTACAATCCCGGTCCTTGTTTGGTTTAAGGATTGTAACCTGGCTCCCGGAATGGTTCCACGTCCCTAGTCGTTTATCGCCCTGTGTACTTTACTACTTGTACTTTCCTTTTATTCTTTATGTTCTGATATGCTGGCTTTTGTTCTTATTTGTGGCCTCCTTTGTGGCACTTGCTCTTTCTGGGGTTTGACCCAGCTGGTTTTGTGTGGCCAGATTTCGGAGCAGCTCCCGAGGATCTACCGAGCTTCCAGCCCAATGGTGACAGCTAGACGGAACCCGGGCCAAGAGTGGGTTTTCCTTTTTGTTTCACCCACCTATATGTAAATTTATTCTTTTGAGGCGTTTAGCCGACGAGCACCTGTTAGCTCAATGCACATTTACTTACTGTCTGCCTACGGACTGTAAACATGATTAACAAATCCTAGGGTTGATCATGTATGACTGAACTCTTGCTAGTCCCATCATTTTGTACGACTAGCTTCATGATCATCCAATATGTAATATTTGGGATGCCTTATATATATATATATATATATATATATATATATATTCGATGCTCTAATATCTTGTAACTCTGTTAATTGCTTGAGATTGAGACAATAGGCTTGACCTTAAGAGACTGCTGGCTTGTAGTAAACCCTCATATCTAGACAGTCGTGACCGTATAGTTGAGATGTATTCTATTTCAATATACGTAGCTGGCTATGTCTGCCCCCGCTCTCCAGTATTCTGGTTCTGGGACGTGACACCCGGAATCACCCGAATCATTGTCCTCGTATGGGACGTGATGCCGCACGAGCCTGGAGTTGCGCTCGTGCAAGGCAAGATGACAAGTTCTCAAATGGTTATCTTTGAGTTGAACATTAACAACGAAAGGAAAATAGAGTATACAAAATGATTCTCTTTATTGATATTCGAAATTAGATTACAAAGGCTTTCGATAGCCCAATAGAATTTGCCAGATTGGCTACAACACTCAAGTTCTCTCTTGTCCACAAAGGATTTCACCGTTCCATATATCATGTCTTCTATATCTCGGACGCATCAATCCTGTTGCATATCCGATCGTCAGTACGATCGCACGCTTCAATACGCTTCGGCATTCCAAGCCTCAACGCGTTCAAGTGAAGCTCCGATGCGAGCAGACCAATCCCTGAACCTGCTAGCAAACTAGTGGGAGATTAGTACTTTCGTCCTCGCTGTACTGATCAAAAATCCACTTAACAAACCGACATTTAGTATTGTATTGATTCATGCAAACATATAATTTGGTTCTCTTTTTATGTTCTCCTTAGGATGAGTTCATGGCATATTCGAAGACTGTAAGCATGTTATCATGGCAAGCATGTTATTCAATTCGTATAAGTAAACAGGCAAGCAATCTCGTATTGTTATCGTGGCACGACTTACCAATATCGACGCACTCGCCCTTGCATCGACGCAAGGCGAATACGCCTATCAGATTTCCCTGTCATGTTACAAGTGCTCGCTATACGGATCTATATGTGCATGATATGAGTGTACCTTGCACTTTCGACCCAGGATCCGTCCATGCAGGATATATGTATACCTTGTACTTCCAACCCATCGCCCTTAACTATATGAAGGTCACTAGCTTTCCGGACTAGAATGGACTTATACATATCGAATCGAAACATAAGACGATGTTAACTCTGTGCGGTTGCTAACCAAATATCAGAGGCCACCAAAATAATTGCAGCAAGCGGCTTATCACATTCACCAGAAGGTCGCTACCCGTCTAAATTAAGTGCCCCAACAATACCGTAAACAAAATCCCTCCTAGGCCGAACGGTCCTAGCGCCCTGGTGCGCCAGTTCGAGGGAATACCCATGCACGGGCTTTTATATCTTTAAGTCCATTTGACCATGCAACGAATCTTATCTTTCATACAACCAAGCAAATTCGCTTATCTCTATTTCAATTGACACAACACCCCAATGTCTTCAACGAACGCCCGAAGGCTACGAATATTTCGAAGGCACCATGCCGCATCGACAGTTATGTCACATCCATGCCACAACTGGTCTCCTCGTCGCAACGATGCCATCTTTTGTAAATATCGTACAACTGCGCACATTCGCCGTCTTTCCTTGCATCGTACATTCAATGTATGCCTCGAAGCCGTGTTTCCCATATTCTACGCCTTAGTATTCAACGCATTATATTTATGTTCCATCCTTCTGACTCGTGCAACTGAGGCACGCCTCGATAAGGTATTCAATGTTCTATCGCTCGTGCACTGAGGCACTCACACCGATATAGTCTTTCAATGTTCTAGCATGCTAACTCGTGCACGGGGCACGGAATGACTTATGCACTAGGGCACTCGTCGATACAGTTATCCCATGTTCTTATGGCTTGCGTACTGAGGCGCTCGCCTTTGCGATATTCAATGTTCCATAGCGACTCGTACGTCTGCCGTACGATTCATTTCTATTGTTCTATCTAGTGTTCGACACGCACTATATTTATCTCTCTATCGAGCCACGCCCGTGGCATTGATAGGTTAACTCAGCATACAATGATATGTATTTTACTTAAGCATGACGGAGTAGAAAAGAGAGTCAATGTCCCCCCACCTTGAATCGATATGCCTTGTCGTTTCGCCGAGCCGTTGTGGCTCGATTTCATAACTTTGTTGCACGGCCACTCTCCTGACTTAGCCATTCGAGCACTTCGTGCTTCATTGTATCATACGTTCGATTTGCCTTAGCGTGCCCAAGTCTCAGTCCGTCGCAAGGCGACGATTTAATTTCGCGGACCCCTTACTTAATATGGCAAAAGATCGACCTCTAATATTTTTGCATCAACGTATAACCTGCATAAGAAAACAACTAAAATCAATACTTACATCGATTCAGACTTGCGCCTTGGTCGATTCAATTTCTTAGAATCTTCGAGCCGATTCAACGCACTCATCCTTCGAGGCAACGCGGCGCTTCGCATCGATCACTCGATGCATTTTTTGGGACAACGCAACTCTTCACATCGACTTAGTTCGATGCATTGCTCGGGACAATTTAACACTTTATATCGATTTGCATCGATACGTAATCGGGTCAACGCAACTCTTCGAGTCAACGACTCAGCATAATGCACCGTACGGAGCGGAGCATTACATAATATACCACTCAAATAGGTTCGCCCTCGAACCGAAACCAATACTAAATTTCTAAGGGTTTCACTAGATCGTTCCACGATCTCGTCTCACTATCGTTTGGATCATACAACTTAGTTTGGAATCATACACATATTTTAGGCATCCCACCAATATATGCATTTCAGCCAAGCTCAGTTGTAGGATGTCTGAACAACGCAGACATGTAACTTCGTATTCTCAATTACTTGCCATCTCGTACTTCCGATCGGACTTAGGCTCTAGCAAAAGTTCCTCGCAATTCTATTGCATATGCATATTGATACATACGCGATCCTCCAACAAAAGTTAAGGCACACGATGTGATTCAAAAATTACATTTCTCACTCTGTATATTTCAACGGGACTACCAATTCTATGCGTCGTGTCAAGCCATCGCGCATCCGATCACAACGAGTCTCCGCAACGCCTTGCGTTCGGCGTCACTATCCAACAATTTATGATGTTTCACTTCGTATCCTATCTTGACATGATTCTCTTTTGTTGACTTACAAAAGCATCAACATTCAGGACTACGTCCACTAGGTGACTTGCCTAGACACCGTGCTCAAATTCTTCCGACACAAGTTTAAATTAACATTGTACAAAGGCCACAATCTATCCGTCATTACAGTTTACATCGAGGCGACGGTGCTCAAGACAACGATCGCCTTGACACGAAGGTCTTTACGATGCACCTTACGTTCGATTCCTAACGAGTAGGAATTCATTAGCCAAATTCCCAACTTATCCGTCTCGCAACATCGGACATAATTTTGATTCACGCAAGCTCAATTGCAAGGTGAATCAAATCTAACGACATAACTCGTAAGTCATTCTCTTATCGTTCTCTCTTGTACATAGCACGATTCTCGCAATCGCCTATTCGAATCACCAAGTTCGTTGGTGAATTTCTAGTTTGTTCATCGACCAACATAACCATTCAAGTATTCATCCGACGAATACTCAAATCTAACTATATCATTCTCAAGCAAAAGTTGTTCCAACAATTCTCGATCGCCTAGACTTATTGTTAACATACATCGAAACATTTCTTTCTCGATGCAATTTCATATGTGATATCGCATGGGTCATCTTACGGTTTGTAACAGTCAATTTGATTTGGCGGTCAAGTCTTCTAGGGTCAGCTGCCCCGAAACTACGTTCGATAATTGTGGATCATTAACGAAGGACAGTTTACTACGAACCATGCTATATCTTATTTCGGAGCCAAATCACGTTCCGACGATTCTACGTGACTACCCAATTTCGAACAAAACCATTTCTATCGACGGAATTGATGCGCAACTATCCTCTGAGGAAAGTCATGCACTACCGTCGATGATTTCGCAATTCATGAAACATCAACTCGCACTGAGTTTGGGTCTATCTTATTTACGGTCGACACACGAGGTGCTATACGCATCGAACAAGCGTCGATGACTTATAGTCTCGTCTTGATTAATCACAAAGTTCATAATCAACCAGTTTGTTTCATTCTCGTATTGTTATTTACAAAACTTTGATAGCGCGAGGTGCACTCCATTTTGTATTTCCACATCGTGCTTACGTTTCCTTACGTATCGATCTCGATACGTCGTATCAATTTCGATAGTGTAAGGGTTAACTTTGAATCCGTTTCAATGCCGACAACTTGCCTTATATATGTCCAAGTTTGTAACGAACTTTTCCATACGCATCAACTCGTTTTCCGATTTGCCGCATCCCGCTATACTTTGATCGCGTAACTGAGTTACCGATTGTCCAACATCGAACCCTCAAGTCATACGATCTCTCGCCCTCTAAGTTTTGTGTGTTTTTTAGCCGTGCTCAAATGAGTTTCGCCGTAACGTAATCAACTATTTCTTAGGCACGATTACTCGCGTCAACCAACTTTCTTGCCGAAGTCGCACATCGTGCGATCCGATTACATTTCGTCTCGCCCAATATTTCTATCGAGATCGTAAGTCGTGCAATTCGATTTCACTTTGTATCGGCTAACATTTCTATCGAAATCGTAAGTCGTGCGATTCGATTAAATTTTTATCGCCCAACATTTTTATCGAGCTCGCAAGTCGTGCGGTTCGATTTCAACGTTTCGAGTTTCCTATCCCGTCGATCCGATTGTTGCCTCAAGGCATAATCGTTTCACTAGTTCCAGTCATTCGACCGACATAAATTTTTAATCGACGTATCATTCCATGATACAAGCCCCGCCTTACCGTTCTAACCGATCATCGAAGAACACTTGCATCAACATGCCGTCGTACAAATTATCAATCGAGTCTCGGTGATATTCCGTCCGTTGCGGATAAACCTTTCGCAATTCTCATAATACGTTGATGCAATTCATCGTACAAGTGGTATTGCATATACCACTCGAATTCGAGCCATTCATTGCATCGGTGGTATGCCATATACCACCCAGAAATCAAGTTACTTCCGTCGCAACGTACTCTTTACGAACCAACGATCTCTTCTGACTCACGATTTCTGCAGTGATCGTGCTTGATCACAACCGTAACTCTGATTAAATCAAATTCGAAACAACTCGGCCAATGTTTTCATTTACCAACACAAGCTCGGTGCGCAACCGAACCGATTTCGTTTCTCGATTTATAACTTTTGTTTTTCTTCCGTTGTATCTTGTGCAACAATTTATTCTCAATATCTGTCGTACTTCGTACAATAATTTCACTTTGATATGCATTGCACCACGTGCAATAATTTACTTTCAATACGCATTGCACATCGTGCAACGATTTATTTCTGATAATTACCGAGCCTCGTGCAACGATTTACTCCCGACATTTAAAGTCAATGCCCAAATCCGTTCAACACATTCGATATTAACTTATCACTTTTCATCGCAATGCACATTCAAAATCAATATGTGAATCCATTCGACACATTCCATATCAACTTTTATTTTTCTTTTCAACGCATCATTTACAAACAACGCGTGGCAATTGCTGCAGCAACATTCCACGACTTTCATTGTATTGATGAAACAAACTTTTCTCATATCGATCGTTACAAACAACGAACATCTCAAATTACAATTCACGACGTATTGCATCTGTAGCAACAAATCCTTGAATTTATATCTCGTAACTTGTTGCACTTGCAGCAACAAACCTTTCCCGACTTTTCCAGCAACATCATATAATTTCCAAAACAACACGCGGTAAAATTACATAATTTGTATTAGACTTATTATATGGAACATCCAGTACGGCATCGAGTAGAGTCAAGAGTGATTTCAAGTGGTGGTGGGCAACTCTTTGAAATTGAAACAAAGCAAACGTCAAGAGAAAATTGAGCCTAGAGCTCTTATACCAATTTGTCACGTCCCGACACGGAATCACCCGAATCATCGTCCTCGCATGGGGCATGATGCCGCACGAGCCTAGAGTTGCGCTCGTGCAAGGCAAGATGACAAATTCTCAAATGGTTATCTTTGAGTTGAACATTAACAACGAAAGAAAAATAGAGTATACGAAACGATTCTCTTTATTGATATTCGAAATCAGATTACAAAGGCTTTCGATAGCCCAACAGAATTTGCCAGATTGGCTACAACACTCAAGTTCTCTCTTGACCACAAAAAATTTCACCATTCCATACATCATGCCTTCTATATCTCGGCTGCATCAATCATGTTGCATATTCGAACGTCAATGCGATCGCACGCTTCAATACGCTTCGGTATTCCAAGCCTTAACACGTTCAAGCGAAGCTCCGCCGCGAGCAGACCAATCCCTGAACCTACTAGCAAACTAGTGGGGGATTAGTACTTTCGTCCTCGATATACTGATCAAAAACCCACTTAACAAACCGACATTTAGTATTGTATTGATTCATGCAAACACACAATTTGGTTCTCTTTCTATGTTCTCCTTAGGATGAGTTCATGGCATATTCGAAGACTGTAAGCATGTTATCATGGCAAGCATGTTATTCAATTCGTATAAGTAAATAGGCAAACAATCTCGTGTTGTTATTGTGGCACGACTTACCAATATCGACGCACTCGCCCTTGCACCGACGCAAGGCGAATACGCCTATCCGATTTCCCTGTCATGTTATAAGTACTCGCTATACGGATCTATATATGCACGATATGTGTGTACCTTGCACTTTCGACCCAGGATCCGTCCATACAGGATATATGTATACCTTGCACTTCCAACCCATCGTCCTTATATATATGAAGGTCACTAGCTTTCCGGGCTAGAATGGACTTATACTTATCGAATCGAAACATAAGACGATGTTAACTCTGTGCGGTTGCTAACCAAACATCAGAGGCCACCGAAATAATCGCAGCAAGTAGCTTATCACATTCACCAGAAGGTCGCTACCCGTCTAAATGAAGTGCACCAATAATACCATAAACGAAATCCCTCCTAGGCCGAACGGTCCCAGCGCCCTGGTGCACCACGTTCGAGGGAATACCCATACACGGGCTTTTATATCTTTAAGTCCATTTGACCATACAACGAATCTTATCTTTCATACAACCAAGCAAGTTCGCTTATCTCTATTTCAATTGGCACAACACCCCAATGTCCTCAATGAACGCCCGAAGGCCACGAACATTTCGAAAGCACCATGCCGCACCGACAGTTATGTCACATCCATGCCATAACTGTTCTCCTCATCGCAACGATGCTATCTTTTATAAATATCGTACAACTGCGCACATTTGCCATCTTTTCTTGTATCGTGCATTCAATGCACGCCTCGAAGCCGTGTTTTCCATATTCTATGCCTTAGTATTCAACGTGTTATATTTATGTTCCATCCTTCCGACTCGTGCAACTGAGGCACGCCTCGATAAGGTATTCAATGTTCTATCGCTCGTGCACTAAGGCACTCGCCCGATATAGTCTCGCAATGTTCTAGCATGCTAACTCATGCGCGGGGAACGAAATGACTTATGCACTGGGGCACACGTCGTTACAGTTATCCCATGTTCTTATGGCTTGCGCACCGAGGCGCTCGCCTTTGCGATATTCAATGTTCCATAGCGACTCGTACGTCTGCCGTACGATTCATTTCAATTGTTCTATCTAGTGTTCGACACGCACTATGTTATCTCTCTATCGAGCCACGCCCGTGGCGTTGATAGGTTAACTCGGCATACAATAATATATATTTTACTTAAGCATAACGGAGTAGGAAAGAGAGTCAATGTCCTCCCACCTTGAATCGATATGCCTTGTCGTTTCGTCGAGCCGTTGCGGCTCGATTTCATGACTTTGTTCACGGCCACTCTCCTGACTTAGCCATTCAAGCACTTCATGCTTCATTGAATCATACGTCCGATTTGTCTTAGCGTGCCCAAGTCTCAGCCCGTCGCAAGGCGACGATTTGATTTCGCGGACCCCTTACTAAATATGACAAAAGAGCGACCTCTAATATTTTCGCGTCAACGTATAACCTATACACGAAAACAACTAAAATTAATACTTGCATCGATTCAGACTTGCGCCTTGGTCGATTCGATTTCTTAGAATCTTTGAGCCGATTAAACGCACCCATCCTTCGAGGCAACGCGGCGCTTCGCATCGATTCACTCGATGCATTCTTTAGGACAAGGTAACTCTTCGCATCGACTTAGTTCGATGCATTGCTCGAGATAATTTAACACTTTGTATCGATACGTAATCGAGTCAATGTAACTCTTCGAATCAACGACTCAGCATAATGTACCGTATGGAGCGGGGCATTACAGAACTTCATTATCAACAAGAAGATCCAAAGATGTAATAGACCTTCATTTGTTATAGAATAAAAATTTGAAATGTAGTAGATTTCTATTAAGATGTATCTATGTTTTTAAAGAAGGAATAAAAAATGATTTTCTCTTCTTTATGATTTGATTTTAACGTGATGATATAGAAAATAGAATCCAGGAGAAATATGGATGTGACAAGTTGCTGATGTAAATAATCAGAATTCAGAGGTATGGAAAACGTGAACTTTTGTTATAAAAAGTGAACAGTTACTTCGATTTTCGAGGAAGAGACAATAAATGAACAGTCATTTCGACTCTCGAGGAAGAGAATAAATAAATGAATAATCACGTCGATTTTTTAAAGAAAGAACAATGAATGATCAGTTATAAATGAACGAACAGTTATAAATGAACAAACAGTTGTAAATGAAATGAACAGTTGGGCTTCTTTCAAAAAGTTACATCAGTTCTCGAGGTTGACTATCTTGTTGTTCTGTCTATAAATAGAACAAAAAGTTTCGTAGATATTGTCAATTTCTTTCCTTTCTGTACAAAATGTCTTCCAAAGATTTTCTCACTTCGAAGATTGAAGGAAAGACTGAAACGCCCCTTGCTGAGCCTCGAGCGCCTCCTCAGAAAGAAAGGGATGAAGGCTCAACTGCTCCTGCACCAGGACAGGACTTGATTGCCAAGCTAGTGGAGCCTGGAAAGACTGTCGAAGAAGAGGCATTGAGGATGGCTGCTTGTAAGTTGTTTGTGAGTTCAGACAATGAGATGTTTGAACTGTTGGCAAACTATGTATTTAATCATGAAGGATCGGAGCCTCCTTCCCGTCCTTAATATTATGTAACTCCATTCTGTTTTTGAATAAAATAAATTTTTATTTATATCATGTTTCTGAAATAAAGTACATTTTACTTTTATACATATTATTTCTTAACAAATTTGTCATTGATAGGCATCCTAGCAACTCTGTCATCCATATCTGTTAATTGATAGGCTCCATTTGAGAAAACTTTATTTACCATATATGGCCCTTTCTATTTTGCCTCGAACTTGCCTTTGCTCATATGTGTCATAGTCATAGGACGTCTGACTGTAAGAACTAACTCGCCTTCCTGAAATGTTTGCACTCTGACTTTGCGATTGAAAGCTTTTGAAATCTGGGCTTGATAAAGTTCGATGTGCTGTTGAGCTAATAATCTTTTTTCGTCGAGCGCCTCCAATTCTTGAAGCTGAAGACGATCATTATTTTCTGTAGTAAGCTCGTTAGCAATGGCGATTCTCAATGATAGAATTTGAATTTCCAGAGATAAGACAGCTTCACATCCATATACTAGAGAAAAAGATGTGCAACCTGTGGAGTTACGGACAGTAGTACGATATGCCCGTAGACATTCTCCAAGTTTATCACTCCAATTACGTTTGTTAATAGAGATAAACTTTTTAAGGAGTTTGATAATGGTCTTGTTGAATGCTTCAGCTAACCCGTTAGCCGCAGGATTATAGGCCGTAGAGGAAACATTATTGATTCTGTTATCATCACAGAACCTATTAAACTTCTGGCTGACGAATTGTGGCCCATTATCATGGATGATTCGGCTAGGGACACCAAATCTGTATATCATATGATGTTTGATAAAGTTGATAATACTACTAGTCTTTACTTCAGCCAAAGGTATAGCTTCTGCCCACTTAGAGAAATAATTTGGTTATAGCCAAGATGAACCGATGTCCATTAGATGAAGGAGGATTGATAGGGCCAATTATATCCACGCCCCAAGCTTCGAAGGGCCATGAGGCAGCAGTTGGATGAAGAAATTCCAACAGTTGGTGAATGAAATCTGTATAAATTTGACATGCACGACATTTCCTTGCATAGTCAATAGCATCTGATACCATAGAGGGCCAGTAGTAGCCCATACGTCGAATACGATCCTGTAGTTTAGGACCAGGCTGATGTGCTCCACAAACGCCATTATGAGCTTCGCGTAATACCTGTTTTGCTTCATCACCAGCAAGACATCTCAAAATTAACCCATCAAAAGTTCTTCGATAGAGATTTTTAGTAGTATGATTATAATAGAATCGAAGCGATCGACGACGAATACTTATAGCTTCCTTAGGATCTTCTGGCAATATGTCATGTACTGCAAAATCAATGAAAGGTGCTCTCCAGTCCTCGCTAATGACATTGACTTCAGTTAGATTACTGAATTCAATATTGTGGTTATTTTAACATAAAATAGTTCTCTATTAGAGATAACCACCATTTGTCATCTTTTGACTGGAACTGCCAATACCGCAGTTAGGTTAGCTAAGGCATCAGCTTCAGTATTGCATGCATGACGTACATGTTCGATGAAGAACCCTTTGAACGAAGAAGCTATCCTGGTTGCTGCTTCATGGTATGGTACCAAATCTTGATATCGAACTTCATATATGCCTCTAACCTGATTAACAATCAGCTTAAAGTCACCATATACTTCGAGATATTCAATATCCAATTGTTTGGCTAATTGGAGTCCAATGAGCAAGGCATTGTATTCTGCTACATTGTTATAGCATGATTCGTCTGAAGAATAAGCTCTTTGAATAGCTAATCCATTTAGCGAAACGAAAACAATCGCCAAGTAGGAAATTCTTTTGAGATCATATTTGATTCCAAAGTTTCGTCTGGAATCTCGTCATAGAGTTTAGATGTTTCAGGAACAGGATGAGCTGCTAAGAAGTCGGCAAGTGCTTGACCTTTCACAGACTTTTGAGAAACATAAACCATATCATATTGTGCTAATAATATGGCCCATGTAGCAAGCCTGGAATTGAGTGTACTTAGCTTTTTCATTAAGACCCGAAGAGGATTGACTCGGGATATGACATGAATAGTTTGGCCTATGATGTAATGTCTTGTCTTCTGAACAGCAAACATTAAGGCTAAACATTCCTTCTCCACAGGACTATAACGATGTTCAGTTCCAATCATCATTCGGCTAAGATAGTAGATGTCTTGTTCATGATCTTCCTTGTTCTTCTGAGCTAGCAAAGCTTCCAATGAATGATCCATTGCCCGGACATACATTAAGAAAGGTATTCCTGAGATCGGTGGTACAAGAACCGGTGGACTCATTAAATACCGCTTTATGTCATAAAATGCTCGTTTACATTCTTCCGTCCAAACGAAAGATACACCTTTCTTTATTAATTGAGTAAATGGTCTGCAACGTCCAGATAAATTCGAAATGAACCGCCTGAAGTACGTAAGTCGACCTTGGAATCCTCGTAGCTCTTTTAGGTTGTGTGGAGGACGCATCTCTTGAATGGCTTTGATCTTCTCGGGATCAACGTGTATACCCTTAGAGGTAATGACGAAGCCGAGAAATTTGCCACTAGAGACACCCAAGAAAGACTTAGTGGAGTTTATTTTGAGTTAATGCTGGCGCATTAGATTGAAAATAGTTCTTAAATCTTGAATGTGATCTTCCTTTAGACGGCTTTTGACAGCAATATCGTCAACATAGCATTCGACAGTCTTTTGCAAATGATCTCGAAAGATAGTACTCATAGCCCGCTGGTAGGTTACACCTGCGTTCTTAAGACCAAATGGCATGACTGTATAATAGTATACTCCACGAGGAGTACGAAACGAAGTATGTTTTTCATCTTCAGGATTCATCCGGATTTGATTATATCCAGAAAATCCATCCATAAAAGAAATTCGTTCGAATCCACATGTATTGTCGATCATGACATCAGTAATTGAGAGAGGGAATTCATCTTTAGGACAAGCATCATTGAGATCCCAAAAGTCTATGCAAACTTGAACCTTTCCGGTCTTCTTCAAAACTGGTACAACATTGGCTACCCAGTCAGGATGCTGTTCTTCTCTAATAAAACCGCAAGCTATAAGCTTTTTGACTTCATCATCAATTGCATCCATCATTTCAGGCTTGAATCGCCATTGTTGTTGTTTGACCGGCTTAGCATTTGGCAAGATATTAAGTTTGAGAGTTACGACTTGAGGATCTAATCCTGGCATATCTTCATAACTCCAGGCGAATACATTAATATATTCATGAATAAGGTGAATTAATTCTTGTTTATCATCCTCTGGAAGATTTTTGCTAATGAAGATTGGTCGTGATACGCCTTTCTCTCCAATATCGATTTGGACTAGTTGATCCTCAGTAGGTGGCTCTCGTTGTTCAAAATGAAGTTTCTATTGATTGTCCATCCTTTGTGCCTAAGGGTCCACTTCAGGAGCTTCTTCAATGTCATCTTCATCATCTTTCGAGAATTTGGCAGACACCATGTTAGAAGATACTGTCACCCTATGAACATGACCAATGCTGGTATCAGAATCCCATGAGATAGAATCAAAAGAATTAGATCGCTCTTCTTCATCAGATTCGGAAGGTTCTGAAGTTGGAAGTGGTGAAGCATAACCTAATCCCCGCTCTGTTTTACTGTGTGTTTGCCATTAATTGTCGTAGAACAGAACAGTTTTATAGGAGGACTGAACTTTAACTCACAATTACAAACTCGCTTGTACAAAAAAGAGCCTAGGAATAAAACCTAGGAAAAGCAATCTAAATACAATTATTTAGTTTTGATTCTGGGGGGTGACGGTAGAGGCTCAGGAAAGTGCTATCAACTCTGCCTTACTCCTTGGACGATCGAACGCAACCTCGGCTCCGGTGAAGAAATGCTCTCTCTCTGCCTGGGTGTGTATATCTTTCTGTGTGTATGTCTGTGTATGCAAGGGAATTGCACCTTGCTATTTATAGGAATTCATGAGTAATGGGGTGTACAGCCACGTGGCTAATTTTGGGCTACATCCTTGTAACTGTGCCTCGAGAAGTGGACAGCTGGGGATTGGTTAAGATTGATCATGATCGGTTTGTTGCACTAAATCCGAGCTGTTAGGACTTGGTTAATTTCTGCCAAGCGTCTCAACTGCTACTCTGTGGTAAGCCGCATGAATGATGCATCCTGGCTGAGCCACATGAAGGACTGTCCTATAGTCGAGTCGCATGAAGGATGTACCCTGGCTGAGCCGCATGAAGGACTGTCCCATAGGCGAGCCGCATAAAGAGTGTCTCATGACCGAGCCGCATGAAGGACATCTCATGACCGAGCCGCATGAAGGATGTCTCATGACCGAGCCGCATGAAGGTTGTCTCATGACCGAGCCACATAAGAGTGGCCTCATGACCGAGCCACATGAGAGTGGTTTCATGACTGAGCCGCATGAGAGTGGTCTCATGACTGAGCCGCATGAAGGTCGCATAGGCGATCCGCAAAAGAATCTTCTTTGGAATTTATGAACTGTACCAGATATGATGATAATTTTCTTATCTTTTTAGGAGCATGTCACGTCTTGTCTTTATGTCAGAGCCATCATCTCTGTCAAAGCTGTCGCCTTTATGTCAGAGTAATTATGGCCAGCTGCTTAGGCTGATTTTGAACCGCATAAGGTTCTCTACTATTTATGCGCCGCATGAAGATTTCTGAGCCGCATGAAGCTTTTTGGATTTTTGAGCCGCATGGAGCTTCCTGGGTTTTGAGCCGCATAGAGAATCCCCTTCTTTCCTTGTGCTTGTGAAGGATCACATCTCGCAAGTCAAGGACATCTCGATCAACCTTTGCACTCGCTTTATGGGCCCGGGAATCCCGAGCACACGAATGCGTAGGTGTCATGTTTGCTCCCTGATGCGGGGCTAGTAAAAGCACTTGCCCTCGATCAATGTTGGGAGACTCTTGAGAACCACCCTGTCCGTTTGCCGCCGGGGGCTGGACACGGGCGGTCCTATACAACTTTCCATCAGAGGCCCGTTTAACAGTTAGCGGGACTCTCTGATGGTCAGTAGTTGGCACAGCTGACTAAGCTCGACGAGCCCGCGCTGTCCTAGACTTCTTCGCTCTAGCACCCGAGGGTGCGCAGTAGGAAGAGTCCAAGTTGGAAGTAGGGAAGGGAAGTTGGTCCCCTTTTCAAAGGAGGCAAGGGGGCTCTATTTATAGAATAGAGTGAGCCCTTTCTTCTTTGCCTTTCCGATATGGGACTAAAAGCAATATTTTCCATGCTTCTACAAGACCCCCTTCAAAGTTTTTAAATTGTAAATTTGGAATACTTTAAATAAGAAGCATGGAAAGTATAGTTATTTTGGTGTGGCAATCCTATCAGAGGTAGCATAGACGTGATAGGTTTGGGTACTTCCGCTAGGGATTTTGTGTGGACTTATCATCATTGGCGTACCTTGGTTTTAGGTACGGATAATAAGTTGAGAGAGGGAACCATCATATTTACTCAGAGGTGGTGAGAACATGGTAAATATGGGGTTGATGGTAATAAGGACGTGGTGGGAGTGGACTCAGTTGAGGATACATAGAACAACTCAGAGGTAATATGGACGTGGAAGTTCTACGTAACGGGTAATAAATGCCACGGAACAACTGGGTTCCAGCTACATATGACTGTAAAAAAAAGGGGTGCATGTACTAGAGGACCTAATACAACATTTGTGGTCAACAGTAGACATTTGTGGACCTATTATCCTTTTTGTGTACTGGCGGTACGAGTACGGATAATAAGTGGAGAGAAAACCAACATCTTTACTCAGAGGTAATGAGGACGTGGTAAATATGGGTCTAAAGTAGAGCCTTCCTACTCAGAGGTAATGAGGACATGGTAGGAGTAGGCCTAATGAGGATACACAGAACAACTCAGAGGTGCTATCAACGTAGAAGTTCTATGTATTGGGTGGTTTGTTTGTGATGGACGGAAAAACAACTCAGAGGTAATATGGACGTGGTTGTTTTTCCTGTTGGAGAATTTTGTGGACCTATTACCCTTTTTGTGTACTGGTAGTGCGAGTAATAGATTCGAATGATATTTTGTGGATCTACTACTCATTGGTACACCGGTGGTGCGAGTAATAGATTATGATAACTTTTATGGATTTATTACCATTTTTGTGTACTGGCGATGCGAGTACTGATAGTAAGTGGAGAGAAAACCAACATATTTACTCAGAGGTAATGAGGACGTGGTAAATATGGGCCAAAACAAAGCCTTCCTACTCAGAGGTAGTGAGGACATGGTAGGAGTAGGCCAAATGGGGATACACAGAACAACTCAGAGGTGTTATCAACGTTAAAGTTCTATGTATTGGGTGATTTGTTTGTGATGGACGAAAAAACAACTCAGAGGTAATATGGACATGATTATTTTTCCCGTTAGAGAATTTTGTGGACCTATTGCCCTTTTGTGCATATGGTGTGAAACCCGTAAATTTTCAATTTCATTATAAATTATTAATTTTTGTGTTATTTTCAGATTGTTAATATTATTTGTTAGATCAAAAAAAAAATTATTTTTTTAAATAATGAACTTGGATTTTTGTTTGTTTGGCCCAGACCCGAACCCGTTCCCGAGTCCCGAACCCGTTTAGAACCTTTCATTTTTCGATTAAGTAATTGAATATTTTAATTAGCTTATTATTATTATTAGTTGTTAAATTAGGAAAATTATTTTTTTAGAAAAGAATTTTTATCTCTGTAAAATTTTATCTTATAAATTGTTATTAATGAAAAACCATTTTTTTCTGAATTTTTGATTGTTGGACCTAACCCGTCCCGGATCTGTGTTTAAACCCAAGTTTGAATTTGAGCCAATCTTAGTTTTCGAAAATCATTAAATATTATTAATTAAGTTTTTCATAAAGAAAAGAAAAAAAAACAAAGATTAATGAAATTTTCTTTAAAAACAAATTTTTCATTAAATACTAAATGACATTAACTCATCCCTTTACACCATTCATCAGAAGGAAAGGAACTCTTTCCTTCATCTTCCCAAACGTGATCCGAGTTCCCTTCATCTTCCGAACGGCTGGTTGACCCCTCCGTTCCTAACCGCCGGTGACCTCTCGGTTTTCGGTAACCCCCACTCTTCCCTTTCCTATAAAAACCCTCCATACTATTCCTATCTTCACCATCATCTTCATTTTCCCCAAATTCCTCCTCTCAAATCCCTAGCCGGAGCTACTTCGGCGACCCCTCCGCCGAGCACCCCTGGCCGAACCCCCTGCAGCCCAACCCGGCGCTATCCCCGACCGGCGCACCCCTAGGCCGGCCATCCGCCGCCAACCCGAGTGCCCGCCCCCTTTCCGGCCGTCCGGCGACCTCTGACTGCCGGCGACAGCCCGACCAGGCCGCCCAGCACCGCCGCTCGTCCCCGTTCGTCCCGTGTTGCTGATTCCTTGCTGGACACGTGTTCCGTGTTCCGAAGTTCCAGGAATTTCCGCGGTTCTGCGTGTTTCGAGTCCGAGGCATCACTTCGGATTCCTTCGTTTTCGGTAACTCCTGTTAAGTCCCATAGATTTCTTTTGGTCTGTGATGATTTGGTCCATTTCCGGATTTTCCGAAATTCTTTCGGAAACTGTCTGTGAGTTTTCAGAATATTTCTATGGGTTTGGTTTTTCCAATTCTTTCGGAAATGGTTCTGTGGTGTTTCTGTGCTTCTGGAAATTTCCGAGGAGTTTTGGGTTCTCCGATTATCAATTCAGGTTTTCGAATAATTTTCGAAAATACTTCTGCGAATTGGTTTTATGGTATTTTCGGGTTCTGGTTCAATTCGGTTTATCGAATACCGGAAACGTGATGTGGATATTATATTTTGGGTTCTGGATATTATCATTTTCTGGTTAGAAATTGAGTATCCCTGGCTCTTCCCCGATCTCTAAGGGATGTTATAGAGTCAACCCGAAGGAGGCTAAAGAGATGAAGGAGCAGATCAACGAACTGAAGTCTCTGGGATTCATTCGAGACGGAGCTTCACCCTGGGGAGCACCTATCTTGTTTGTGCCCAAGAAGGACGGAACGGTGCGGATGTGCATCGACTACCGGGCGCTGAACAATGTCACAATCAAGAACAAGTACCCTCTGCCCCGGATCGATGACTTGTTTGACCAGTTGAGTGGAGCCAAGGTGTTTTCCAAGATTGATCTCAGGTCTGGCTATCATCAGATCAAGGTCAGGAAGGAAGACATTCCCAAAACGGCATTCAACACCAAGTATGGGCAGTTTGAATTCTTGGTCATGCCGTTTGGTCTGACGAATGCTCCTGCTGTGTTCATGAACCTTATGAACAAGGTTTTCCATGAATACTTAGACCAGTTTGTCGTCGTCTTCATTGATGACATACTGATCTATTCAAAGACGAAGGAGGAGCACGAAGAGCACCTCAGGAAAGTTCTGGAAACTTTGAGGAAGGAGAAGCTGTACGGTAAGCTGTCCAAGTGTGAATTCTTTCTAGACAAAGTGGATTTTCTTGGCCATGTTGTCACAGAAGAAGGAATTTCTGTGGATCCTAAGAAGATAGCTGCTGTGGAGAAGTGGCCTACCCCAAGCTCAGTTGCTGACATCAGAAGTTTCTTGGGCTTGGCGGGCTACTATCGGAAGTTTGTGAAGGACTTTGCTAGAATTGCTGAACCAATGACAAAGCTGACTCGGAAGAATGAAGAGTTCATCTGGACGGAGGACTGCCAAGCAGCGTTCGAGGAGTTGAAGAAGAGGCTCACTACTGCACCAATCCTTGCGCTACCCGCAGGATCCGGTGGTTTCACAATCTATAGTGACGCCTCGGGCAAAGGACTGGGTTGCGTTCTTCAACAACATGGGAAAGTGATTGCTTATGCATCTAGGCAATTACGGACTCATGAGAAGAACTATCCCACTCATGATTTGGAGCTTGCTGCAGTGATCTTTGCGTTGAAGCTTTGGAAGCATTATCTATATGGAGAGAGAGTAGAAATATACACAGATCATAAAAGTCTGAAGTATGTTTTCACTCAGAAAGAGTTGAACATGAGGCAAAGGCGATGGCTGGAGTTAATGAAGGACTTCGACATCGACCTGTAATACCACCCGGGTAAGGCTAATGTGGTCGCTGATGCACTTAGTCGATACCCAGTGGCGATGTTCTTAACCAAGGAGAGGCACCTGCTGGAGGACATAGAGAAGCCTGGATTGGAGATATTACTGCCTGGACAGAAGAAGCGGGATTCAGATTCTATGTTGATGAAGTTGTAAGTGAGCTCGAACCTGATGGACAAGATCAAGGAGACGCAGTTTCAAGACGAGGCACTTTGCAAGCTGAGGGATCAAGTGTTAGCAGGAACACTTGAGGGATTCTCAATCGCCAGTGATGGAGCTCTGAAGAATGGTACAAGGCTTTGTGTACCGTCTGGCGAACTGAGGAACGAGTTGATGAAGGAAGCGCATCAGTCTCAATATTCCATACATCCTGGAGCCAATAAGATGTATCGAGATATGCGCACTATTGTCTGGTGGAGTGGAATGAAGAAAGATGTCACTAGGTATGTCGCTAGAGGCTTGATCTGTCAACAAGTGAAGGCTAGTAGACAGAGACCTGCAGGACTTCTACAACCGCTGGACATTCCAGAATGGAAGTGGGAGCATATCACGATGGATTTCATGTCAGGACTGCCTCGTTCCCAAGGAGGGAAGGATGCCATCTGGGTAATTGTGGACCGACTAACCAAGTCAGCTCACTTTATCCCTTTCAAAGTTGGTTTATCCACTGAGAAGTTGGCAGCATTGTACATGCGGCACATCTACCGGATTCATGGTGTACCGGTAAGCATTGTATCTGACCGAGACACTCGTTTTACCTCATATTTTTGGAAGAGTTTGCATGACAGCTTGGGGACCCAATTGAAGTTCAGCACAGCTTATCATCCCCAGACTGACGGGCAATCAGAGAGGACGATTCAGACACTGGAGGATATGCTGAGATCGTGTGTCTTGGAGTTCGGAGGATCATGGGAAGACCATTTGCACTTGGTAGAGTTTTCTTATAATAACAGCTACCAAGCCAGCATTGGTATGACCCTATTTGAAGCTCTTTATGGACGTCGTTGCCGTACACCATTGGCATGGGACGATGTTGGTGAAAGAGTACTGCTGGGCCCAGAGATGGTGACCGACGCAGCAGAGAAGGTGAAGATAATCAGAGACAAGCTTAGGATTGCTCAAGACAGACAGAAGCACTGGGCAGACAGCAGTCGTCGACCACTGGCATTTGAAGAAGGAGATAAGGTCTTCGTGAAGATTTCTCCTACCAGAGGAACAATCAGATTTGGCAGAGCTGGGAAGCTGAGTCCCAGGTACATTGGACCATTTGAAGTTCTGAGCCGGATTGGAGAAGTGGCGTATAGGTTAGCTCTACCAGCTAATCTAGAGGGCGTGCACAACGTCTTCCATGTCTCCCAGCTCAGAGGCTACGTTGCTGATGAGAATCACATTTTAGACCACTCAGAGCTGGAGATTGGACCGAGCCTCACTATGCCTGAGAAGCCAGTGGCGATTCTAGACCGAGGTGAGAAGAGAACCAGGACCTCGGTGACTCCCATAGTCAGAGTAATGTGGAGGCATGATTCCCCAGACGAGTCTACCTGGGAGCGTGAGGATGAGATGCGAGAGCAGTACCCGTATTTATTTGAGACCTGAGGTAATTTCTCAACCTAACTCTTTAAATTTCGAGGACGAAATTTTCTAAGGAAAGAAGGTTGTGAAACCCGTAAATTTTCAATTTCATTATAAATTATTAATTTTTGTGTGATTTTCAGATTGTTAATATTATTTGTTAGATCAAAAAAAAAATTATTTTTTTAAATAATGAACTTGGATTTTTGTTTATTTGGCCCAGACCCGAACCCGTTCCCGAGTCCCGAACCCGTTTAGAACCTTTCATTTTTTGATTAAGTAATTGAATATTTTAATTAGCTTATTATTATTATTAGTTGTTAAATTAGGAAAATTATTTTTTTAGAAAAGAATTTTTATCTCTGTAAAATTTTATCTTATAAATTGTTATTAATGAAAAACCATTTTTTTCTGAATTTTTGATTGTTGGACCTAATCCGTCCCGGATCTGTGTTTAAACCCAAGTTTGAATTTGAGCCAATCTTAGTTTTCGAAAATCATTAAATATTATTAATTAAGTTTTTCATAAAGAAAAGAAAAAAAAACAAAGATTAATGAAATTTTCTTTAAAAACAAATTTTTCATTAAATACTAAATGTCATTAACTCATCCCTTTACACCATTCATCAGAAGGAAAGGAACTCTTTCCTTCATCTTCCCAAACGTGATCCGAGCTCCCTTCATCTTCCGAACGGCTGGTTGACCCCTCCGTTCCTAACCGCCGGTGACCTCTCGGTTTCCGGTAACCCCCACTCTTCCCTTTCCTATAAAAACCCTCCATACTATTCCTATCTTCACCATCATCTTCATTTTTCCCAAATTCCTCCTCTCAAATCCCTAGCCAGAGCTACTTCGGCGACCCCTCCGCCGAGCACCCCTGGCCGAACCCCCTGCAGCCCAACCCGGTGCCATCCCCGACCGGCGCACCCCTAGGCCGGCCATCCGCCGCCAACCCGAGTGCCCGCCCCCTTTCCGACCGTCCGGCGACCTCTGACTGCCGGCGACAGCCCGGCCAGGCCGCCCAGCACCGCCGCTCGTCCCCATTCGTCCCGTGTTGCTGATCCCTTGCTGGACACGTGTTCCGTGTTCCGAAGTTCCAGGAATTTCCGCGGTTCTGCGTGTTTCGAGTCCGAGGCATCACTTCGGATTCCTTCGTTTTCGGTAACTCCTGTTAAGTCCCATAGATTTCTTTTGGTCTGTGATGATTTGGTCCATTTCCGGATTTTTCGAAATTCTTTCGGAAACTTTCTGTGAGTTTTCAGAATATTTCTATGGGTTTGGTTTTTCCAATTCTTTCGGAAATGGTTCTGTGGTGTTTCTGTGCTTCTGGAAATTTCCGAGGAGTTTGGGTTCTCCGATTATCAATTCAGGTTTTCGAATAATTTTCGAAAATACTTCTGTGAATTGGTTTTATGGTATTTTCGGGTTCTGGTTCAATTCGGTTTATCGAATACCGAAAACGTGATGTGGATATTATATTTTGGGTTCTGGATATTATCATTTTCTGGTTAGAAATTGAGTATCCCTGGTTTGGGATTGTTTTTGCAGGTAAAATCGGAGCATTTCCCAGTTCTTGGGTTAACCGAAAACAGAGGGAATGCTGCCAAAATTTTCGGAAAAGTTTAATAAAATGGTTTTAAAATAATTTTGGTATTTTTGGGCGACAACCATAATTGGTTACTGGGCCCCAACGAAATGCAAACGCACCGGTTCGACCGGACGTTGAGGCAGAGTAGTTGAAAATGAAGTTTGGACCAGAGTCTGAGACTTATAATTTTCTTTAAATAATATTTTGGAAATTTATTAGTTTTTGTTAAATTGTAGGTAATTTTCGGACTAACCAGTTTCTTTTCTTATTTCAATTTATTGTAATTGTAAGGGCATAAGCCCAGGCCTGTAATAAGTAGGAAATAATTTTTATTTTATGTTCTGGGTTTGTGGAAAGCGTAGGAAAAAAATTAAAGATATTATAAACTCATGATTTTCTCATTTTTAAGGAAAAGAAAATTTATTCTTTATATTTTAAGTCAAAGTTTTCAAATGAATATATACCAAGTTTTTTACGTAATTTGATAAAAGCAAGTTTTTACCCAAAAACCAAAGTAAATTGAATTTCTTAACTTCAACAAACTAGTAAACGTTGTGATGTTGTTAAAAACTAAAATAGACTAGGAAAGACAAATAGAGATTGCAACTAGACTATTCTGGTGTTTGTATTTCTGAGACAAAGTTCCCCGGAATGTAGGATTTCAAGAAAGAGCATGACCTTTCGAATTCCGAAGTACAAATCTCGTCCAATTGAAAATCAAGGCAAGTACGGTTGTGGTTAATTGCAGTTTAATTAATTTTAGAAATTTTGCATGTTAAATACACAACTGTTACACGTACTCTCTCCTAGAGTAATATTGAATCATTGCATCGGGATAATGGGGAGTAGCGTAGCTATCTATGATCAAAGCCAAATAGTTAATGAATGTGCGAGCTTACCCCTCTTCACACGGGGTTAGGCCGGACCGTATCAATAGGATACAATTGAATCATCCTAAACCGGTCATAGATACTGCTTACTCAAATCACAATTGTTTTATAGTTGGAAATCATTGTTTCAAAATTATTTAATATTGCAAGTTTCTATTCATTATGCAAATTGTTAATTTTTCATAATTGTACTTGCTCCTTTCCTGACTGGATCCCCCACACCCAATAGGTTCTGTTGATGACTCAGAGCTACTGATTAGTAGTTACTACGACCCGGAGCTGTACCCTACTGTGCTCCCAGACGAGGTCCATGGAGATGATGATGACACTTCTGCTTAGTTGAAGTTTTAGTTTATCTTTTATTTAAAATATATGTTATGTTTAAGTTGTGGACAAGCTTTATAATGGATAAGTTTATATTATCGTTTAATTAAATGTTGTTGCAATTATAAGTTTCAAATGTTGTTGATTGTACCTGCATATGGAATACAGCTTACTGCCGCCGTCTCAACAACGGTGCAGGCTGGGCATGATCCGAGTCGACCCAAGAAATTGGGATCGGGTCGTGACATATGGAAATACGAGCAAATAGATTCGAATGATATTTTGTGGACCTACTACTCTTTGGTACACCGATGGTGCGAGTAATAGATTAGGATAACTTTCATGGACCTATTACCCTTCTGCGCACTGGTGGTACGGGTAATAGATTAGGATAACTTTTTTGGACCTATTACTCTTCTGCGCACTGGCGGTGCGGGTAATAGATTAGGATAAGTTTTGTGGACCTATCACCCTACTGTGTACTGGTGGTACGGGTAATAGATTTGAAGGAGATTCCGGTAGGGAAAAGCATTTGGGGTGAAAGTTCAGAGGTATGATCATACATGACTTGCTGTCCAGGAGATGCGATATGAATCAACTCGGAGCGGTCAGAGAGTAAATTCAGCGGTACCTGAGGGTACATAACTCAACAATCCGGGAGATTTGGGGTCAGAGTGTAAGCTCAGCGGTACCAGAGGGTACAAAACTCACAATCTGAGAGATAGTTGGAAGATATTGTTTAGTCATAATTTTTTTTGAGGAACTTATCGTTATTGTTGTTGGTATTAGGACGTTTGCTCTTATCCTTTCCATCCGAGATATGCAGCCCCAGTTGGCGAGCCTTCTTCAATTTTACTTCTGCGCTAGTGGCGCTGATGATGAAGGCCTTCCAGTCTTTAAATTAATCTTCGCCCATCTAGAGGCTGATTGTGGGGAGCAGCCTATTTTGGCATATCTCAATTAAAGAAGAGTCCGGGTTACCGGAGGGCAACTTCATCACGGTTTGGCGAAACCGCTCAATGTAGTTCCTCGTCAGTTCTTTTTCTCCTTGGACAATGTCCATGAGGGTTGACATTGTCACATCTTGTCCCACCTCATAGAACCTTTACAGGAACATATGTTGAAAGCCGACAAAGGAATGAATGCAGTTATTCGGTAAGTTGCGGTACCAATCGAATGCGACTCCCTCTAATGCCCCAATGAACAACCTCGTGAGGATGGCGTCGTCAAGCGACAGATGGTCCATTGTGACTTCGAAGTGGGTTATATACCGACTTACAGAGGTCTTTCCGTCATATGGATTGATGTTGAATGGTTTGTATCGTGGAGGGAAGGGGACACCTCTCCATGCAGCGGGATACGGCTGTCGTATCCTGAGGTCTTGGGAGGTTTCTCGGGCATGAAACATTGCATGGAGCTCCTGGACCTCTTTTCTTGCCTTCCTAGCCTCTTCTGCAGTAGTGGGAGCCGATACTCCGGGTGGATTGTCGCCCGGGGTTGGTGCAGTCGTGTTTGAGTCCGTATTGGCGGCAGGACCCAAGCTTGTTTGACCAGGTGTCCTTGCTTGAAGAGCCAGTAGGGCCGTCTTGATCTCGTCCATCGACTTAACCAAGGTATGAAGTATGGCCTCGAGAGTGTCGAGGCGCTGCCGATCTCTGGGACCGTCTTGATCATTCTCAGTCATAAATGTCGTTCTCATATGAGGAGAAGTAGAAGGAACTGTAGAAGACGTGCCCTCGAATCATACCCTCGCATAGAGAAGTCGTCGGGGTATATGGGAATATTCTCCTCTGGTTCGGATTCGAAGAAAGTGCCACCCCCTGTATAGGAGGTTTAATTAATGTCTCTCGAGTTTCTTTTGAGAGACGTAAGAGTTCAAAGAATGACAATCTTGCAGGAGTATTGGCCAATTGAGCCAATATGTCAAAATTATATGGCTTTTCAAGTCCAAGAGACGAGGACTTCTTCAGTACTTTGTCAAAGCGAACAGGTAGTTTTCCCTTGTCTGCTGATGTCGGTTTAGGAGGAGTTGGTTCAACCACCGGCAGGGATGTAGATGGTATATTCTCAGCAGGAGAAGATGATGTAGGAGGAGCATCAGGAGATGGGGCAGAATTCTCTAGAGTTTCGGGATATTCCTGAAGATGAGGATTTCCAGATCTAGTGCCAATTAGAATTTCTTCTTCCGCTACTGGTTCAAAAGATACCATGTTGCAGTTCTGGGACTTAGTTTTGGAGTGCTACTTTTGCTTAGAAGAGGAAGGCGTTTCAAAATCAGCTACCAGATCTGGATGAATCAACATAATCTCTCCTCTGTCAGTTGATAGTAGAACAAGACCCTCATTTTGAGGAGGTGGGAGATTCACGATCTCGAGAGTAGTCCTTAGAATATGGACAACACCATCTTGCACAAGCTGTGGTGGAAAGTCACCAAACTGTACAGAGACGACATTAGCAGTCACCGTCTTTTCATCCTACTGAAGAGTAATCGCTCCAGAGTTGATCATCTCCTGGGTTTTGCCTTTGAGCACACAGCATGCTCTGGTTGGATGCCCCGTAAATCTGTGATAACACAATATTTAGGGTGATCAGTTTTACCCACATTTTCTGACCGTTTTGCCTCTGACAGTTGAAGCTTATTGCTTTTAATCAAGCAATCGAAGATGCTCAAAGTATCATCTTGTAACTCCTCTTCCCAAAATTTTGTGATATATTTTTATTTTTTATTTTATTAGTTTACATTTAATTTTTCTATGATCATTGGAGTTGTGACTAAGCCCACAGGTGAGTTATGACCATCTTGTGGTCACATGATCTCTAGATAGGATCCATATGCATTCTATAGCTATATTATATTTTATTATAATTTTTAGATATTTTTATATATTTTTAAATATTTATTCTATGAAGATTTATATTTATGAATGACTTTCATAATATATTTTGAGGCCATTTGTGACTATTTAGAGACCCAGTATTTTTCTTTAGGCTCTATTAGGTTCAATATATTTTCTGTATTTTTCTACAATTTTTCTGAGATTTTTAGATAATTAAATATAGGAAAAACCTATTTTCTAAGACTTCTAAAATTTACTGTGCAAGCCTATGATCATATATTGACCCCAAATATTTTTCTAGGGTTCATTATGCTATTTTATATTTTCTAGAATTTTTCCATAATTTTTGGCAATATTTAAATATTTATTCATTAAGGTTTATATATTTTTAA
The DNA here is from genome assembly GCA_029216955.1 of Iris pallida. Lineage (NCBI taxonomy): Eukaryota > Viridiplantae > Streptophyta > Magnoliopsida > Asparagales > Iridaceae > Iris > Iris pallida. The sequence continues at coordinate 32,112 of JANAVB010035439.1, forward strand.
AGGCTTACAATATTTATTAGGAGGCCATTTAGGACTAATATGAGGTAAAACATTTTTATTTATATTCTAGAAGGTTAAATGTATTTTCTGTGATTTTCTACAATTTTTTAGATTTTTTTGATATTTATTTGGAGTTATTTGGAGTTAAAATGAGTTTTTAACGATTTCTGCATTTAAATTAATTAATTATACAGTCATCTGCACAGTCAGCTGCACAGTCAGCAATGGGCCCACCTGTCGGCGCCCAGCAGCCCACCGACTCTCCCTCATATATATATATTATTATATTCGTTAAACTTAGAAATTTCAGCAACTTTTTGTGGGAGAACTCATCTAGGGTTTCCGACTTCCCGAAGCGATTGCCGTCAACTCCGACGTGATTTTCGTGCGCTGTTTTTTTTTGTTGGATTCGTATTGAGGTAAAATTTCTGAATATGTAATTTATTTTCATAGATATTATTCCTAAATTTCTGGAAAATTCGTAGAGTGTCGGTTGTCCGAAACTTGACACGTTTCGGTATTTTCGAGATTTCGGGAGAACCAGAAATCAAAATTATGAACCGTTAGAAGTTTCGGAAAGCTAACACAGAGCTCTACGACATATAGTTTTTCCAGAAATTAATTCGTTCATCGAGTATTTTAGTTATTCTGTTGAACTCAGAATTCATCGGTTGATTACCGTTTTGGTCACGATTAGCCATAACGGCGACATCTTTTGACAAAGCATGATTTTGTGGCACGGTTAATTGCAGCACACTCGTGGTGCTGAAATCTACCAAGGTGCACTTTCAAAATCTAGACTTCACAACATTTGACTAGATAGTCAATGGCACGTCTCGATTTGCGTGTTATGGTTTCCAAAATTGGAAACATGACTTTTGATGGCCAAACTTGCATGTTTAGATTATATTCAGATTATTAGTAGGTTAAATTAGGTTTTTAGCTGAATTATTCCAGAATTAATTATTATTAGATTAGTAACCCAACTAGCCACTATTCCATGAATTTAGAACTAGAACATTAGAATTGATTTATAGTTTTCGTGCACGATTCATGGTGCGATATGTGTTATAGATTGACAGCTCCTAAATCGGCATCCTCTCATCCTCGACTTGTGACTATGATTTGTGCAAGGACCACAGGCAAGTATACCTTGCCTTCCTCTACAGTTTTATTTACATGCATTATATTTCATTTTCCAGTTTTGATTATTTATGGACATGTGCTTTTCGTATTATATTATTTTGAGTTGTTTTCATTGCATATAGTCGTGTTCATGTTTGGTCTTGTGTTTCATACTTGGAGTTTCTCAACAGTACCTTGCTTAAGTCATGTCATAGAACGAGTGCGTGTAGTGAACTGCCATAGCCTTGATTATCGTTTTACACAACCAGAGAGTCCACACTCAGGACGAGGGTTGTTTGGTGCACTAGAGAGTCCACACTCGGGATGAGGGTGTTTGTCGTGTTCATTGGCACCAGAGAGTCCACACTCGGGACGAGGGTTGACCAATTACACCAGAGAGTCCACACACGGGACGAGGGTGTCTTGCCATGAGCTAAACAGATAGTCCACATTCAGAACGAGGGTTAGTGCTTAGTTTAAACCCGTGAGTCCACACTTGGGATGAGGATTTGGTTCTTCCATTGATCTCGTGATTATCGTTCATCCGGCAGTTCATTTATACGTAGTTGTTCTAGTGTTCGTGTTCATATTCGTGTTCGTGTTCGTGTTCGTGTTCGTGTTCGTATTCGTGTTCGTGTTCGTATTCGTGTTCGTGTTCGTATTCGTGTTCGTGTTCGTATTCGTGTTCGTGTTCGTGTTCGTATTCGTGTTCGTGTTCGTGTTCGTGTTCGTAGTCATTTGTCGTGTTCCTGTTTTTCTTGTTTATTTTCTTCCGCATGATAAAACTGTTAGATAGGCATGTATATTATGTATCTTGCTATGTCCTCTCCGGACCTGATGATCTCTTCAGGTTTAGCGATTGCATGGAGTTAGCTAGTGGTTATGGATGACAGATGTGATGATGCGCTTGCGGGATTCAGGTATCGTTGTCATGTTTATTATCTGCTCGTGATTTTATACCTTATCATGAGATATCCTGTTTCTTGATTCAGTTTTAGACTCTTATTATTTCCTTTAGAGTCTTATCGGACATTTATGCTAGTGGGCTGCAGACCATGATCCATAGTGTTCATTCATCTTTTATTACCTTATTATGGATTGAGATATAGATTGCATTGCAATGATTTGGCAGTATACCATATCTTTGACAGCGTTTACGTATTCGAGTTGGGCTGGAGTCCGCTCGATACGTAGCTGGCTTGCTCACGCTCTCGCGTCCGAAAAGCGGGTGCGGGTCGTGACAAGTTTTTTTGGTGGCCCAAGCAGGTCAGAGCATATCGTATCGGTTATGTAACTGTACTGATACGAGCCTGCGAATTTGACTAAACCTTAGAAATCTCAATCTACTCTGCCTTAAAAATTCTCTTAGAAATTTCTCTACCGCCTTTGAAACCTCGTATTCCTTCTCGATTATTCTTCCTTGCCCTCCCATACCATTGATTCTCGTTCCTTCCTATTTCGGGGTGACGAATGATCGTGCTGTCTAGAATTCATCAGAGATTCCTAAGTTATTTTATAATATTGCTTGACTATTGAATATTTGATTGTTTATAGATATGAGGGATTATAGATGCCATAAGCCCTAGATATCTGTTGGTAGAATCGTTAGCAACTAGTTAGAAGGTTATAAGATTTTAGCGACCGTGTTTTGAGGAGTAGTGTGACCAAAGGTGGGTAGAAGTCCTCAAGTATTCGTAGTTATAAAATGACTAGAGAAGGTCATAAAATATTTTTGAAAAATTAAATTTGAGAAGATTAAGGTAATAGTAGACTTTAATTTTTAAGGAATAGTTATCAATTAGAATTCCGAGGACAAAATTATTTTTAAGGTGGGTAGATTTGTAACTCCTCTTCCCGAAATTTTGTGATATATTTTTATTTTTTATTTGATTAGTTTACATTTAATTTTTCTATGATCATTGGAGTTGTGACTAAGCCCACAGGTGAGTTATGACCATCTTGTCGTCACATGATCTCTAGATAGGGTCTATATGCATTCTATAGCTATATTATATTTTATTATAATTTTTAGACATTTTTATATATTTTTAAATATTTATTCTTTGAAGATTTATATTTATGAATGACTTTCATAATTTATTTTGAGGCCATTTGTAACTATTTCTGACCCAGTATTTTTCTTTAGGCTCTATTAGGTTAAATATATTTTCTGTATTTTTCTACAATTTTTCTGAGATTTTTAGATAATTAAATATAGGAAAAACCTATTTTCTAAGACTTCTAGAATTTACTGTGCAAGCCTATGAGCATATATTGACCCCAAATATTTTTCTAGGGTTCATTATGCTATTTTATATTTTCTAGAATTTTTCCATAATTTTTGGCAATATTTAAATATTTATTCATTAAGGTTTATATATTTTTAAAGGCTTACAATATTTATTATGAGGCCATTTAGGACTAATATGAGATAAAACATTTTTATTTATATTCTAGAAGGTTAAATGTATTTTTTGTAATTTTCTACAATTTTTTTGGATTTTTCTGATATTTATTTGGAGTTATTTGGAGTTAAAATAAGTTTTTAACGATTTCTGCATTTAAATTAATTAATTACACAGTCATCTGCACAGTCAGCTGCACAGTCAGCACTGGACCAACCTATCGGTGCCCAACAGCCCACCGACTCTCCCTCCTATATATATATTATTATATTCGTTAAACCTAAAAATTTTAGCAATTTTTTGTGGGAGAACTCATCTAGGGTTTCCGACTTCCCGAAGCGATTGCCGTCAACTCCGACGTGATTTTCGCGCGCTGTTTTTTTTGTTGGATTCGTATTGAGGTAAAATTTCTGAATATGTAATTTATTTTCATAGATATTATTCTTAAATTTCTGGAAAATTCGTAGAGTGTCGGTTGTCCAAAACTTGACACGTTTCGGTATTTTCGAGATTCCGGAAGAACCAGAAATCGAAATGACGAACCGTTTGAAGTTACGAAAAGCTAACACAGAGCTCTACGACATATAATTTTTCCAAAAATTAATTCGTTCATCTAGTATTTTAGTTATTCTGTTGAACTTAGAATTGATCGGTTGATTACCGTTTTGGTCACGATTAGCCATAAAGGCGACATCTTTTGACAAAGCATGATTTTGCGGCACGGGTTATTGCAGCGCACTCGTGGCGCTGAAATCTACCAAGTTACACTTTCAAAATCTAGAGTTCACAGCATTTGACTAGATAGTCAATGGCACGTCTCGATTTGTGTGCCATGGTTTCCAAAATTGGAAACATGACTTTTGATGGTCAAACTTGCATGTTTAGATTATATTCAGATTATTAGTAGGTTAAATTAGGTTTTTAGCTGAATTATTCCAGAATTAATTATTATTAGATTAGTAACCCAACTAGCCACTATTCTATGAATTTAGAACTAGAACATTAGAATTGATTTATAGTTTTCGTGCACGGTTCATGGTGCGATATGTGTTATAGGTTGACAGCTCCTAGATCCGCATCCTCTCATCCTCGACTTGTGATTACGGTTTGTGCAAGGACCACAGGCAAGTATACGTTGCCTTCCTCTATAGTTTTATTTATATGCATTGTATTTCATTTCCCAGTTTTGATTATTTATGGACATGTGCTTTTCATATTATATTATTTTGAGTTGTTTTCATTGCATACAGCCGTGTTCATGTTTGGTCTTGTGTTTCATACTTGGAGTTTCTCAACAGTACCTTGCTTGAGTCATGTCATAGAACGAGTGCGTGTAGTGAACTGCCATAGCCTTGATTATCGTTTTACACAACCAGAGAGTCCACACTCGGGACGAGGGTTGTTTGGTGCACCAGAGAGTCCACACTCGGGAAGAGGGTATTTGTCGTGTTCATTGGCACCAAAGAGTCCACACACGGGACGAGGGTTGACCAATTACACCAGAGAGTCCACACACGGGACGAGGGTGTCTTGCCGTGAGCTAAACAGATAGTCCACATTCGGGACGAGGGTTAGTGCTTAGTTCAAACCCGTGAGTCCACACTCGGGATGAGGGTTTGGTTCTTCCATTAATCTCGTGATTATCGTTCATCCGACAGTTCATTTATACGTAGTTGTTCTAGTGTTCGTGTTCATATTCGTGTTCGTGTTCATGTTCGTATCCGTGTTCGTGTTCGTATTCGTGTTCGTGTTCGTATTAATGTTCGTGTTCGTATTAGTGTTCGTGTTCGTGTTCGTATTCGTATTCGTGTTCGTATTCGTGTTCGTGTTCGTGTTCGTATTCATATTCGTATTCGTGTTCGTAGTCATTTGTCGTGTTCCTATTTTTCTTGTTTATTTTCTTCCGCATGATAAAACTGTTAGATAGGCATGTATATTATGTATCTTGCTATGTTCTCTCAGGACCTGATGATCTCTTTAGGTTTAGCGATTGCATGGAGTTAGCTAGTGGTTATGGATGACAGATGTGATGATGCGCTTGCGGGATTCAGGTATCGTTATCGTGTTTATTATCCGCTCGTGCTTTCATTCCTTATCATGGGATATCTTGTTTCTCGATTCAGTTTTAGACTCTTATTATTTCCTTTAGAGTCTTATCGGACATTTATGCTAGTGGGCTGCAGACCACGATCCATAGTGTTCATTCATGTTTTATTATCTTATTATGGATTGAGATATAGATTGCATTGCCATGATTTGGCAGTATACCATATCTTTGACAGCATTTACGTATTCGAGTTGGGCTGGAGTCCGCTCGATACGTAGCTGGCTTACTCACGCTCTCGCGTCCGAAAAGCGGGTACGGGTCGTGACACATCTTCGTCGAAAGAATACTCTTCTTTTGGACGAGGTGTCTTCTGTGGTGGTGCTAATGGAGTGGATGTTGTCTGAGCAACATTGACAGCCAATGACTCCTTGCCCTTGATATTGATAGCTAGTGTTTCTTACCCTTACGGTTATTCTGGCGATTATTACCCCCGGGTGTAGAATATTCATCTTGGTTAAGATGAGTCATCTGAACTCCTAAATGTTTGAACTTTTCAGCACTGACCTCTGCCTCCTTGGCTTTCACAATGAAAGAAGGCCAGTCCAGGAATTGTGTAGATCCCGTCCACATACTGACAATAGGCAACAAGTTTGATTTACATGTGTCTATTGTTACAGCAGATGGAGTTCCTAAAGGCATTTTAAGTGCCTCACAGCGGAATCTTTTAATGAAACTCTCTGTGGATTCATTGTGTCTTTATTTGATCTTAATGAGGGCAGACATTGTTATGTCGTTGACTCCCTCATAAAACTATTTCAAGAACATTTGCTTGAAACCAGCAAAGAAGTTATACAGCCATCTGGCAAACTACTATACCAATCGTATGCTGCGTCGGCTAAACTGTCACGCCCCAGAACCAGAATACTGGAGAGCGGGGGCAGACATAGCCAGCTACGTATATTGAAATGGATTCCATCTCGCTATACGGTCACGGCTGTCTAGATACATGAGGGTTTAACTACAAGCCAACGGTCTCCTATGGTCATGAACAAGCCTAGTGTCTCAATCATCAGCAAGTAAGTAAATGTTACAAGATGTATGATCATTAAATATACAATAATAAGGCGTCCCAAATATTACATATTCAGCTGATCATGAAGCTAGTCGTTACAAAATGTGAGGACTAGCAAGATTTTAGTCATACATGATCAACCCTAGGATCTGTCAATCAAGTTACAGCCCGTAGGCAGACAGTAAGTAAGGTACAATCGAGCTAAACATGTGCTCGTCGGCTAAATGCCTCAAAAGAATATTTTTACAATAAAGTGGGAGATCAAAAATAAACCCACTCGTTGCCAGGGTTCCGTCTAGTGGCCACCATCTGGCTGGAAAGTCGGTAGATCCTCTGGAGCTGCTCCGAAATCTGGCCATACAAAACCAGCTGGGTCAGATCCCAGAAAGAGCAAGTGCCACAAGGGAAGCTTCACTTAGGAACTAAAACCAGCAATCAGCACAAGAGTATAAATAAAAGTAAGAACTGGAAATAAAGAAAATACATCAGGATGATATACGACGAGATAACCATGGAACTATTCAGATAACCAGGTTACAACCCGTAAACCAAACAAGGACCGGGGTTGTAATCCTTCGTCTGAACAGAGCTTGGAATTCTCACCATTTATCAGTAAAATAAATACAGGCATTCAAGTCATGTAGTAATCTGGAACAGGATCAAGACAAGACTAGACTGGTTAGACTTCATCCAATTATTTCACGGCCAAGCAAGAACTACGGCTTGATACTTTAACTAACTAGGGTTGTCACAAGCCTAATTACTAACAAGATGCAGTGAGATTATTCCACAGCCACAAGCCCTGCAGACCATCCAGGTTACCCAGGTCGAAATTAGGGGTTGAATTCGGGTGGGTACATCGTCCAGGAAACGCATGTACCCTTAGGTAGCTTGAAGGGTGCAACACATGACAGTGTGCTGGAAATGTGCCCTACTCGACGGCAGGCTACAGATCCCAAGCGCGCCCAGGTAACGGGATTGCCTGTAGCTGGAAGATCTCTTCATGACTACTGTATTAATCTAGTTATTAGCCTTAGTCCATTTTAGTAGGTACTCCTGACCGTGGTACTCAGGAGTCCCCCTCCTAGACATGATGCAAGACAGGACTGGATTATTTGTACAAGCACAATCGCCCACGGTGTCCAGGATGTTCATTCTTGTCAGGTCATGTCATGTCAGGTAGCCGTCGTAACAGCTGTTCGAGATAATTATGCCAGGTTTATCATGTCAAGTGTTCTTGTCAGGAGTGCGCCACGACGGGCCACTATCAGGTCATATCAGGTTTTCTTGTCAAAAGTGCACCCCTACGGGTCACTATCATGTCATGCTCAGGAAAGGGTAGACTCATGCGACTAAGTCATATGCGGTCAGGAAAGGGTAGACTCATGCGACTGGGGGAATGGGTCTTATGCGGCTAGCTGGCCAATCAGGTACATGCGGCCGGGAGGGGAAGTGTGGTTCCATACGGCTCGAGAAGAAGCAACCCATGCGGCTGCGGGGGAAGGGAACCATATGCGGCTCAGAAGGGAAGAGTACTCATGCGGCTGCGGGGAGTAATGCCTATGCGGCTGGAAGCAAGTGTGCATATGCGGCTCGCGAGTGTTGAGTTCATGCGGCTCAGGGTGAAGTCCTCATGCGGCTGGGTCAAGCAAGTCTCATGCGGCCAGCGGGAATGGCGCATGCGGCTGCAGAGTTCAGAACTTATGCGGCTGGGAATTGAGTGAGTTATGCGGCCAGATGAGTTCGGCCCTCATGCGGCTCAAGTACTTCCAGCCATGCGGCTGAAGAGAACACTTGCCGCATGAATATTCATGCGGTCAAGTCAAGCACTGTTCATCTTCTCCAAAATTTTAGAGAAGAAGAACACTATGAGAGCTAAGTCCTCAAGCTCCATAACTCCATCATCCGGAGCCTAAATCCGAACTTCCATAGGTCAAAATGGGGTAGAACGAAATTCTCTACAACATGGAACCATCAAAACTCAAAAATAACAAGATTTAATAGATCAAAACCCAAGAAATCCGAAAATAATGCAAACTTAGATCTACAAGAATCTAGCCAAGAAAAATGGAAATGCCAAGAACTAAAGTGAGTTAAAATACTGTAAGAAAGAATGAAGTAATAAAATCAGAGTTCCTCCATGAAACAAGTTGCACTTGCCTAGACCTCTCTCTCCTCTCTCTGGTAGGTAAGAAAGTAATGGGGAAGAAGAAGATGAGTAATGAAGAGAGAGAAAGAAGAAAGGTCAATAAATACAATGGTGGTGGTAGGTAGGGGTTCACATTGGTTCATATTGAACCAAAGAAAATCGAGCCAAGCCGAACCAAGCCAAGAAATAACCAAGCCAAGATGCAAGCTAAACAAGGAATCATGCAATACAGAATAAAATACGTACACATATTCCAGAAATACGTAATACGGACCACAGGCATTACAACTCTACCCACCTTAAAAGAATTCCGTCCTCAGAATTTAATCAAGAGGCTAGAGGAGCAATGACAAGCTATATTAATCACATGCAAGCTATAACTAGGCAGACAATCACTCATTCAAGCAAGGAATCGAAGGCATGAGGCATAAGAAGGACATTATACCTCACGAGTCAAACAAGTCAGGATATCGCGATCGGATATCATCCGCACGCTCCCACGTTGACTCCCCCAAAGAGTGATGACCCCAAGCAACTCGGACTAACTTGATAGTCCTATTCTTGAGGATCTTCTCTCTCCGGTCCAATATAGATACGGGCCTCTCCTCATACGAAAGGTTGGTACCAACAACCAATTCCGAATGATTCAGGATGTGGCTCGGGTCCGGGATATACCGTCGTAATTGGGATACATGGAACACGTCATGCACCTCGCTTAGCGACGGCGGAAGAGCGAGACGATAGGACACATCTTCTACTCGCTCCAGAATGTCGAACGGTCCTATATACCTAGGACTAAGCTTTTCTCGGACGCCGAAACGAATAACGCCACGGTTAGGCGAAATCCTCAGGAATACATGATCGCCGACTGAAAACTCGAGAGGACGCCGATGAGAATCGGCCCAATGGCGCTGGCGATCTTGAGCAACTCGAAGGTGATCTCGAACTCTTCTGACTACTTCAACTGTCTGAGCGATCATTTCTGGACCAAGCATTTGTCTCTCTCCAACATCATCCCAGGCTAGCGGGGATCTGCACTTCCTACCATACAGTGCCTCGAACGGTGCCATCTGGATACTGGCCTGGAAACTGTTGTTGTACGAGAACTCCACCAGGTGCAAGTGATCTTCTCATGAACCATCGAAGTCAAGTGTACAGGACCGCAACATGTCCTCAAGAGTCTGGATCGTACGCTCCGACTGACCATCTGTCTGCGGATGATATGCTGAACTGAACTGGAGACGAGTTCCCAAACTCTCTTGCAAGCTACGCCAAAAGTGCAACGTAAACCTTAAATCTCTGTCTGAGGTGATACTGACTGGCACACCGTGCAATCTGACAATCTGCCTGAGGTACATCTCTGCTAGCTGAGCCGTCGACTGACCAACTCTGAATGGAAGAAAGTGAGCCACTTTCGTGAGCCGATCAACTATAACCCAGATAGCATCTCTACCAGCTGGGGATCTAGGTAATCCGGTCACGAAATCCATGGTCACATGCTCCCACTTCTATTCTAGAATCGGCAAGGGCTGAAGAAGTCCAGCCGGTCTCTGATGTTCAGTCTTAACCTGTTGACAAACCAAACACCGAGAGACAAACCGAGCTATCTCCCGCTTCATGCCATTCCACCAGAAGTGCTGACGGATATCTCGGTACATCTTCGTACTGCCAGGATGGATGGAATACTGCGAACTGTGCGCCTCTGCCATGATCTCCTGCCTGATATCTCCACTGGGTACACAAAGATGCTTACCATGTCGAATTGTACCATCCTCATGAATGCATAACTCTGGTCTTCGTCCTGCCTCACACTCTGCTCTGAGTCGCTGAAGCTTGGAATCTGTTGACTGTGCCATCCGGATCCTCTCGACTATAGTAGACTGGACTTGCATGCTGGCCATCAATGCTACACTGGAAGGGAGAACAACTTCTATACCCATCTTCTGAAGATCTGCTAACAGCTCTGGCTGTGCTGTTAGGAAATAAACTCCCGCTCTCCTGCTCAATGCATCTGCTACGACGTTGGCCTTCCCAGGATGATACTGCAGGTTGACATCATAATCCACAAGAAGCTCCAGCCATCTCCACTGACGCATGTTAAGATCCTTCTGAGTGAAAACATACTTCAAACTCTTGTGGTCGGTGAAAATCTCCATCCTATCTCCATACAAATAGTGCCTCCATAACTTAAGTGCAAACACCACTGCTGCCAGCTCCAAGTCATGGGTTAGGTAATTTTTCTCATGATCACGAAGTTGTCGTGACGCATAAGCTATTACCTTCCCATGCTGCATCAGAACACATCCTAAACCTCTGCCTGAAGCATCACAATACACTGAGAATCCTCCGGTCCCATCTGGAAGCGTGAGAATAGGAGCTGTTATCAGGCCTCGCTTCAACTGCTCAAAAGAACTCTGACACTCCGCTGTCCAAGCAAACTGCGCATCCTTGCGGGTCAACTGGGTCAATGGCGCTGAAATCTGAGCAAAATCTGAAACAAACCGCCGGTAATAGCCGGCCAATCCAAGGAAACTGCGAACTTCTGCAACTGTGCTGGGCACCGGCCACGACTCAATAGCCACAATCTTCTGGGGATCGACTTCTACTCCTCCTCTGGTGATGATATGACCCAAGTACGAAATACGATCAAGCCAGAACTCGCATTTACTAAACTTGGCATACAACTGGTGCTCCCTGAGAGTCTGAAGAACCACGCGGAGATGCTGCTCATGCTCGGCTTCACTCTTGCTGTAGACCAGGATGTCATCCAAGAACACGATCACAAACTGATCCAAGTAAGGCATGAAGATGCGATTCATGAGGTCCATGAATACTGCCGGCACATTGGTTGCTCCAAAAGGCATAACGAGGAACTTCCAATGCCCATATCTTGATCTAAAAGCTGTCTTCGGGATGTCCTGCTCTCTGACTCTGATCTGATGATAACCTGAGCGCAAATCAATCTTCGAGAATACTGAAGCCCCTTTAAGTTGATCAAACAAGTCATCTATCCTCGGAAGAGGGTATCTGTTCTTGATTGTCACTGAGTTCAAGGTACGATAATCAACACATAACCTGGACGTACCATCCTTCTTTTTCACAAGAAGCATCGGGGCTCCCCAAGACGATCTACTAGCACGAATGAATCCCTTGGCTCGAAGTTCTTCAATCATCTTGTACAAGATCTCCAATTCTGACGGCGCCATCCTGTAGACTCTCTCTGACACTGGGGCTGTCCCGGGAATCAAGTCTGTAGTGAACTCGATCTCCCGCTCTGGAGGCATACCTGGTAGCTCTTCTGGAAAAATATCTGGGAACTCATCCACTATCCTGGGCAACTGCACTGATGCTACTGCCATCCGCAATACTGGAGGAGAAGGCTCAACTGCGCCTCGGGAAAAGGAAAACTCCGGCTCGCCTGGAATGCTAAAAACAACCCTACCAATATGGCAGTCTATTCCAGCATACTGGTTCCTCAACCAATCCATCCCTAGGACCACATCATAATCGGCCATCGGGAACTCTATCAATCTAGCGGGAAATTCTCAACCGCTAACTACGATTCGACACGAGAAAAACACTCTATCTACTCCCACAAGTTCGTTACCAGTAAGTATATTGAGCCTTACTGATAATGACTCGGGCTCTAATCCTATCCGTGTCACGAATCGTGCAGACATAAAAGAATGCGATGCACCAGAATCAAATAAAGCTGAAGCTGGAAATGAGTTGACGAGAATAGTACCTGCCACTACCTCACCTGGTGCCAATCCTTCCTCTGCGGTCATCACCATAGCCTGACAATGCCCTCGGGGTGCTGGTCCCCTCTGCTGAAATCCTCGCTGCCTGCTCTGACTCAAGGCTTGGGCTTGAACATGCTGCTGGAGGTTCTGCTGCTGGAATACTTGGGTCTGAGGCGGCAAGGGCCTCGGCAATGGATACTGCTGCTGGACCGGTGCTGGTCCTCTCACCGAAGAGCTAGAAAGGTTGGACGATGATGAACCACCCCTATTCGGGCAGGATCCAACCCTATGGTCTGGTGCTCCATAAGCCAGACACAATCCCCGTGCCCTACGACACTCTGCCACTACATGGCCTGGCTTCCCACAATGAGAACATCCCACTGCGGAAGACTGCTTCTGCTTCTGCTGCTGTTGAGGGTACGTCGGGGTTGAATGCTGAACCGACGTTACTGAGGCCGCTCGCCTCGGAGCTCCAATACTCAAAGCCCTGGCTGCCGGGGCTGGTGCTGAAGACTGATTCATCTGGCCGTGAGATCTCTTCCGACCTCCGGTCCTATCCACAATCCTCTGGGAGGTATACTCATGCCTCCGGGCTGCTCTCAAGACTGCATCAAAAGTCTGATGCTCAAACTGTTCAACTGCCAACAAAATCTCCAGGTGAAGCCCCTGCTGGAATCGCTGGGCTCTATCATACTCGGTTGCCACCAAGGTGGGAGCAAATCGACTGAGTCTCGAAAACTCGGCCGCATATCCATTGACCGTTCTGCCTCCTTGTTTCAGATTGGTAAACCTCGTCTGTAGATCATATCGAGCTACAGCGTCAAAATACTTGGTCTGGAATCTCTCTCTGAATACTGTCCAAGCAATGGGTGCTGCTAATCCAACGGCCTGCGCTGCCCACCAGCTGCGGGCAAGATCTAACAACTGCAGGCGCACAACGGCCACCTTCTCGTTCTCTGGAGTCCGGGCTGCTTCTAGAACCACCTCTGTGTCCTGAAGCCATGCATCTGCCGCAATAGCATCTTCACTACCGTCGAAGAATAGAGGGTTCAAGCGCTTGAAGCTGTTGGCCGCGCTGTTACCCTGATGACCACCCCGGGTCAAAGCATCCGCCACTGCCTGTTGCAAGGCATCTCCCGACGATCTTGAGAAGCTATCAAGGTCCTGACGAGTCCTACCAAAGTGCCATCATCAGGCTCGGCATGCTGAACTGGCTGGACTGGTGGCTCTCCGCCAGAAGGCACGACTCTGGAGGCTACTCCGGAATGCTGGGCTTGATCTCCAGGTTGCTGCTGGTCCACGGGAGGTTCTCCGCCTTGCTGGCCGGCAGGTCCAGGAACAATACCGCTGAAGAAGACGACATAGGGAACAATAAGGAAGGACCAGGACAGATCAACGATACAAGCACATGATCAGGACAAGAATCCAGGGATTCAGAAGATACGAGCAGAGATCAAGGACGAATACTGATTGAGACATCTATTCGGTAAACCCTCACATATCTTGATTTACAAGACCTGCATGGGCTACCACTTAAACCATGTCACGCCCAGAACCAGAATACTGGAGAGCGGGGGCAGACATAGCCAGCTACGTATATTGAAATGGATTCCATCTCGCTATACGGTCACGGCTGTCTAGATACATGAGGGTTTAACTACAAGCCAACGGTCTCCTATGGTCATGAACAAGCCTAGTGTCTCAATCATCAGCAAGTAAGTAAATGTTACAAGATGTATGATCATTAAATATACAATAATAAGACGTCCCAAATATTACATATTCAGCTAATCATGAAGCTAGTCGTTACAAAATGTGAGGACTAGCAAGAGATTAGTCATACATGATCAACCCTAGGATCTGTCAATCAAGTTACAGCCCGTAGGCAGACAGTAAGTAAGGTACAATCGAGCTAAACATGTGCTCGTCGGCTAAACGCCTCAAAAAAATATTTTTACAATAAAGTGGGAGATCAAAAATAAACCCACTCGTTGCCAGGGTTCCGTCTAGTGGCCACCATCTGGCTGGAAAGTCGGTAGATCCTCTGGAGCTGCTCCGAAATCTGGCCATACAAAACCAGCTGGGTCAGATCCCAGAAAGAGCAAGTGCCACAAAGGAAGCTTCACTTAGGAACTAAAACCAGCAATCCGCACAAGAGTATAAATAAAAGTAAGAACTGGAAATAAAGAAAATACATCAGGATGATATACGACGAGATAACCATGGAACTATTCAGATAACCAGGTTACAACCCGTAAACCAAACAAGGACCGGGGTTGTAACCCTTCGTCTGAACAGAGCTTGGAATTCTCACCATTTATCAGTAAAATAAATACAGGCATTCAAGTCATGTAGTAATCTGGAACAGGATCAAGACAAGACTAGACTGGTTAGACTTCATCTAATCATTTCACGGCCAAGCAAGAACTACGGCTTGATACTTTAACTAACTAGAGTTGTCACAAGCCTAATTACTAACAAGATGCAGTAAGATTATTCCACAGCCACAAGCCCTGCAGACCATCCAGGTTACCCAGGTCGAAATTAGGGGTTGAATTCGGGTGGGTACACCGTCCAGGAAACGCATGTACCCTTAGGTAGCTTGAAGGGTGCAACACATGACAGTGTGCTGGAAATGTG
The DNA here is from genome assembly GCA_029216955.1 of Iris pallida. NCBI lineage: Eukaryota > Viridiplantae > Streptophyta > Magnoliopsida > Asparagales > Iridaceae > Iris > Iris pallida. The sequence continues at coordinate 47,293 of JANAVB010035439.1, forward strand.
CCCTACTCGACGGCAGGCTACAGATCCCAAGCGCGCCCAGGTAACGGGATTTCCTGTAGCTGGGAGATCTCTTCATGACTACTGTATTAATCTAGTTATTAGCCTTAGTCCATTTTAGTAGGTACTCCTGACCGTGGTACTCAGGAGTCCCCCTCCTAGACATGATGCAAGACAGGACTGGATTATTTGTACAAGCACAATCGTCCACGGTGTCCAGGATGTTCATTCTTGTCAGGTCATGTCATGTCAGGTAGCCGTCGCAACAGCTGTTCGAGATAATTATGCCAGGTTTATCATGTCAAGTGTTCTTGTCAGGAGTGCGCCACGACGGGCCACTATCAGGTCATGTCAGGTTTTCTTGTCAAAAGTGTACCCCTACGGGTCACTATCATGTCATGCTCAGGTACCATTTCTAAACATATTAAACAAATCCATGATTATCAAGTTCATGACAAAAGGCATAAGGATATAAAATGGACGTAAAATATCTAATAAAATATCAATATTCAGGGCTATAGAAGAGTCATGCGGCTAAGTCATATGCGGTCGGGAAAGGGTAGACTCATGCGGCTGGGGGAATGGGTCTTATGCGGCTAGCTGGCCAATCAGGTACATGCGGCCGGGGGGGGAAGTGTGGTTCCATACGGCTCGAGAAGAAGCAACCCATGCGGCTGTGGGGGAAGGGAACCATATGCGGCTCAGAAGGGAAGAGTACTCATGCGGCTGCGGGGAGTAATGCCTATGCGGCTGGGAGCAAGTGTGCATATACGGCTCGCGAGTGTTGAGTTCATGCGGCTCAGGGTGAAGTCCTCATGCGGCTGGGTCAAGCAAGTCTCATGCGGCCAGCGGGAATGGCGCATGCGGCTGCAGAGTTCAGAACTTATGCGGCTGGGAATTGAGTGAGTTATGCGGCCAGATGAGTTCGGCCCTCATGCGGCTCAAGTACTTCCAGCCATGCGGCTGAAGAGAACACTTGCCGCATGAATATTCATGCGGTCAAGTCAAGCACTGTTCATCTTCTCCAAAATTTCAGAGAAGAAGAACACTATGAGAGCCAAGTCCTCAAGCTTCATAGCTCCATCATCCGGAGCCTAAATCCGAACTTCCATAGGTCAAAATAGGGTAGAACGAAATTTTCTACAACATGGAACCATCAAAACTCGAAAATAACAAGATTTAGTAGATCAAAACCCAAGAAATCTGAAAATAATGCAAACTTAGATCTACAAGAATCTAGCCAAAAAAAATGGAAATGCCAAGAACTAAAGTGAGTTAAAATGCTGTAAGAAAGAGAATAAAGTAATAATATCAGAGTTCCTCCATGAAGCAAGTTGCACTTGCCTAGACCTCTCTCCTCTCTCTGGTAGGTAAGAAAGTAATAGAGAAGAAGAAGATGAGTAATGAAGAGAGAGAAAGAAAAAAGGGCAATAAATACAATGGTGGTGGTAGGTAGGGGTTCACATTGGTTCATATTGAACCAAAGAAAACCGAGCCAAGCCGAACCAAGCCAAGAAATAACCAAGCCAAGATGCAAGCTAAACAAGGAATCATGCAATACAGAATAAAATACGTACACGTATTCCAAAAATACGTAATACGGACCACAGGCATTACATAAACAACCGACGAATACTCTGGTAAGGAAAGCATCATTTGGCTGTAATTGGTCAGTCATCACTTCAAAGTGATTGATGTACTGACTTGGAAAAGTGCTGCCATCAAACAGCATAATGGTTGGAAGCTTATATTTATGAGGGAATGGAACTTCCTTCCATTCTGTAGGATACAGTTGCTTTATGCCAAGTCTTTGTAGGCCATCCTTCTGCTAGAAGGCCTCAAACTGAGTACGTAAGAGTTTCACAGCCTCATTAGCATCTCCTGATGTTTGGGAATTTGTGGGCTGGTTAGAATTGTTGGAAGGAGGAACAGCATGGTAATTACCACCACCAGCACCAGACTGACTGGAATCAGCTTAAATTGGTACAGAAGCAACCTGAGGAGGTGGTATCCCCAGACTAACATTAACAGGTATAGAAGATGCTATAAGCTCTAGATTTATAATAGGGTTTATAACTGGTGGTACTATATGTTGAGCCACGATTATAGTGTACATACTTGCGACCATCTCAGCCATGGTCTTCAGTTTGTCCTCTAGTGCAACAATTTACTGCTCCTGACTGGCTGAAGTAGAGGCATCTGGATCTTCTGTAACGATATATGTCGTCACCTCTCTTGCTGCTATTGACGAGATAGTTTGTTCGAAACTTTCACTATCTGCATCAAACTCTGATAAAGATTCCTCTCCCATATGAGTGATGGGGAGATCTTCTTGACTAAAGACACCCTGGTTCAAATTTTGATTTCTTGATCTTGTGTATTGAAAGACCCCTTTACTGGATGCATAAATTCGATCTAGGTATTGCTGACTGGGATTACGGGACGTACTACGTCTTTGACGTTTCCCATCCCTAGTGCCTTGAGAAGTCATATTGACAGAAGCATATAACGGCTCGTCTTCATCTTCCATTATAGGTTCGGGAGTTGAAACATAGTTCAGACGATCGAAGACAGATCGTTTAGCTGATTGGCAACAACACTTGATGCCACTTCATGAAGGCAATGACGATCTGAAGAGTGATTTAGAGGTGAAGGAGACATCCCTGCGATCTTCCGTCTTCGTGTAAGACGTTCCCGGAGATCAGTTTCCACTATAGGACGAGAAGAAGCCGAAAGAACATATTCCTTAATGATGTTAGGAACATGCCTCCTAATCTTCAGATGTTTAGTTCCCTGAGTGTACAAAGAGGTACTTAACTTATTAGCATAAGTGGTTGGGTCTTTCTTTTCAAACTTTGGTTTCTGGTACAGATCGGCCTTTGGCATTGGATTCTTATGTTTCACCAAAGTTGATACTAATTGACGCCTATTGAGATAAACATATAAATCAGAAAATTCTGATCCAGGTGTCTCTGTTTGTGATACCCTCAATTTTTCTTGCTTAGATCTTAAAATTTGTAAGGTTGGAAGATCTTGACCAGACCCCATAGGGGTAGGCAAGATGCCTCTTTGATCAGTATTCTTTCCATAGCGGAGATCTAAAGACCTCTGTTTAAAGGAATAGAACCTGATATATCTTCCTCTGAGTCATAGACTAGGGAAGTTTGAGAAAATACCAAAGGGTCCTTTCCTTTATTTTGTAGAGGGTTAGCTAAGAAGCGTTTCCTTCTATTTTGTTGTTGAACCATCTTAGGCGCAGGTTGCACGAGTTGAGGAAGTGTCAAAGGACCCTTTCCTTTGTTCTGTCTAGTACTAGCAATAGAACATTGCTTCTCCAAGTTCAAAACTGGAGAAGAAGAGGGAATAGCCAAAAGACTAGTTTCCTTAGGTTGCGCCAGAGCAGCATAGTGTGCAAACTGTGCCTGGGCAGCATGATGCACAGGTTGCGCTATTGCAGAATGTGCTACTGGTTGCGCCTTGGCAGCAAGATGAGTAGGTTGCGCTCGGTCAACATGGTGAATAGACTGCGCCTTGGCAGCAAGCTGAGTGGACTGCGCCTTGGCAGTAAGGTGAGTAGACTACGCCTTGGCAGTAAGATGAGTAGGTTGCGCTCGAAAAACAGAAGCAGGCTGCGCCTGGGCCACTGAGACGGATTGTGCCTTGGCCACCGAGCGCTCAGGGTGTGCCTGGGCAACAGCAATCGTAGAAGACTTAGGAGCCCACACAGTCCTGTTCTTGGTGATAGCTACAGTACGCTTGTTGCTCTTGGTGTTAATCATATCCTCATAGGCTGTCTGGTTGACTTGAACAACCAGAGTCTTCTGTATCTTACCGATCGACGCAGTATCACATTGAGTTGTCACCTTCTCATTGGAGGAGAAAGTCGTCCCTAGCAGAGTCGTCATTTTGTTTGCAAAAATAAAAAGTTGTTCTATTACAAACTTTTTAAAAGAGTACAAGAATACAATTTGAATTCTGGGAAAGTACAACTATAGGAATCTGATCAGAAGACGATCACTTTATCCCTTGGACTATGTGAACTTGAAGACTAGAGCCTCTGGAGAATGCAGCAGCAATTTTCCAAGAGTTCTTGATCTTTGTGATGCTTTAACAATGATTGGAAACTCTATTTATAGAGTTCTAGAAATAATTGTTTTAGCAGTTATTCTGATATGTGCGAAGCTGGATTGCGCCACATTGGGTTGCGCCAACCTGATGTTGCGCCAACTTTCATTCAGTTAACAATCGTGTACTAACTGTATTTAGACGCGTGGCATCATGTGATTGAGATGCGCGTGGTCGTGTACAAAATAGTAGATACGTTTTGAGAGATTAGTGACATGTGCGCCACGCCATCCTGCTTTAGAAATAAAAATTGTCTAAACTTTATCAGGTTACGCGAGCTTCAGTCAACGAGTTAAACTGCGCCTGATTGGGCTGCGCCTAGACATGTGGCAGCTTTTGAGCATAATTTGTTTAGATTGTGCCTAGGCGCAACTCACAAGATGTGCAGGACAACTGTCAATTAATTCTCCTCGAGCGACACAATTCGAGGGATTCGAAGAGATTTTCTTCGTTTACTGTGCTGTCAGTTGTCAGTGCTGTCAGGCAATGATGGCAATTAAATGTCAGACACCACGTGGACTTTGGCACAATATGACTGGGCGCAGTCTGATATATGGCGCAACCTGATCAGTGGCGCAGTTTGATCTCTGAGCTTCATATCAGTGGCGCAGCTTTATTGTTTGGGGCGCAACTTGATTGCTGAGTAGTAAAATACATGACGCAACTTGAATTTTAGGCCCTACAATATTATCAATATCTTTCATATCAAACTCAGGAACTGGATCAAATCCATCAAATTCGTTGATGACAGCAGCATTTACCCTAATCAGTTTCCCTCTCAGAAACACCAGTTGTTAATCCTCTTCTTTTTCTTTAATTTCAGCTCGAAGATTTGAGTATAATTATCTTACCGTTGTTTGAGAGATTTTTTCAAGACAGGATTTGTTCAGTTTCTCCAACTGATAGAATTTCAATATATCCAGGAAAGCTTCGTCTTCGACATCATCTATCTTAATTGATCTTTCAGGCATAACAACCTTTTTTTGAAATGTTTATTGTAAGTCTTCTTAGATTTAGAGTTTGTAAAAAATTTACCTCCTCTCTATCCTGGGACTTATTTGATGATTGCTCTTCCTCTTCATCTTCCTCTTTTGATAAGGATTCAAAATCCTCAGAGTTTGCTGATGACTCTATATCCGTTGCCACCTTAGCCTTCGCTTGAGTATGCCTTCGATCTTCATAAGTTGAGTCTTCCGACGACTCTGTATCGAAGATAGATTTTTCGGTCTTTGTCGAGCAATGCATTTTTTTAGCATTTTTTGTAGGTGGCTTGGCTGCCGCCGCTGCTGCTTCCGACTCTGCCCTTTCGGTCTCTGTCCTAGCGACCATAATCTTAGCTTTCGCCGCCCTTGCAAGTTCTGCCCTTTGGGCCTGTATCGCATCCCTTTGTGGATTCTTCCCCTTCGGAGACGGTTGTTGTTTCTTCGGCAGCATTTTGATAATTTTAAGCAGTCGTTTGGGGGAGGATTTGGAGAGGGTTTTAGAGAAGAAGAGGGTTTGAGAGAAGAAGAGAAAAAATTCGACTGTCTTATATAACCTTGGAAAGTAGAAACCTTTGAGTAGTTTTGCGTCTTAAATTTTATAAGAGCACCAACCTTTGGGATTCTGAGACCCTAATTTTAAAAACTACTTTCCAAAATTAAATTTATTACTATTATTACTAGTATATATCCACGTGAAGTCACTATATAAACTTTAAGCTTGCGAAGTTTTAAACGTGTTTCGTATAAATTATTGAAACATTTGGCACAAAAAACGTAGTGAAAACATGTTTAATTAACGAAATTTGACAACATATTTAAGAATGTGAAGTTTCTAATCTCAATATTTTCATTTTTTGAATATTTGATTGAATTTTTGAATGTATTTTCTTTGCATTGAGCCGATCTATACTCGTATTTTTGCCATCCCGAATTTTTCATGTTTGACGACTTGCTAACAATACTATGTACTTGAAAAGAGTAAAATTAAAATACTCAAAGTTGTCCTCTATTTTACTTTATATATACTTGAATGAGTCAATTGCTTTTTCATTTACAATTTTTTTCAGTTAAATAAGTTATGAAATTTGTGTTTTGGCATCCATATTATACATAATTAGTGTTTGGGTCTCAAAAGTGTAACAAAAAATAATTAGTAACACTTTTTGTGACACTTTTGAAATATTAGTGACACTTTTCAGACCCAAATACTAATTATGTATAATATGAAGACCCAAACACAAATTTTGAAACTTATTTGAGACCCAAAGTCTAAATATCCGTATTATTTTTATACTGGTTGTTGTAATTAAAATTGTTAATTAAAAAATACATAAAATAATTAGTCACAGGTAGATGGATTTGACGGCAAGAACTTGACGCAGGCAGCATAATCAATTCTATGATGTAACAAGTCATTGATAGGGATATCGTCACAAATATATGGATTTGACGTAACAAGATTTGTTAATAAGAAAATAGATAAAATAATTAGTCGTTTGCAGTCGAAACCAAATTGAGTTAACAAAATATTAGATTGCATTAAATCCCAGCTTCTTCGCCGAAATATTCTTCGGCGAAGGATACATGAGGAGAAAAAAACTATAAAAAACTAAAAAATAGAAAAAGAAGAGGTCTACGTAGACCCCTCACTAGCCTCGCGGAGGACCTCCGCAAAGTCCTGCAGGGTGCGCACACCCGCACTTTGGCACAAGCGACGTAACCCTTCCCACTTCTCTAGAGAAAATCCCGATCCTCCGGAGTGATCGACAATAGGTCAAAGTTAGGCGTCGGATCAAGAGGTCGAGCAATAACCTTCATTGACAACCCGCAGGAGGTCAGGAAGTCCACAGCCTCTGCCAGCCAGTCATGGGCCGGAGATGGCACAGAGGGTGCTCCATGCGGAGAGAATAGACTGTAGAAGCATGAAAATTTCAGCATTGTTGACAACCATGCGCCCAAGCCAGGGAGTCATATGCGCCCAAGCCAGTGAGTCATATGCGCCCAAGCCAGGGAGACATATGCGCCCAAGTCATTAGAGAAAGCTATGCGCCCATGTTGATGGCAAACCCCCACTCTGGACTCCTCCAGAAGGGGGCACATAGCCCTATTTCAGGCTATACGCCCGAGTCAGGACAGCCTCCCAACTCGGTCAACACCCATGATCAATTGTGCATCGAAGCATACGGCAACGTCAGTCTCCACGAGCATTCGTGCACCGAAGCATGCGGCCACGTTAACCCCACGATCAACCTACGATCACGCAGTCTGCATACACCTACACTCTATACGCCTAAAGCAAGACTATGCGCCTACATGAAAATTAGTGTATTTTCTCATATGGGTGCATAACATCATTCCAGCACGAAAATGACTATAAAAAGGGGTCTCATACCTCTTCAAAACACAGAACGGAGAGCATTTCAAGAGCCAAATTGTTGCCTTTCTTGCCAGTGAGCCGAGAGTTAGCAATTTTTTTAGGTTTTCTCCCACTTTTGTAATCGGAGTGTCAACGGAGTAAAGGAGCAAGTGCCGCTCGATCTCCATCGTCCCATTCCCCAGAATTTTTTTTGTACTCGGAGATCCTCAGAGCAGGATCTCTCAGGTGTACTCGATTTGTGGTGCCTTGCGCCAATAAGAAAAGACAGTATTTCTTCTTTATTTTTGTGTATATCCACAAAAATGGCGACTCTGCTGGGGACTACCTTTTCTTCTGACGAAAAGTTGGTAACATAATCCGATACCGATAAAGTGGGGAGCACTCAGAAGATGTTGATCGTGAAGTTCGATCAGCAGACATTTGAAGAGATGCTCTCGAGGGACGATGCTACTCCCTCAAAATCAGTGAAGCCGAACAAGTCTCGCAAGACTTGGCTTTCGAAGGCTCGTGGTGCATATCCTGCCAGTATCGTAGAAGATATGCAACCAAAAAACTCTGTCACGTGGGCGCATAGGTCTTCCATGTTGGCGCATGGAGCTCCCCTATGGGCGCATAGCTGTGCCACAGAAGCTCCACAAATGAAGAAGGAGCATACCATTCCGGGATCTACTAGCCCAGCGACTTCTCTCTTGTGCAATCAACAACAGAGTGTTCAACGTTCGAGACTTAGCAAAGAAAAATACTACGATACCAAGAATCGAAGTGTTCGACGCTCTGGACAAACTCAGTGAGGTATACAAACGAAGAAGGCAAAACTGGACGAAAACGGCACAGCTTCACGAAGCATGCGCCCAATAGGGTGTGTGGGCGCATAACTCTGGTCAGAAGACTTTTGTCTTCGACAGACTATGCGCCCAGGGTCATGCGCCCAAAGCTATGCGTCCAAGCTCTGCTGACCCATACTACGCGCCCACATCCAGGAAGCTCAGGCATGTTGCTAGGACTTCTGGAAAGCATGCGCCCAAAGGCAGGCTCCAGGGTCTATGCGCCCACAGCAAAAAGATAGGCCCTAACGCGTATAGCACGGGGCTATCTTCAAGGTCATCACAGAACCTAGGTATAGGGGTTGCCCCTGTGCGTGAACTAAGTCTGGATGCGCCAACTCCCCTTACAAACCAATACGCAAAGCTCGGCGATGCATGTGATATGGGTTTTAAGGCAAAACTCCCTTTCGCTGATTTATGCGACATGGTAAATTATAAGCGTAAAGCGAGAAAGGATGATGAAAAGTCGCTATGATGATGAAAAGCCGCTATGATTTACGCAACATGTGACATGGGTTTTAAGGCAAAACTCCCTTCCGTGTTTCGAAGATTGCATCGCTCTGATGATGAAAAGTTGCTATGTATTTCATCCAACATGGCTTCATGGGGTCCTCCTTACGGGAGCCCCAATCAAAGAAGATGGACCACGAACCCAATTTTTTCTCTCAGTTCTGCAAACAAAATAAGAAGAAGAAGTCTGCCAACAGATAGCCAGCGAGCTGTTACATCTGAAGGAGTCTATATGGGTACTCGGTCAAGGATGAAATTCCGTATAGATGATGAGGACTCCCAAGCTGTAGGTGATGATCCTTCAGTTGGGGGTAGTATTCCCTCAGAGTCTGAAGCAGATGACCTACACACTGGAGGTAGCCTTCCAGATGACGATGATCTCTCCGAGTTTGACAGTGACTATCTACCTTCCCTACCTGAAGATGAGGAACTTTTTAACTCAGAGACAGACAGTATCAGCACTAGTTGTACTATATCCTCTATTCATCCTCGCATGTTATCTACATACATGGAGGATGGAGAGAGACCTGAAGAAGCCAGTGATCAGACCAACAAACGGCTCGAGAGTCTTAAAACAGCATTTGCCAAGATCACTAATATGCTTACCAGTATCATGGTAGTCCAAACCGATGGGGCTGTTCATCCACCTCAACCAAACGTCTCAGCTCACGTTAGTCTGGCTCACAGCAACAACCATCCTTCACTACAGAAGGAGTATCATTCCGTTGCACCTCCTTCAAATCTTACAAATGCTGGAGGTGGTCCTTCACCAACGACGTCTGACAACCGTACAGCAATCGTTTCTCAACATCTGCTCAATCAACATGATACAATTGATTCTCTTGTTGTCCGTCTTGATACCATCTCACACAAAGACGAGCTTCAGAAGGTGAGGATATCTCAACCTTATCCTCCTGAATGGAAGAATGCTACTTGCCCTCCTAACTACAAGCCACTGACACTAAATTCATTTGACGAGATGACTTTTCCTTGTCAACACATGACATACTTCAACACGTAGACTCTACACTTACCCAGGGACGATCCATTTTTGTCAAAGCTGTTTATTAGCACCTTGCAGAGGATAGCTTTTGAATGGTTCTGCAGTCTGCATGACGGTTGTATTAATTCCTTTAAAGATTTGGAGAGGTTATTCCTTAATAGGTTTTATGAGAGTGGCATGCATGTTAGTATATCCACCCTCATCGAGACCAAGCAAAGGAGGACTGAGTCTGTTATTGCTTTCATCGAACGCTTAAGGCGACTAGCATTGAAGATGCCCTTCGGTATACCAGACTCAGAACTTATGGATACTTGTCGACATAACTTCCTTCCTATAGTGAAGTTCTGTCTGGGTATACATAAGTATGATACATGGCCTACATTCATTGGGGCCGCTGATACTGCTGAAAATGATGTCGCTAATCTGGAATTACTGGGGTTGAAAACACCCAAATCTGAAGACAAAGACAAGCACCCTCAAACTATCTATGTCCGTGGGGGTAAAGGGAAAGAAGTCTTGAAGGTCGACACTTCCAAGGGATCTTCAAATTCTCAGGGCGCTCCTAACAAACTTAAGGAGACTTTCTCCTTTGACGAGGATGATGTTACCATTTTTTACACATTGATGAAGGGTAATAAACTGACATTGCCTCCACCACGACGTCCTGCAGAGGCGAACCAACTCAATGATCCCAAGTACTGTCTTTATCATCAGTACGTGCACCACTCTACTAAGGATTGCATCGTCATGAAGAAGAAGATACAACAGCTTATCGACAGCCAAGTGATTAACCTCGAAGCTGAAGACAAGGTCGTATCTTCTAACATGATCTCTCTTCAATTTAGTGACTTTTCTTCCACAGAAGTCCTAGACGATGTAGTCCCAATCCCCAAGGCAATAATAGAAGTCGTCAATGTGCCGCCAACTCGCAACTCAACCTTGGTGCCACTCACGACTGAACGTGGTGAGATCATGTGGGTCCATCCAGACCTTGTATAAAAAATGATGCAGGGGGTGGTATCTTCCAAAGTAAAGAGGGGTAAGAAATACAAATCATGTCATATGGTGTCTTCTCCCATTTACGAAGTTCTATCTGGCGAGCCGCGATCTGGAAAGGCTTACCTACGGACTTATGACCCCGTACAAGAAGAAGCAGTACCTTCTCAAGCTTTTGCTGCCCCCACAAGTTCAGAAGCCGGTCCATCTAAGCCCTCAACTACCGACAAAGCCAAGCAGAAGGAGACGCAATTTGACAAGTCTCTGAAGGCGCCAACTCCCGAAGGCATGGATTAGCCTTACAACTTTGACATACTAGCACAGCTGGCCAATATACCTGCCAGGTTGTCTTTGTTCGATCTATTATGACTCTCCAAAGAAACGCAGAAGGCCTTAAGTGAGGCATTGCTACATGCCGACTCTTATCTCGTTGAAGTCAAAGCCCCCGCTGAAGATCCTGTCTCCTGTCCTCACTGCCACAGCACTATGAAAGTGGTGCCCAACATCACATTTTCACAGGAGGACATACTACTCAAAAATAATCGTCATGATAGACCTCTGTACTATACAGGGTATATCGGGGCGATTAAGATGGATCGGATACATATCGATCCAGGTTCCTCCCTCAGCATCATTCCTAGAAGTTTACTCCAAATTTCAGGGATCCCTCTGCACAAGCTATCTGCAACCAATACAACTATCATGGCTTTCAATACTGGAAGAAGCCACCCGCTGGGCAAGATCCGTCTCAAGTAGCAGATTGGCGATCTCCGAACAGAGGTTTCTTGTGATGTAATCGATGCTAATGTATCCTACAACGTCTTGTTGGGACATCCGTGGATACACGAGAACATGATCGTTCCTTCTATACTTCACCAGTGCTTCAAGTATGTCAACGGTGATGGCATCGTGAACACGGAGTTTGCCGATGTCGATCCTTTTAAGGGCATTGAAGCCTAATATGGAGAATCGATATTTTACTAATCTCATCCCTCCAAGGATGACGGCAACGAAGCTGACGATAAAGCTGAAGTGAGTTCATCCGCCAGTGATGGTCCCTTGATTATCCGAGTCAAAGGACGTACTACTCCAAAGCCCCTCACAATCTGGGTTAAAAAGAAGAATCCTGATAAGGTCAAACCACTGACCATCACTCTCCGCAAAACACCTCGGGTAGAACCTGCTGAAGTCTGTACCCCCAATCCTGAAGAGTTACCCTATGTGACGAACTTGGCCAAGTCTCTGGCTTCTGTTCCAGACAATGATCCCCTCAATGAGTATATCAATACTCACACATAATGTAACTTCAGTGGATGATGTTATCCCTAAAGAAGAACTTGCATATTTTCTAAGTAAAGGTTTATCTTTGAATTACTCCGATATCTACCAATCTGTAAACCAGAACATAGATGTGATATACGCCCTAGAGCACGGTATAGGACCACATCTCTGCATGCCGGTCACGATGCCTCGTCTGTGGGAAAAAGTCTGGCCAGAAGATATCCACCACTTTATCGTTCCAGCTAGAAATAAGGTTGAAGAATTGATCATCTTTGTTTGCAAAAACAAAAGTTGATCTTTATTTCAACAAACTTTGTAAGAATATTACAAGAATTCTAGGAAAGTACAACTATAGGAATCCGATCTGAATGACGATCGCTTTATCCCTTGGACGATGTAAACTTTGAAGACGATAGCCTCTGAAGATTACAGCAGCACTTTGGCAAGAACTCCTGATCTCTGGTGATGATCTCTGATCTTTGTGTATGTGTATATGATCCCCTCTAGGAAGGACTTAAAACTCTATTTATAGAGTTCTGGAAATAACTAACTTTTAGTTATTCTGGACTGCGCAGGTTGGATTGCGCACATTTTGGATTGCGCAGGCAATGAACTGCGCAGGCAGTTACTCGATCGTAGACCATCTGTTTGTGACGCGTGGCATTATTTGATTGAAATACGCTTGATCATGTACAGACGGTTGACACATGGTGAGTAATTGATGGCATGAAGGCCACGTATACATTGTTAGTTATCTTGATGAAGTGCGCCACCTGAATTGTGCTGGCTTCGGATTGCGCTGGGATGGACCACGCTGGGATGGACTACGCTGGGATGGATTACGCTGCAGGCAGATTACACTGCATGTATAGCTGTCCTCGAGCGCTGTACTGCACGATAAACGAATAATTTTCTCGTTTTCCGTGTTGTCAGCTGTCAGAAGATCTGATTCTCTGTCAGGTAATGATGACGAGGCCCCGTCAGCTTGCGCACTTGGATGAGTGCGCAGTTCAGCATACGCAATCGAGTTGTTGTGCAATCTGTCTTCTGTGTAGTTCACTTGATGGATGCATAATTTGATTTTCATGACTTCTTTGATGGGTGCAACTTGATTTTTAGGACCTACAAGACCCCCTTCAAAGTTTTCGAAGTTTGAAGATAATCAAAGCTTCGAAATACTTTGAATTTTGATTCTTAAATCAAGTTGTGCATATGATGACCTGTCTGCACAATCGGAGGAATTAGCCCCTGTTTATTCGGCGCAATCTGAGGAGTCTGTTTATTTTGGAAAACTATAAATAGTTCTCTCTTCTTCCATTCTTTACTTGCTTTCAAACTTTCGAAAGAGAAAACTTCCCGAGCTTTCCTGACTCTTCTTCTTCTTCTCGTCGATCTCAATGGCTCCAAAGCGCTCTGCCACCGAGAAAGGCAAGGCCCCCGTCGAGTCCTCGACTCGTGCCGTGCCGTGCCCTTCTCGTCATGAAGTTGCTCACCCAGCACTGCAAGGTAGTAAACCCGATCGAAAGACCCTTTTTAGGGTTCTTTAACACTGTTGATCCTTCGAACCTGTCTCTTTTTAGAGATTTGGTCATACTGCGCCACCCTCTTTAGGGTTTTGGTTGCACAAACCCAATAGTTTTCATTTTTATGAAGACTATTTTCTTGCGCAATCGGTTAGAACATGCTGGCAAAAGTCAGCGCAGTCTGCTGATTTGCGCAAGGCTGTCTAGCGCAAACTGATGCTTTGTACAAGTTATTCAGCACAATCTGATGACTTGCGCAAGAGGATGAGTTGGCGCAACTGGACAGTTTGCGCATAGAAGCTACTGTTGCACAATCTGATGCTTGCGCAATCTGATGCTTGTACAATCTGATGCTTGCGCAATTTGCTGACATAATCTTTGATTTTACTTGTACTGAATTCTGTTTTTTCTGTTTGATGTAGTTAACATCAGAGAGGACCCTGAGTATGAAATATTTGCAGGATCCCTTGCTGAGCCGGAATTTAAAAAAGATTTATCCCATGTGCTCTTTCCACAATATGCTCTGCCATCCTTCCGCCAAGCTATCTTGGTAGCTCAGGACAATGAGACTTTGTTAAGTTTGATGAATGGGCAGCCCCTGCAGTCTACTGACGCCATTACCCACAAGAAACCCATGTTCTTATTTGGCGAAGCCATTGACAAGAGTTCTCAGCCGAGACCTCGTGTTGAGCAGAGACTCTTCCAAAGAAAGAAAAAACTAGTCCTATTACCGGACATTGCTAGATGCCTCCCTCTAGCCCGATATGCCCATGCAAGCCATCCCAGGAGGATGGACTGGGATATTACTCCCCTACAGCAGGCAAGGACAGGAAAGATCTGTGTAAAGAAAGGCCCAAACAACAGAGATATGTTCTATAGCTCCTCTGAGCGACATAGCACTTTACTCAGAGGGTTGAAGCCAGGCTGCATCCCTCCAGAGAACTCTTCTTTGCTGCTGCCGGTGAGGACACCAATCTTTGCTAATGAATATGTAAAGGTTGAGGGCAGATACCCGGATCAGGACATCCGGCTGACCGGTCTGGTGAACCCAAACAACAGAAGGTGGAACTGCATAGCCAACTGGATATTGGTTCAGTTCGAAGACAAGCTTAAAGAGATCGAGCTTTATCATGCGGTATATGCTACCATGTATGGATTCCTCCCAAACCCTCATCTGTTTCTGGCCTTGGCAGAGAGGTATAATTATAGGACAGGAACATTCATGACGCCCTACGGGGAAATTGGATTAGCCCTCCACGAGATGAAGTACATCTCATGCCTACCAACGGGAGACTTCCCTTAAGAGGAGTATGTTCCAACAAACGACAAGTTAGATAGACTACGTCGGGAAAATGCAGAGATGGTGGCTGTCTTCGACGAACTATTTTGCCACTTACAACATATGCTCCCTGTACTATAAAAGCGGTTGTTCCGGCACATGTTATTCCTCAAAGTGGTTGCCTTATCATTTTCTTAATCATATCATTGAGAAAAAGACTAAGGATCATGACACATGTAACCCGACTTTCTTCCAATCCCTCAGCCACAGTGAAGTAATAAGACTGATGGAAGAAAATAAGAAAATGGATATCAGAGTTACTGATGAACATCAATACCGTCCGCTCAAGACCGGAGACTTTGTCGAGAGTTTTATAAGAATGGGCTACAGGCCCATGTCAAGAGAAGCCCAGCTAGCGGGATTCCTGACATACTGGCTCCGTCGATTCGTCGTACCCGGAGCAAGTACCGTGGACCGCTTCCACCGTGGCGTACTTTTTACTGCTGTCCGGTTAGTCTTTGGCTACCGGATGGATTTGCTATCAGCGATGACCTGCAGAGTTAATACAGGTCTTCGTCTGTATGTTGACTCTATGATCAAATGGAAGGGTGAGAAGGGGAATTTCCCTCGCCTGGAGTTGCCTTACACCTATTTATTCGGATGGTTGCTTCTGCACCATCCGTCTTTGATGAACCCCGACATGGGAGCAGTCGATGGTAGCTTTCTGCAGAGATTCTCCCGGAGCAAGTGGGTGTACATTAGTCTGAAGGACTGCAGACGTGCCCTGAACCTTAGGAAGGGATGAAATTTTTACTGCTTTGCCCCTCTAGCCGGTTATGAAAATATGTCAGCAAATTTAGTTGACCTTGGAAGGCAACCGTTGGGTCGGGTAGCATTCGACTGGCTGAAGACGATCATACTATCGCATTTGGTGTACAGATTTGAAGAGGAGTGTTATCTGGAACCATATTTACCAAGTCGCTTCGCTCGTCAATTTGCTTACGACCAGTTCCATGTAAGCAATACTATAACTTGCCTACAAGAAAAATGGTATCTGATTGATGGTGCCAGAACATGGGCCTACTACAACGCTCGAGACACAAGGACAGTGTTCTCGATGCCAACCAAGAATGATTATGGCCCTAGAATGTTATATACATATTCACTGTTTTACACAGCTGCAAATACTTTCGTCGAGAATTTTAATCTGGTGGATAGCTTCGCGACGGCGACGCGTTTGAAGAAAGGAGCAACTGCTATGCTAGCTCCAGGAAATGATGAACAACATGAACCAGTGGATGATCCCTTGGAAGCCTCAAGGGAAGCTAACTTCCCTGAGGAAGTTAATGAACCACTGAAGATTTCTTTGAAAGTTGTTAAGTCTCCGGCCAGGGAAAGGAAGAGAAGAATTAATGAACCTTCCTCTCCAGTTGCCAAGATGAAACTCCTCTTGGACCCATCAGAGAAAGTCACTACCAGGTCACAGTCTCGGCAACTGGCCGAGTCGACCAGAGAAGAAGCGACCACACCGACTTCTCTTCCACAGCGGATTGATGTGGTAGATGTGGAGAGTCCCGAAAGACCTCTTCATCGAAAGAAACTGGCTTTTAGAAAAAGAAAGAAGGTGATCCTATCCTCGATGGTGTCCAGTGCTGCTGCTGGAATTACTATGTCATCTCCTACTCCTGTCTCTGAGCATAGACAGGAGACTCCTAGTCCAGAACGGAGGGACGAGACTGATCAGAGAGAGGAGGCTGCAGAGCCTAGGGAGGATATTGTAGAGGAGGAGCATGAAGCTCTGCGATCTCCTTTATCGGCGGTAGAAACTACTCAGCTTCCTGTTACACCAGGAATAATCCGCGAAAAGGAGAATCGTTTAATGATTGAAGCATTAAATGATTGCGACTTCGGTCTACAAGAAGATGCTGATCATACCGCTGCTACTGCCAGCGAAGAAGTACCTGAGGATAGCATGAGCACTGAAGATACATCAATAGAGGCTATTGATGATACTTTGAATCAAGAAGAGGACATTAATGTCCATAAATCTCCTGAAGTTGTTGAAGACACACTAGCTCCTAAAAAGGATGTTGAGGTGGATGTGTCTCCTGAAAAGAATATGGGTGGGGAAGTAGCGCCGGAGGAAGCTACTACCGCTTATCCCAAAGGTATTAAATAAAATTATTAATCTTCTTTTAATAGATTAACAACTGACATCTCTATTTTTGACCCATGTAGAAATCGAATCATCTCCGGTTCCTCCTTGCACTGATATAGTACCGATAACAGCAATAGCCAGTGGCAGCCGACATCTATCGGGCGGTTCTGAGGCCGGAAGTAGCCAGGCAGTAATGTCTGAGGCTACCTCTGCTAGACTGGAATCTGTACCCACAAACGAAAGGCTTGTTGCTGGGGCAAGTCATGGTAAGATTGCCTTTGATCTTTTGATCCTTTTTTAATTAATTGTTAATGACAACAACAATCAATGATAGGTTCATTTGTCCTTGCAGAAGAACAACCGGGAGGAGCAACCAGTTCTACTTTAGCTCTCTTGTTTAAAGAACCCTCTATTCAAGTGCAAGAACGTCCATCTGCACAGGCACATGCTGCTTCATCATCAACGGGAGTAGCTGCTACCCCTGGCGCTTTGGCAACTAACCAATTTATCATTAGTTCTTTCAGCAACCTGTTCTTTAATGCACTGGGACCCCTAGTAGATAGGGTACTAGAGAAAGAAGTTGTTGATTTCACTACTGTTAGAAGCCCAACCTCTCATTTGATAAATGCCATCCGAGGTCAAGGAGATGAAGCTCAAGCTATTTTTCTCGAGCACATACTGAATGAGCTAGAAGCATCATTTAAGATCTACAAGGATCTTAATCGAGGGGAAGTGGAATCCTTAGTACAAGCTGAATTTTAAAGAATGTCTCAAGAAGTTGCCATTGAGAATGCTAAGTTCCAGGCTTTCATAGACACTTATACTGCCAAGGCTTCAGAATATGATTCTCAAATGGAGATAGCCACCTCTGCTGTTGGAGAAAATGAGGAGAAAGTTACTAAGTTGAAAGCGAAATATGTTCGTCTTCAAGAGGAGATTGTCCGTCCCCAGGAAGAGTTGAAACTGGTTCAGCATACTTTAGAAGATGAAGTCACACAGCATCAAGCTGCCACTCAACGACTGGACATTCTGACTCAAGAATGAAATGAATATGTCACGACTCATCAGGCTGAAATCTCCCGCCGCTTAGTGACCTTACCGACTTTTAATGAAAAGTCTGGAATGGAGGAAGCCAGGAGGCGCGTGATGGACTCCCGTGAGGAGCGACTGAAATCTTTAAAGCAGCAGATGGTTAACTTGATGACACCACCGACTGAATAGAAAGATTTTCTGTATCTTCTTGTTTTTTTGTGATATGTATCTTTGTAATGTCTTTCATCTTTGATCAATAAAAAGATATTTTTTGTGGCTCTATTATTTATTGTATATCTTATTTAGATATAAATAATAGCGATAGAAAATATATTCAGAGGTACAAGACATGATATATTTCTTGATTCTGGAAAATAATCATATTCAACTATATCTGCTCAGAGGTAATGTGGACATGGCAAATATAATTTATTGAATATCATTATTTCAATAGACAACTTAATCAAAGATGACAAATTGCTGATATGAACGAAATAGATGATTCGTCAAAATGTGTGAACGAAATAAATGAACGAAATGAATCGTCGGGATGAACGGATGGTCCGTCAAATGAATTAAATGAACGGATGAACCGTCGGATGATGAACGGGTGAACCGTCGGATGGATGTATGAACGGGTGAACCGTCGGGTGGATGAATATAATGAACGGACGAACCGTCAAAAGGATATGCAGAACGGATGAACCGTCGGATGATGAACGGGCAAACCGTCGGATGAATGTGATGAACGGGCAAACCGTCGGATGATGAACGGGCGAACCGTCGGATGAATGTGATGAACGGGCAAACCGTCGGACGATGAACAGGCGAACCGTCGGATGAATGTGTCGCTTTGTTGTCTTACGACTCTCTGTCTATAAATAGAACAAAAAATCAGATGGGATGGTCACTTTCACTTTTCAACATAAAGATGTCGTCTGGAGATGCATCCAAGAAGGCTAAGATTGCCCCGAAGGTTGAAGTAGGTACTGGGGAACATCCAGTCGAACCAGCTCAACCAAAGCAGATAGCAGCGGGCGAAGGTTCGTCTGCCCCCAAACCGCCAAATGACATCTTGGACTTCTTTCTTGAACCAGGGAAGACTGAAGAAGAAGAAGCCATGAGGATGGCTGCTTGCAAGTTCCTGGTGGGTTCCAGCAAGAATGTTCTCGACTCCTTTGCTGATCATGTTTTTGATAAGGACGGTCGTGGCCCGCGTTCCAATTTTGAGAAGGATGATAGTGACCTTCCTTGATATTATGTACTATCATTCATGATGAAATAAAATAAACTTTTATTTATGAACTTGTCTGATAATTACAAGCAATGTCTGTTACATTTATATATAATACTTTTTGAGAAATTTGCCATTGATGGGCATCATTGCAACTCGACCGTCTAGTTCTGTGAGTTGATAGGCTCCATTTGAGAAGACTTTGCTCACGATGTATGGCCCTTCCCACTTTGCATCGAACTTGCCTTTGCTCGAGTGAGTCATAGTCATAGGTCGTCTGACGGTTAGAACGAGCTCTCCTTTATGAAAGGCTCTAACCTTAACTTTGCGGTTGAAAGTCTTTGAGATGCGGGCTTGGTATAACTCAATATGTTGTTGAGCCAATAGCCGCTTCTCATCGAGCGCTTCTAACTCTTGAAGTCAGAGAAGATCGTTGTTCTCTGTCATGAGTTCGTTGGCGATAGCAATCCTCAAAGACGGAATTTGGAGTTCTAGAGGTAGAACTGCTTCACAGCCGTATACCAAAGAGAAGGATGTACAGCCTGTAGGGTTACGGACCGTAGTACGGTAGGCCCAAAGACATTCTTCAAGCTTTTCACTCCAGTTTCGTTTGTTAGTGGATACAAACTTCTTGAGGAGCTTGATGATAGTCTTATTGAAAGCTTCAGCTAAGCCATTAGCAGCAGGATTTTAGGCTGTCGAAGCGACATTGTCAATCCGGTGATCGTCACAGAACATTGTGAACTTTTGACTGATAAATTGAGGTCCATTGTCATGGATGATTCGTCGAGGTACACCAAATCGATAGATAACATAGTGTTTGACAAAGTTGATGATGCTGCTGGTCTTGACTTCAGCCAGAGGTATAGCTTTGGCCCATTTGGAGAAGTAATCGGTTATTGCCAGTATGAACCGATATCCTCTAGAAGAAGGAGGATTGATGGGACCTATGATGTCCATGCCCCAGGCTTCAAAAGGCCAGGAAGCAGCAGTCGGATGAAGGAATTCCGACGGTTGATGAATAAAATCTGCGTGGATTTGACAAGCTCGATATTTCCTTGCATATTTGATGGCATCAGATACCATAGAGGGCCAGTAGTAACCAATGCGTCGGATGCGATCCTGTAGTTTAGGACCGGGTTGATGTGCTCCACAAACACCATCGTGAGCTTCACGCAGTACTTACTTTGCTTCATTACCAGAAAGACAGCGCAAGAGTAAGCCGTCATAAGTTCACCGACAGAGAGTTTTGGTGGTCTGATTGTAGTAGAATCGCAGAGACCGCCGACGAATACTCGTGGCCTCCCTGGGATCTTCAGGGAGTATGTCATGGACCACAAAGTCGATGAAAGGAGTTCTCCAATCTTCACTGATAACATTGGTTTCAGTAAGATTACTGAACTCAATATTACGATTGTTTTCAATACAGAACAATTCCCGATTAGAGATGACCACCACCTGCTGTCTTTTGATAGGGATGGCTAAAACTGCTGCAAGATTGGCCAAAGCGTCGGCTTCAGTATTGCAAGCTCGGCGTACATATTCGATGAAGAAGGCTTTGAATGATGTAGCCATATTAATTGCCACTTCAAAGTAAGGTACTAGATCTTGATGGCGAACTTCATAAGTCCCTCTAACCTGGTTAACAACCAGCTTAGAGTCACCATAGACTTCAAGATACTCGATGTCAAGTTGTTTGGCTAGCTGAAGGCCAATGAGTAGAGCATTGTATTCTGCCACGTTGTTGGAGCAAGGCTCATCTAAGGAGTAGGCTCTTTGGATAGCTGACCCATCTGGAGAAACAAGGACAACTCCAACTCCTGCGACAATGGCACCATTGAGTCCAATCCTGGACGCATCGTCAAAGAATAGACGCCAAGTAGGAAATTCTTCGGAGATTGTATTAGATTCCAAAGTCTCGTCTGGAATTTCATCATAGAGTTTGGATGTCTCTGGAACAGGATGAGCTGCTAAGAAATCCGCCAGTGCTTGACCTTTGACAGACTTTTGAGGAACATATACCATGTCATATTGGGCTAGCAGAATGGCCCATGTAGCTAACCGAGAATTAAGTGTGCTAGGCTTCTTCATCAGTACCCGAAGAGGATTAACTCGGAATATGACATGAATAGTTTGGCCAATGATGTAATGCCGAGTCTTTTGAACAGCAAACATAAGAGCTAGGCATTCCTTTTCGATCGGACAATAACGGTGTTCAGCACCAATCATAGTACGATTGAGATAGTAGATAGCTTGTTCATGGCCTTCTTTGTTCTTTTGGACAAGTAAAGCACCCAATAAATGGTCCATAGCACGGACATACATTAAGAATGGTATGCCAGAGATCGGTGGCACCAAGACTGGTGGATTCATGAGATACCGCTTTATATCATCAAATGCTCGTTGACATTCTTCAGTCCAAACGAAAGATACACCCTTCTTCATTAGTTGAGTAAATGGTCTGCAGCGTCCAGACAGATTCGAAATGAATCTCCTGATGTACGCAAGTCGACCTTGGAATCCTCGTAGCTCTTTTAGGTTGCGTGGAGGACGCATCTCTTGAATGGCTTTGATCTTCTCGGGATCCACGTGTATACCCTTAGAGGTAATGACGAAGCCGAGAAATTTGCCACTAGAGACACCCAAGAATGACTTGGTAGGATTCATTTTGAGTTGATGTTGGCGCATGAGATTGAAGATAGTTCTCAAGTCTTGGATGTGATCTTCCTTTTGACAACTTTTGACAGCAATATCGTCGACGTAGCATTCGACAGTCTTGTGCAGATGATCTCGAAATATGGTACTCATAGCTCGTTGGTAAGTTGCACCAGCATTTTTGAGACCAAATGGCATGACAGTATAGCAGTAGACTCCGCGAGGAGTGCGAAAAGAAGTGTGTTTTTCATCTTCAGGATTCATCCGAATCTGATTGTATCCGGAGAATCCGTCCATGAAAGATATTCTTTCGAACCCACAGGTGTTGTCAATCATGACGTCCGTGATAGGGAGAGGAAATTCATCTTTTGGACATGCTTCATTAAGATCCCAAAAGTCGATGCAGACTCAAACTTTTTCGATTTTCTTTAGAACTGGGACGACATTGGCTACCCAATCAAGATGCTGTTCTTCTCGGATAAAACCACAAGCAATGAGCTTCTTGACTTCATCGTCGATTGTGTCCATCATTTCTGGCTTGAAATGTCGTTGTTGCTGTTTGACTGATTTTGCATTCGGCAAGATGTTCAATTTATGAGTAGCAACTTTGGGATCTAGACCTGGCATGTCCTCATAGCTCCAGGCAAAGACGTCTATGTATTCTTGAATAAGAAAAATTAATTCTTGCTTATCTGCCTCTGGAAGGTTCTTGCTGATGAATATTGGACGAGGTGACCCGCTTTCTTCTACATCAATTTGAACCAATTGATCTTCAATAGGAGGTTCTCTTTGTTCGATTCGGAGCTTCCATTGGGTATCCATTCGTTGAGCCCAAGGATCTATTTCAGGATTTTCTTCAACATCCTCGTCATAGACTTCTGGAAGTTCGACGGAGACCATGTTAGAAGATACAGTCAATCGATGAACTTGACCGATGCTGGTGTCAGAATCCCATGATCTGGAATCAGAAGAGTTAGAGCGCTCCTCACTATCGGATTCAGAGGCTGCTAGGGATAATACTGGAGGTGAAGAATATCCAAACCTCTTTTGGTCCTGCTGTAGTACATCTCTTATTTTCCTTTCGGCACAGCCGTACGGATAGGAGTTTTTCTACCCTTACCGTAGTTGAGGCCACTTTTGAAGTCATAACCCATCTTTCGGATGATGTCTTTTGATTGTTGACTGTAACGACGGAGTTGAAGATGCCCCGTATCATTACTTTTGCTATCATCCGTATAGCTGAATTGTTGTTCCGGTCCTTTACTAAAAAGTATTGGACTCTCACCTTTCTTACGATCGGGAACAATACGATATGAATCCTTTGGGTGTTCAAATGAGACTTCTGTTTGAAGAGATTGCACAACTCCCATCGTAAATGATTGAAAGCTATCTAACATATCCAAATAGCACTTAGCATGATAAATGACATCAGTATACTGGAAAGTAGATACTTTTTCATTGATTTGTACAATGGTATTTACAACAGGACCTTTAGCCTTAGCAGGCTTGGTCAGATTGATTACAAGAGGGGGAGAAGAAGAACGTGGAGGAGGATTGGCTTTGTTACGACGGAGGTCGATAACAAGCGGCTCAGAGGAGGTGAGCTCCCTTTTTTCCTTGTTATGAGATAAATCAATAACAAGTGGCTCAGAAGAGGTGAGCTGTCTTTTTTCCTTGTTACGATGTAAGTCAATAACAAGTGGCTCAGAAGAGGTGAGCTCCCTTTTTTTCTGATCCTCATCAGTTGGTTGCTTCTGGACTGGCAAGTGAATAGCCAGTGGCTTGGAAGACTGAGGACGAGAAACACGCCCTTTGACAGGTATGATAAGGGTGTCATTAGGCACTGCTTCTTGCTCTTCTTCAGTGTCCAGAGACAGGACAACCTTCATGAATTCATCATTGTACATATGAGCATCGTTGCAGTATGCTTCGACGTCTTTGAAAGGATAGAGATCAGCAACATCCTTTTGCACCTCTCCATTGTCATCGACATATTTGAAACATTAATGGAGAGTCAAAGGAACAATGTTATGCTCATGCAGAAACGGTCTTCCCAACAAAGCATTGTAAGAACAACCATGATTGTCAATAATGTAGAAGGTCACCTTTGTGCGAAGATTGCCTATTTAGAGTTTTAGGCGAATCTTACCCAGAGGCTCACTCCTTCCCTGGTTGAACCCGAGAATGGTAGTGATTGTACTGGAAAGACTATGCACTGGGATCTTCAATGCATCCAACATTGTCTTCGACATGATGCTGAGAGCAGACCCTGGATCTATCATAATACGATCGACTTTCATCGAGTCGACATATCCTGTATAGTAAAGAGGACGGTCGTGCCTGTTGTCTTCCATCAGCATGTCATCCTGTGTGAAAGTATGTTTGAAATTAACTCTAACACACTATGACAATGGAGGCAAGAGACTGGTTCTGCTTTCGGCTTCTTCAGAAGGGCTAGACAGGTTTCAACTTGCATGAGAGCCTCGCTCAGAGTTTCTCGAGTCTCTTTGGAGAGGCGTAAGAGCTCGAAGATGGACAGCAGGGCCGGTGTATTGGCTAACTGAGCCAGGATGTCGAAGTTGTAAGGCTTCTCAAGTCCGGATGGAGATGACTTCTTCAAAGGTTTGTCGAAGCGGACTTGTTGTTTGCCTTTGTCAATGACCGTCGGCTTGGGAAGAGTAGACTACAACCGGTGAGGATGCAGTAGGAATATCTTCAGTGGAAGCAGGTTGCACTGGAGCAGGCTCAAAAGAAGAAACAGGATTCTCTTGAGCTTCGGGGTAATCCTTTAGATAGGCTTTCCCTGATCTGGTGCCCAGCAAGATTTCTTCATCAACTATGGGGTCAAAAGACACCATATTGCAAATCTTTGTTTTGCCCTTGGAGCGGTCTTTCTTCTTGGAGGAAGAGGGAAGTTCGAACTCCGAGGCCAAATCTGGATGAATCCACATAATCTCGCCATTGTCAAGAGACAAGGGGACGAGACCTTCACTTCGTGGAGGAGGGAGATTCTCGATCTCAAGAGTAGCTTTGGGGATAGAAATGACACCATACTGTACCATCTGCGACGGAAAGTCATCGAATTGAACTGAGACCATGTTTGCAGTAACAGTCTTATCGTCTTGCTATAAAGTGACAACACCACCGTTGACCAGCTCTTGAATTTTTCCTTTGAGCACATAACATGCTCGAGTGGGATGCCCAATGAATCTGTGCTAAACACAGTACTTAGGATGATCAGTCTTACCGACTTCATCAGGCTTCTTGGGATCTGGGAGCTGGAGCTTATTGCTTTTGATCAGGCAATCAAATATGCTCACTGTGTCATTCTCGTCAAAAGAGTACTCTACTTTCGGACGAGGTTCCCTCGGTGGAGGTGCTGAGGGAGTAGAACTGGACGTAGGGGGAGCTACGTTGACCGTCAGAGATTCTTTGTTCTTATTCGTCAAGTTGATATTCAAAGTTTCTTTTCTTTTGCGGTTGTTTTGGCGATTGCCATCACCCGATGTCTGGTGTTCATCCCGGTCGGGGTTAGACATTTGTACCCCTAGCTGCTTGAATTTGTCGGTGCTAACTTCAGCTGCTTTAGCGTTGACAATGAAGGATGGCCAGTCTTGGAACTGAGTTGACCCCATCCACATGCTGATGATAGACAAAAGATTTGCCTTGCAGGTGTCTATGGTGACAGCGGCCGGAGTTCCAGGAGGCATTTTCAAAGCTTTCCGGCGGAACCTTTCAATGAAACTCTCCGCAGTTTTATTGTGCCTTTGTTTGATTTTATTGAGGGCTGACATGGTCATGTCGTTGATCCCCTCATAGAACCGTTCCAAGAAGATTTGTTTTAGGCCAGAGAAGGAGGTGATACAACTATCGGGCAAGCTTCTGTACCAATCGTATGCTACGCCGGCTAAACAGCCAACGAATACTCTGGTAAGAAGTGCGTCATTTGGTTGAAGTTGGACAGTCATAACCTCAAAGTGGTTAATGAACTGACTGGGAGAAGTGCTGTCATCAAATAGCGAGATTGTTGGAATCTTGTACTTAGGAGGAAATGGGACTTCCTTCCATTCAACTGGGTAAGGTTGCTTGATCCCCAACCTCTGCAAGTTATCCTTCTCTTTGAAGGCCTCGAACTGAGTGCGCAGGAGCTTGACAGCTTTATTGGCATCTTCTACTGACGTAGAAGGAGCAGGCTGAGTCACAGTATTAGGGGGAGGAACAGCGTGATAAGCACTACCCCCAGCACCTGATTGACTGAGTATAGGTTGGATCTGTACAGGAGGTACTGGAAGAGATGCTACCCCCAGCCCTGTATTGACAGGTTCCGACGATGCTATGATTTTAGGATTTGTAGGAGGTACAGTCGGTGGTACCGGATGCTGGGCCACAATGATAGAATGCATACTTGCGACCATTTCGGCCATGGTCTTCAATTTGTCTTCTAGCGCAGCTATTCGTTGTTCTTGACTAGCTGAACTGGAAGCATCTGGATCTTCAGTGACAATATAAGCTGTCACTTCTCTAGGTACAGTGGAGGACACTGTCTGTTCCGAACTTTTACTGTATACATCGTAGTCGGAGAAAGAATCATCTCCTGAGTGAGAAAGAGGAAGATGACCGAAAGGATCTTGAAGATTCCTTTGACCGATTGTGTCTCGGCTTCGGGATCGGGTATATTGGAATACTCCTTCAGAAGATTCTTGGAGTAGATCCAAATACCGCTGGCTTGGCTTGCGAGGCTTGTCGTGCTTGGAGCACTTCCTACCCCCAGTATCTCTAGAAGTCATGCTGACGGAAGCGTACAAAACTTTATCTTTATCTTCTGACATAGGTTCAGAGTTTAAAAAGTTCAAACGATCGAAGACAGATCGTCTGGTTGTCTGACAACAACACTTGATGACAACCTTGTGATTACAATGGTGTCCAAGTGGTTGCACTGGAGATGTTGAGATGTTGTCCCGTTTTTGTTTGAGGTGTTCTCGGAGATCGGGAACAGCAACGGGACGAGAAGAAGTTCGAGGGATGTGTTCTTTGACAATATGCGGAACATGGTTCCGGTTCTTCAAATGTTTTGTCCCTTGAGTGTACAGGGAAGTACTCATTTCATTAGCATAGGTGTCCAGATTTTTGATCCTGGAAGTTTGCTTCTGATACTGGTTGGTCTTCGGCATTGGCTGTTTGCGTTTCACCGAAGTTGGTCGATTGAGATAAGTTCTTAAATCAGCAAACTCACCCCCAGGGGTTTCTGTCTGAGACACCAGCAATTTTCCCTGTCTTGAACGAGATATCTGAAGAGTTGGGAGATCTTGGAACTCTGCTACCGGAGTTGGCAGAATACCTCTTTGATCAATACACTTCCCTTTGGCGAGGGAAGAAGAATCCTTGTGAGAAAGGATTCTTGTACTGACTGGTGCCGAAGCACGTTCAGATTGATCTTCTACGGTAAAAACCGAGGAAGACTGAAAAAATACCAAAGGGCCTTTTCCTTTATTTTGTGAAGAAGGGTTAGCTAAAGAGTGTTTCCCTCTGTTGTCTTCCAAGTCGTGGGACGAGGAAGTTTGAGAAAAGACCAACGGGCCTTTTCCTTTATTGTAGAGAGGAGGAGGAATAGCCAAAAGACTACCCCCAGTGGATTGCACAGGAGCAATAGGGTGTTTGAGAGGAGGAGCAGAGCTTTTTCCTTTGCTGTGAGAAGATGAGAGATTAGCCAAAGGGCTGTCTCTCTTAGACTGCGCTGGCGCAGTTTGCGCATGGGTTTATGGCACACTGGCAGGTTGCGCATGAGTAACTCTGGCAGAAAGTCTTCTGGCCTCAGTCACAGTGGCTTGCACAGCAGGAGTCTTGTTACCAGAGTGCTTGAGTTGCACTCTGGTTGCTGGAGTAGTAGATTGCGCAGGCAGAGTGGCAGCCAACTGTGCCAGAGGAATAGGAATCTTGCACTTTGACAGAGCAGCATAGGAAGTATGTTGTGCACTGTCAAGGGAAGCAGCATACTGCGCATGGACAGTAGTAGTAGACTGCACAACAGAGACAGCAGTCTTAAGAACAGAGGCAGTGGACTGCACAGCAGGCTGAGCAGCAGAAGCAGTGGACTGCGCAGCAGTCTTGGGGACCCACACTGGATGAACTTTGCTTGTGGCAGAAGTTGTTGCAGTGCGAGGGGTGGTCCTGGAGTTGATCATCGCCTCGTAGGCCGTCTGGTTGACCGTTTCAACCAGCGTCTTCTGCGTCTTTCCGATAGACGCAACATCACATTGATTTGTCACTTCCTCGTCGGAGGATAAAGTCGTCCCCAGCAGAGACGCTATTTTGTTTGTAAAAACAAAAGTTGATCTTTATTTCAACAAACTTTGTAAGAAGATTACAAGAATTATGGGAAAGTACAACTATAGGAATCCGATCTGAATGACGATCGCTTTATCCCTTGGACGATGTGAACATTGAAGACGATAGCCTCTGAAGATTACAACAGCACTTTGGCAAGAACTCCTGATCTCTGGTGATGATCTCTGATCTCTGTGTATGTGTATATGATCCCCTCTAGGAAGGACTTGAAACTCTATTTATAGAGTTCTGGAAATAACTAACTTTTAGTTATTCTGGACTGCACAGGTTGGATTGCACACACTTATTGGATTGCGCACACTTTGGATTGCGCAGGCAATGAACTGTGCAGGCAGTTACTCGATCGTGGACCATCTGTTTGTGACGCGTGGCATTGTTTGATTGAAATGCGCTTGATCGTGTACAGACGTTTGCCACATGGTGAGTAATTGATGGCATGAAGGCCACGTGTACATTGTTAGTTATCTTGATGAAGTGCACCACCTGAATTGTGCTGGCTTCGGATTGCGCTGGGATGGACCGTGCTGGGATGGATTGCGCTGCATGTACAGCTGTCCTCGAGCGCTGTGATGTACGATAAATGAACAGTTTCCTCGTTCTCCATGCTGTCAGCTGTCAGAAGATCTGATTCTCTGTCAGGTAATGATGACGAGGCCACGTCAGCTTGCGCACTTGGATGAGTGCGCTGTTCAGCATGCGCAATCGAGTTGTTGCGCAATATGTCTTCTGCGCAGTTTACTTGAAGGATGCATAATTTGATTTTTATGACTTCTTTGATGGGTGCAACTTGATTTTTAGGACCTACAATCTTCGGTCGAATAATTGGCGAAAAAAAGTTCGTTCTGGACTCCACTTCTTCAACCACAACACTGAGGCTGACTATGATTCTGAAAAAATGCAACTTTACTGATATAGTTGGCAAGCCAAGAATATCATCCAGAACATGGGATATGATATAAAAAGTGACCAGGGTCTAAACTACGGTCAAGGACGGCGATTACCAATACATCAGTTTGCTCCTCCCGCCAAACCCGAGAACTATTATCAACAAAACGGTATTGGTTTGGGTTACTTGTAGGAGCATAAAAAGTGCACTATGGACTGAGTCAAAGAGATTGGGAATTTTACACCTAGCTATTTTACGCTAGCTATTTTACGCCAGGGCTAATCGTTGAATTTTACCCCAGGGACAGACTGTCAGGCCGCATTTAATACAGAAGATTTGATTTGACAGAATAATTATGCTGACAGCATGCAACACAGAAGTCGAGAAGATCAAATTTTTCATCAAATTCGATACTTGTCGTATGGTGTACAAAGAAGGCTATTTTACGCTCAATAAGATCACTTCTTTTTACGCACGATAGTTATGTGAGCTTTTACGCTCAAGGCTGTTGTGAGCGTAAAGTCTATTTGGGCTAAGTTTTACGCTCAAGGCTATTTTAGCCACTTTTTGCTGAGAAGTTTTATTTGGGTTGTTTTTAGCCAGTTTGCCACTTTACGCTTGGACCATATTTTGGGTTGTTTTTACACCTAATCCTTTCTGACTACTTTGGAACGTGGTTTATCCACGTGGCTTTCGTGCCACATTTATTGAAGAACGTGTGTACGTGCTCCCTATTTTTATTAAAATAATGGGACACGTGTCAACATACGTAGAGGGTGACTTCCATCGTGGGTGACAGTTACCAGCATAAAAACCCAATTTTATTGCTTTTTACGCACAATGGGTCAAGTCTATAAATAGACTTATTTTTCACATTAAAGGCATCATCATCAGAGAGACAGGAGAGAATACAGAGATCAGAGCCTAGAAACTTTGATTTTCGAGAGCATTCTTCTTCAACTTTTCTTCCAGAACAGAGTGAAGCAAAGCAGGAAAGCATTCGACCTCGCCATCAGTGCCCAAGTGCGTCGATACCTTTCTGGTGACTTAGTTCTTCCGGCTGTTCATCTTCTAGCAGTGATCTTCATCATCATCGTATGGTCCAAGGAACAAAGTGATCGCCTTCAGATCAGACTTCCATAGCAATACTTCCCAGAACAATTTATACTTTCTGTACTTTTTCTCGTTTTCTTTCAAAAACCAATTTTAGGCATTTTGTTAAGTGAAACAAAATGGCGACTCTGCTGGGGACGACCTTCTCCTCTGACGAGGAGGCAATTGCTCAATACGATGATGTGTCGATCGGATCGACAAAGAAGACTCTGGTTGTACACTTCGACCAGACTGCCTACGAAGAAATGCTCCGAACTGGGGGAGGTACTCGCTGCTCCAATGTTCAGAAATCAAGGAAAGCGCAAAAAGTTTGGATTCCCAAATCCAAAGCATCCTCGGATCTTCCGACTGTCTCTGAAGGCAAAGGAATCCTTCCTACTCCTGTTGTAGGGGCTCCCGTTTGTAACGAGGCAGTCCTTACTTCAGAGTTGCACCCTGAGCGTAAAAATAAATCTCCTGTCTGTGACAGTGAAGATTCCCAAGTTTTACGCCCAGCGTGTAAAAACCAGATTTTACGCCCAGTGCGTAAAAACAAAGATTTACGCTCTGTGCTTAAGAATAAGTCTCCCGTCTGTGACGTGGTAGACCCCAATATTTTACGTTCTAAGCGTAAAAATAAGTCTCTCGCCTGTGACGCGGTAGACACACAAAATTTATGCTCCACGCGTAAAGGAAAATCTCCCGTCTATGACGTGGCAGATACTCATGTTTTACGCTCTGTGCGTAAAGGTAAATCTTCTGTCTGTGGCAGCGTAGATAAAATTCACAAAGATGCTTTTGCATCTAAAGTAAATATACCTGCACGCATGAAGCATAAAAACATAGTTGGTAAAACTTCTATTTTTAACCAACAACCTTCTTATACTGCTGTACGCAAAGTTCAAAATCTTCAAATTACGCGCAATGCTGATGGAGTCATTTGTGCTCAAAAATCTCAGGATTTACGCACGCAACTCCAAGCACGTAAAAATGCATAGGTTGGTTCTGCGAATACAGCCAGTGGTCTTCTTTATACACAAGGGACTAAACGTTTCTCTACCCCAAATGTAATAAAGAAGACTACTTCTTCTGCTCCTTCTGATTTACGCGAGTTGTTAGTGCAAAAGCGTAAAGATAGACAATCTCCTGTAACACTCCCCCAAGAGAATCACCATTGCGAGTGTCATCAGATTATAATCAAGTGTTGTTGTTCGGCTTCTAAACGGTCAGTTTTTGATCGGTTAAGTTTCAATATGCCTGAACAACAAGTTGATGACCAAGAACATGAGTTATCATATGCGTCAGTCAATATGGCATCTCATACCAACAGAGGACGACGTCCAAGATGCAACATGTCCCAAACTCCAGGACAACAACAATTTAACAAACTTCTTGATTCCTTTGAAGAAGTATATCAGAATACTCGATCAAGAAGGCAAAGACAGTTGCAGACTTCTGATTCAGAAGCTAGGGGTACTCAATCCCTTGGGTCCGAAACAGATAGTGTCGATTCATACCTCTATACCAATCCTTCTATATCTTCAAGAGAGGTTGAATCCTACGCTATTGGAGATGAACCGGAGACGTCATCTGCTAATACAGAACAACGTATCACTACCGTTGAGCAATCATTAAAGGACATGCTTACTATGGTGCAAAGCATGCACCAGATAATAATGACTCAACAAACTGCTCAGCCAGCAGTAGCAACACCGGTACAAGTAGCAGCACAAACTCAAGAGAGTCAAGGGGTTGATATACCTTTGAATATTCAAGTGCCTGCTTTTAACCAAAATTCTGCATCCCCAGATCCCATCATTCCAGAAGATGTGCCACCTCCGGTGGGAGTTACGGTACATCCGACAACAATGCAATCAAATGTGCTTCCTTAAACTAGTGAAGCTATTCAAGCAGTACGAGAATTAAAAGCACAGTTTGAAGTTCTGAAGCATAAGGATCAACTCCAGAGGTTAGGGATTAAGCAACCTTACCCTCCTCATTGGAATGATGTACCCTTTCTACCGAAATTCAAGCCACAATCAATGGTATTGTTTGATGGAAAGGCTTCTCCTAGTCAGTATATCAATTACTTTGATATTATGACTGTGCATCTGCAGAAAAATGATGCTCTTCTCACTCGAGTGTTCATCGGGTGCTTGACGTGTTCAGCTTACGACTGGTATCGTAGTTTACCCGACAATTGTATTTCGTCTTTTGATGAATTCAAAGCAATGTTTCTTTCCTGCTTCTATGAAGGAGGCATGGACATAAACATGTCTTCCTTAATAGAAATCAAACAAAAGGAAAAGAAAGATACTCGGATGTTCAATGAACGTTTCCGACAGACAACTCTGAAGATGCCTCCAGGCATGCCAGATTCAGCACTGATTGATACGTGCAAGATGAATCTGCGACCATCTATTGCTGTCTTTACGGGTTCCCAATTCACAGATTGGGCCTCGTTTATCATAGCAGCAGTTTCAGCCGAGACTAATGGTAGATTGGCTAGGGAGCACGGGATAATCTTTGCTTCAGAAGACAAAGGAAAGAAAGGCTCTTCTGGTAATAATTCCGGCAATCGTAATAGGAAAGGAAAGGATACTCTTATGGTTAATCTTTCTAAACACAAAATGAAGTCGAATAATCAAGAGTCTTCTAAACCAAAAAAAGAATACTCTTTTGACGAAAGTGATATCCCAGGGATATTTCAATGTCTGGTAAAGAGTGGCAAACTCTAAATTCCGGAGCCGAAAAGACCTAATGAGGTGAATCTCACTGACAATCCCAAGTATTGTATCTATCATAGATACATAAATTATCCCACTAAGGCTTGTTATGTTCTAAAGAAGAAAATCCAAGAGCTGATCATTGCCAATGCCATTACTTTAACTAACGATGAGCATACGGTCACAACCAATATGGTTTCTCTTCAATTCGGAAGTTTTCCTCCTCAACAAGTCCTAGATGGGATTGTCCCAATTTCGAAGGCGACGATGAAGATTGTGAATATCCTGCCTGCCAGAGAGGAAAATGAAGGATTGTTGCCTCTCACATTAAAGAATGGTGAAATTATGTGGGTACATACTGACTTGGTACCTGAAATGGAAGATGAAGGAAAAACTTCAAAATCCAAGAAAGGTAAGAAAGTCAAAACCTGTAACATGATTTCTCATGTTATTCCAGATCTAGATAATTTGGATCATCTATGGGATGGCATTCCTTTGGAAGATAGACTGAGAGGTTTGAACATATGTCCTCCAAGTCTGGCTCCTCCTACCAAGCTCAAGTTGACTCATCAGCAGTGGCTAGCTATGAACAGTATTCCCTTATACAGGGGACAACAAGTTTTTGCTGCTTATGAGAAAGCTCCTACAGGGATCTTTTCTCGTATCCCGAGTATTCCTTCTTCTTCTATGGCTACAGAGATTCATATTCCTCCTTCTTCGGAAGTCTTTATGCCTTCTTTCTCTCCTGTAGTTACAGAGATCTCTTCTCCTTCTTCTGTGGAACCACCTGTTAAAAGTCCGCTGCCCATTCACTTATACAGTCAGCAATCAGTCCTTCTCATGAAAAAGATGTGCTATGACTTTCAAAAGGCAGAGGGTTTGAATTATGATAAAGGAATGCGACTTCTTTTACAGATTCAAAGTCAAAAATCTACTGTCGGATTGGGTTCGAAGATTTCTCATAAAAATCCTCACAAGAAGAAGGTTAAGGGAAGGAAAACTAAATCCTGCAATATGGTACTTCCTTCTTCTGAATCTGAAGAAAAAACCTTTGCTGGTACAAGATCTGGAAAAGAATACCATAAAGATTATGAGGGATCCTCCAAAGAAACAGAGGATGTTGAAACACCACCAACTCAACCGTCTCTTGTTCCTACTAAACCATCTGTGGTTGAGAAGGGGAAACAGAAAGCAGTACGCTTCGACGTCCCGTTGAAGTCTGCTTCCAATCAAGGGGTAATGATAAAATCCTACAAATTTAATATTCTAGCCCAGTTAGCTAATACTCCGGCTAGACTCTCTATCTTCGAGTTGCTTTGCCTTTCTAAAGAAAGTCGAAAACTTTGAGTGAAGCTTTGTTGCAAGATGTCTCGTGCTTAGCTCAACTCAAGACTCCCGATAATATACCAGTATCATGCCCACAATGCCATAGTATGATGGAGGTCATTCCTAACATTACCTTCACACAAGAGGACATGCTGTTGAAGCATAACAAACACGAAAGGCCTTTGTGCTATACTGGGTATATCGAATCCACTGAAGTTGACAGGATTTACATTGATCTTGGGTCTTCCATTAGCATAATCCTTCAGAGTATGCTAAGACCGTTGAGGATTCCTACTAGTGACTTGACCTACACTAGTACTACAATAGTTGGTTTCAACTCTGGAAAGAGTAAACCACTGGGGAAGATTAGTCTGAAGATTCAGATTGGTGATCTTCAAACTATGGCGACATTCTATGTTATTAACTCACACGTATCCTACAACATCCTTCTTGGAAGATCGTAGATACATGAGCATAATATTGTGCCTTCAACTCTCCACCAATGCTTCAAGTACGTGGATTCTCAAGGGGTTGTGAAGACTGAGTTTACTGATATCAATCCTTTCAAGGGTGTCGAAGCCTATTTTTCTGATTCAATGCTCTATAAATAAGAGCATGTAAAAGAGATATCAGACATGGCTGAAGATCGATCATCTGTCGAAGATCAATCTATTAATGAAGATCCTCCAGAAGAGCAACCTTTGAAGATCAAAGTCAAAGGGCGAATCCAACCCCAACCTGTCAACGACCAACCTCTGAAGATTAAGGCCAAAGGGAAAATTCGAACTTCATCTGAGGAATCAGTGAATGTTCCTGCCAAGAGTCAAGATCAACCCCTTATGATCAAAGTCAAGGGACGTACTTCTCGTACGAATGATCCAGAACCACCATTGATCATCAACCTTGGTAAATCTACGCAGAAGGCGGATGACAGTCCATTAATGATTAATTCTAAGCGTAGTACTCAACTTATAAATGATGTAAATATTGATCATTTTGTACTTTCCAATATCAATGAAGATTTCCTTTTTGAGTATATGGCTGTCAAATTTGTTGAAAGAATGACTTTATCTTCTGATGATCAAAGTCATCAATATAAAGATGACATAGATACAGAGGAAATTTTATACATTGACAATAAGGAAAATTCTTTTCCTCCTCATGTTGATGTTGGACCTTATGCTCAAAGGTTCTTAAAATCTTCTCCCTATCTTCTTCTTGTAGCTGCTTCATCGCAAGCTTGTGTAACTTATAGATGTCACGAAGATTCTTATTTCGTGATTCCGTCTGATAAGAAAAACAAGTGCCAAATTGTGTTTGGTTTGGCTAGAAATATCCCTGTTGTTCAGACGGATGATCTTAGAGATAAAGATAAAGGAAGAATTCAAATTGACAAATATAGTCAACAATCTCTTAAGATTATCCAGAATATGGGATATGATTTGAAGACTATGCAAGGTCTCAATCAAGGTAAAGGTAGACGATTACCTTTATGTGGTGATCTATTTTACCAGAAAACTCGTCATGGATTGGAATATGATCCGTCCCACATGTTTAATAATGATATACAAGAAGAATTCTCTTTTAGTTTTTCACAATCCTCAGATTTCGAAGAAATCCATTTCATCGAATCTGAATGTGCTGGAGGAGACTATTATGATGAATCTGAGTGTATATTCTCAGTCAACATGGTTCAAACTGATGGCAAATCTGAGCCATTTAAAAATGACCCTTGGGCCCAACAGATGGACACACAGTGGGAACTTCGTTTTGAACAACGACAACCACCTACGGAGGATGAGATTCTTTAAATCGATGTTGGAGACAGAACTACATCCAAGCCAATATTCATCAGTAAGAACCTTTTCGAAGATGAAAAGGAAGAGTTGATAAAATTAATTAAAGAATATATTGATATCTTTGTATGGAGTTATGAGGATATGTCGGGTTTGGATCCTAAAGTTGCTACTCATAAACTCAATATTCTTTCTAATGCCAAGCCTGTAAAACAACAACAGCGACGTTTTCGACCAGATATTGTGGATGCAATTGAAGCAGAAGTCAAAAAGTTGATTACATGTGGCTTTGTTCATGAAGAACAACATTCAGACTGGGTTGCCAATATTGTTCATGTTATGAAGAAGAACGAAAAAGTTCGAGTTTGCATAGATTTTCGAGATCTTAATGCAGCTTGTCCAAAGGACGAATTTCCACTTCCAATTACTGATGTCATGATAGATAATACATGCAGTTTTGAACGCAAGTCTTTCATGGACGGATTCTCAGGATTTAATTAGATCAAGATGCATCCCGAAGATGAGAATCATACTGCTTTTCGAACACCCCTTGGAGTTTATTGTTATACGGTTATGTCGTTTGGTCTTAAAAATGTCGGTGCCACGTATCAAAGGGCTATGAGAAATATCTTTCAAGAACATCTACGAAAAATAGTTGAATGTTACGTAGATGACATTGCTGTCAAAAATCGATCAAAAGATGATCACATTCAAGACTTAAAGACAGTATTTGAATTGATGCGTCAACATCAATTGAAAATGAACCCTACCAAGTCCTTTTTAGGGGTTTCCAGTGGCAAATTTTTGGGATTTGTCATCACTTTTCAGGGTATCCATGTTGATCCTGATAAAATCAAAGCAATTCTTGAAATACGTCCTCCACGCAATTTAAAAGAACTTCGCGGCTTCCAAGGCCGCATTGCTTATATCAGGAGATTTATATCCAATCTCTCTGGGAGATGCCAACCTTTCTTCCGTCTATTAAAGAAGGGTGTATCATTTGTTTGGGATGAAACGTGTCAGAAAGCTTTCAATGACATCAAGCAATACCTAACAAATCCACTTGTTCTTGTACCACCGGTAGTAGAAAGACCATTTTTGCTATATGTTCGAGCATTAGATCATTCACTTGGTGCTCTTCTTGCATAGAAAAGTGATATGGGTCATGAACAAGAAATTTATTATCTTAGCCGAATGATGGTCAGAGCTAAACACAGGTATACTCCTGTAGAAAAGGAATGTCTGGCTTTGGTTTTTGCTGTACAAAAGACACGACATTATGTGTCAGGACAAACTAATCATGTCATCTCCAGAATAAATTCTATTCGGGTACTGATGAGAAAACCAAGCATTCTTAGCTCCAGGTTAGCTACCTGGGCGATGTTGCTCCCTCCTTATGACATGGTCTATGTACCTCAAAAATTAGTGAAGGGTCAAGCATTAGCTGATTTCTTAGCAGCTCACCCTATACCTGAAACATCGAAGCTATATGAAGATATTCCAGATGAAGTTGTGGATTGCAACATGACTTTGAGGGATGATATTTGGCAATTATACTTTGATGGAGCATCACGGGTTGGACCTAAAGGCAATATCGTCTCCGGAGTAGGAATCGTCATGGTTTCTCCTGACAAAATAGTCATATACCGTGCTTATTCTCTCAATGAGCCATGCTCTAACAATGTGGCAGAATATAATGCTCTGTTGATTGGTCTCCAAGTAGCAAAAGAATTGGACATTGAGTTCTTAGAAGCTTATAGAGATTCTTAACTGATTGTTAATCAGGTTAGAGGGACATGTGAAGTCAGAAATCCTAACCTCATCCCTTATCATCAAGAGGTAATCGAAGTGGTCCTTTCATTCAAAGGATTCTTTATCGAATTCGTACCACGTTCTCAGAATGTGGAAGCTGATGCTCTTGCTAGCTTAGCTGTAGACTTAGCTATTCATATTCGAAGACAAAACACAATTACTTTGTTGGACCGAGACTTATTCTGTGTCAAAAATAATCTGTATATTGAACAGAGTTACACTACAGAGTCAAGTTCCCAGCAGAGGGATTGGAGAAGTCCATTCATTAATTATACGGTTCATGGGATTTTACCTGATGATCCAAAAGAAGCTGCGTCAATCAAGAGACGATCATTTCGATTTTATTATGATTCGTCTTTATATATGCTATACCGTCGTTCATATAATGGACTTCTGCTGCGCTGTCTCTTAGAAAGTGAGGCTAAACAAACACTTCGTGAAGCTCATGATGGTGTTTGTGGTACTCATCAACTAGGTCCGAAATTACAAGACCGTATTCGAAGAATGGGATATTATTGGCCATCCATGATAGCAGACGCTGTGGATTATGCCAAATGATGTAAAGCATTTCAAATTCATGCTGATTTTATTCATCAACCGTCTGAGTTCTTACATCCTACAGCAGCTTCTTGGTCCTTTGAAGCTTAGGGCATGGACATTATAGGTTCGATTAATCCTCCTTCTGTCAAGGGACATCGGTTTATACTGGCTATAATCGATTACTTTTCTAAATGGGCGGAAGCAGTTCCCCTTATTGAAGTAAAGACATCCAATGTGGTTAGTTTCATCAAACACCATGACATTTATCGATTCGGGATTCCCCGACGGATAATTCATGACAATGGACAACAATTTGCCAGTCAGGCATTTTATCGGTTTTGTGATAAGAATCGAATTCAAAATCTGGCTTCTACGGCTTATAATCCAGCTGCTAATGGTTTAGCCGAAGCTTTCAATAAGACGATCATCAAACTTCTCAAAAAGTTCGTCTCTTCTAATAAACGTGATTGGAATGAGAAACTTGGAGAATGTTTATGGGCTTATCGAACGACAGTCCGAACTCCTACCGATTTTACACCATTTTTATTGGTCTATGGATGCGAGGCTGTCCTTCCATTGGAAATTCAGATTCCATCTCTTCGAATAGCCATTGCTAATGAGCTAACCACAGAGAACAATGATCGCTTACGACTCCAAGAACTTGAAGGATTGGACGAGAAGCGTCTTCAAGCACAATAGCATATTGAGCTATATCAAGCCCGTATATCTCGAACTTTCAATCGTAAAGTTAAAGAGAGGATATTCAAAGTCGGTAAATTAGTACTAGCCGTTCGAAGACCAATGGTGATGACTCATAAAAGCAAAGGGAAATTCCAAGCAAAATGGGAAGGCCCTTATGTTATCGAGACAGTTTTCTCCAATGGTGCCTATAGGTTCTCTAAACCTAATGGAAATTTACTCATGATGCCTATCAATGGCAAATTTCTAAAGAAATATTATGTTTGAATTTCTTCCTTATTCCCCAGCTACCAATGTTTGGTTGAGCTTGGAGAAAAGTTTTAATCTTTTATCTTGCCAGTAGATATAAAAAGTTGGATCTATTATTTATCATGTCCATTTGACCTCTGAATAAATATTAAGTCTGCTTGTTTTTTCTATCTATCATGTCCATTTGGCCTCTGAATAGATATCAATCTATTTTTCTTTGAGTTGTTACGATCTGTCATGTCCATATTACCTCTGATAGTATTGTATACTCTAAACAGAAAACAAGATTTTATTATCTATTATGTCCATATTACCTCTGGATAGATACAATTTATTGAGTTTCGAAGACTTATCATGTCCATATTGCCTCTGATAAGTGTTTTCTATCTCATACCTATTGTTTAAATTCAAAATAAATGATAGGATCATAAAACAAATATTTTATTCATTTTTTTTTGAATAAGATAAAAGGTTACAAAAGCTCCATATTTGCCTAAGGCGGAGCAGATATATCTTTCAGCAATTTTTGGAGCTCTGCTAAGCGTTTCTCACGAGAGCCCATTACATTTTCAGTAGCTATCTTTCTTCGAGCCTCTAGAGTTCAAATAGGAGAAAACTTAGCGAAAGTAGCTATCAGATTATCTCTGGCATCATCAAGATGTTTGATAGTGGATTCAGCTCCAAAAACTTCCTCAAGAATTGAGCTCTGTGTCAAATATTGGTCACGAGCTGCTATTAATTGCTCCTTCTCAGCTTTCAGACGAGCTAATTCAGCCTCCACTTCACAAATTTTATCATTTTGTTCCTAAATTTTCGTATTTGAAGTGTCATAGTCTTCTCTATAACGCTCCAACTGAGGCTTTGCATCAGCTAAGAGAGCTTTCTCTTTGGCGACTTTACTGCTATGTTCTCTGAGAGAGTTGTTGAAAGTAGTCTCTCGAGCAGTATATTCAGCTGATAATGCATCGTACTCAGCTTGAATGAGACTTTCAGTAGTTTCACTTGTCAACCTCAGATATTCTTTAATAGGTTGCTCAAGTTCTTCTACTACTTTTTCCAATACAGTTGCTCTCTCAACATCATTAAACATGGCGACATTCCTGATAGTGGAAACAATCGTGCCTTTCAAGCTTTCATAACTCAGGCCCTTATTTAAGACCATGTCAATCAAAGCTGCCAGTGCCTTGTAAAAAGCTTCAGTATGAATCTCAACTAAGAGATTCATTTTTGCATTGGAGCTCGGAGTTGCAGTAATCTCTACCAAATCTCTTTTTCGAATACTAGGGGCAGATGTGGTTGCTCCGGTAGCAGAATGAGATAAAGATGATATTGTCGTCGCTACCATAGTCAATTGATCCCTGGGAATTTTAGGGATTATGTCTTCAGCACTAGTAAAGGTGGTTGCTTCGGTAGCAGACTGAGATATAGACGATGTCGTCGTCGTTACCATAGCTAACTGATCCCTAGGAGCTCCAAGGATCACATCTTCAGCACTTGTCACTCCAGCCGTTTCTGGAGTTCTGGTGGCGGTAATTGTGGTGGGTGGAGTGATAGTTGGAGCAGCTGATTCAGGTTCAGGCATTGTCTCCTTATGAACTTCTGTTGGATTAGTAATAATAGCAGATGATGCTATCATGACATTTCCAGTTTCAGTGGATGACTTGACTATGCCTTCATCACCTTCTTGGACTTCTGGCTGTTCAGACTCTCGAAACACTTCATTGAGATCAGTTCCTTCTTCATCAGCTATTTTTTGATCTGCAGTTGATTTTTCTGCAGTTTGTTCTTCTTCTCTGTTGTCAATATGAGAAGATAATCTTGGTTGAACCTCTGTTTCAAGCTCTTGTCGTAGTTCCTCTTCTGGTTGAATTTCTTTTACTCCATCTGACGAAGAACTCTCTTCCTCAGACTCCGGGTTCTCCTCATAAATATTTTCCTGAGGAGAAGGAGAAGCCATAGGTTTTGGTGCAATAATAACACCTGCAAAATGAACAAAACAAATTAAAATACAAAATCATAATGTATAATCTTGTATAGATTTTGTATATATACCTGGAGTAGGTGTAGAACGTGCCAAATATGTGTCATAATCCCCATCCCAATCTTCATCATCAAAATCGAGAGCTGGTTCATCCAATGGGATAGATTGTGAAGCGACGCCTTTAACTATTTGTGCCTTTTGTGGCAAGGTTAAATGAAGTGAAGTACTAAGGCATCCTGGCGATAAAATCCCTATAGCTTCGGTTGATGTGGCTGCTTGGGAGGCTGAGGATCCTTCTTCAAAATGAGTTGAAGAGGATGCGACATGTGGCGGCTCTTCGACAGAAATGTCATCCTCTGGAGTGGCGGCTCTTGGTTTGGAAGGCATTTTGACGGTGACCTTTTTCTTCTTTTCGGGAGTCTTCACTGGAAGAGTAGTAGTTGTACTCTGCTTTCGCTTGTGGGATTTCTCAATAATAATAGGTTTTGCAGCCTCTTCTCCAATTCCTGTAGCAATAACTTCCAGATATGGATCTAGAACAACAGCATCGTCAGGGATATCTGTTGGTACCCTGACTGGTTCATCAATATTTCCTTCCTTAGGCCATCTCAGGCTACCTCTCATATTATAGCCATGGGCAAAGGAACGGATAGAAGAGTAAAAGTGAGCGTACGAGTGAAGAATACGTCGCTCTGTAGTGCTGATGGCGGTTGAGACTCTGAATCTGGCTCCCGTACGGGCAGTACTGAAATATCTCCAACCCCTGGCACCATCAAGCAGTTTCCCGTAGTGACGGAAACTGGTACAGGGATTACCAACATGAAGTTGGTCATACCCAAATTGACGAGCGAACCTACTGGGTAGATATGGTTCGAACGTGCAATTATCTTCATTTCTGTACATCAAGTTAGAGGGCCTGATGCACTGTAGCCATTGGAAGACTGCTGGTGGCCATATAGCTCTTCCTTCGATTTCATCTTCAAACTGGATGCCGAAACAGTCGGCTGGAACTTGTGGCCGAGTACAGAAGAAGTTCCAACCATAAGAATAGTTCAAAACTGCCCGGGTATCTGCCACCGTCGTGGCAGTCCATGTAGCCTTACTGAATTTTTGGAGGAAGACCTCCGCCTCATTGCCTGGGCCTGGTGGCAACAGATTGCAGTTGTGGTGCAATAACCAGCCCATCAAATAAGTATAGGGCATTTCTACCCTGGGAAATGCATTCCGATGTGGAGCATTGTTGATTAACTCCTCACCGAAAGTCCTCAAACCTGCATTTACTCGGCACACCATTGCCGATAGCAGGTTAATTCTGACTTTAAAAACCAAGCGTACTGCGGGCCATAGTACGCTACGGTGGATTCTATCAACCATACCAGTTCCCGGTACGACCCATCTTCTCAACCATAAAGAAAGGAAGCCTGCTAGCAAGGCTTTCCTAGAGATCTTTTGGCTGCCGTATCTAAGGAAGCTCAAGACTTCAGTTCCAGCAGGGAACTCTCCAGTCTTGGTGGACAGATATTTATTCGGGAATTTATAGACAGTCATCATGTCCTGAATTTTGTTAGCAGGAATGGTTGAATCTGTATTGATAGCTGGAGCTTTATTTTCCTAGAACCTTTCTTTGTCATCCTTGGATATTTTATCCTTATAGAAGAAGAGATACGTGGTCCACTTATTAATGTATGCTAGATAAGATGTACTTTCCTGTATTATAGTACAAATCATGTAGTGGCACATTAATTCTTCATATACCTCAATCAACTGAGGGTTTGTCTGTCTGATTTCAGCAAGTTCTCGGTTGGAGGGAACGTATTCTTCATACGGAGCTTCTCCCATGGGCAGTTTTGAGATGAATTGCATCTCATGGAGTGCAAGACCCATTTTGCCTTTCGGGGTTGCAAAAGTTCCAGTCGAACTTATGTATGTCTCCATCAGGGCTATGAACAGGTTACCGTTCTAGGGTATACCCTGACTGGTGGAAGCTACCGCTTCATACAGGCCGATATCTTTCAGCTCTGTCTCGAAGTTCTTCATCATCCAAATGCTAATCTGGATCCAGTTCTGGTTGAAAGGAGTCAACCATCCCGGTAGCCTGGGGTTTGTTTGGGGATATAATACCCCATTCCTAATGAACCTGTTGATAAACATCTGGGTCTGCACTGGTTGCATTAAACCCGAATCTTTACTTGGGGTAAATCCTGGCATGAGGCCAGAGAAAGAAGTGACACCACCATTGGGAACGCTAGCGAAATACCCCATATCATTGGTATGATCCCTCTTGAATACGATTCTACCCGACCTTCCGTGACTGCTGGGAGTCAGATTCCATAGCATTTGTCGAGGGTGGGTGGCATGGAAGAATGCTGACAAAGGGTAATCTCTGTCCATGTCAGGGAGATACATGGCTTTATCTCCATATTTGAACACCCAAGACTCCTTCTTGGGGTGTGTCTGTGACTTAAAGTCAATTGCATCCCCAAATAAAAAGGCTGGTTTTGCAAATTGTTGTTCATTCAAGGAAGTCAACAATTCTCCAATTATCATGGATAGCAGCATCCTATCCCCTTGAGCAGCTATCAGCTGTGCCCTCTCTATGGGGTAATCTGGGTTTGATTGAGGAAATGTGACGCAAGACAGATTCTCTAGATAATTTGAGCCCACCATGCCAACTGATGAGCCAAAAACTT
Source organism: Iris pallida (assembly GCA_029216955.1). Classification (NCBI taxonomy): domain Eukaryota; kingdom Viridiplantae; phylum Streptophyta; class Magnoliopsida; order Asparagales; family Iridaceae; genus Iris; species Iris pallida. Next base: position 91,412 of record JANAVB010035439.1, read on the forward strand.
CTGCGAGAGGATGAATTTGCAAGTCCACTGCCAAAAGAAAAAAAGAAAAATCAAGTTAGTAAAAGTCTAATTTGGTATCTTTTACGCAGATAAATTGGTCTAAGTTTTAAATACAAAATGTAAAAAGTCTTTGTTTTACATAAAGTCTTTCATTTTGTAGGATTTTACGCTGGCACATTAGATGTGGGCGTATTTCAGATTTTACGCTGGAACATTAGATGTGGGTGTATTTTAAGTTTTATGCTGGAACATTAGATGTCGGCGTATTCCAAGTTTTACGCTGGCACATTAGATGTGAGCGTATTTCAAATTTTACGCTGGCACATTAGATATGAGCGTATTTTAAGTTTTATGCTAACATGTGTGGACATGAGCGTAACTTAAGTTTTACGCTGACACGTATAGACGTGGGCGTATTTCTTAATTTTACGCTAACACGTATAGACGTGGGCGTATTTTGATTATCTTAATTTCTACGCTGACACGTATAACGTGGGCGTGAAATCAAAGATTTGGGTCTTCTTCTCCGACGAGTTTTTCAGCCGAAGGATCAATGCTTTACCCCTCATTGGAGGAGCCACAGCGGGGTTGCCTGGTTGAGACACTGCTGATGATCTGACAGGAGTTTGCGTGCGGTCGACCGACGAGGAATCGACGGCGGGCTTCTTTCCTTTGCTGCTGCCGGCGGCAGATTTCTTTGGGGCCATCGAGTTGAATGCAAAAGAGTGAATGAGAAAGGGGATTCGAAAAAGCTTGGGAGAACAAAGAAACAAAGTAAAGTTTTCTCTCTCCCCGAAGAACCCTATTTATAGGGAATTTTTGAAACGGTTCGAATTCCAAATTTTACGCTGACTGTTGATATCCCAACTTTTACGCGGATGACCGTTGGATATCCCAAATTTTATGCTAACTGGTCAAATTTTGAATTTTACGCTTCTGTTCAAAGTGTTTCAAATTTTGAAAAAATATTTGAAAACTTTGAAGGGGGTCTTGTAGGAGCGTAAAAAGTGCTCTATAGACTGAGTCAAAGAGATTGGGAATTTTACGCCCAGCTATTTTATGCTAGCTATTTTATGCCAGGGCTAGTCGTTGAATTTTACGCCAGGGACAGACTGTCAGGCCGCATTTAATACAAAAAATTTGATTTGACAGAATAATTATGCTGACAGCATGTAACACAGAAGTCGAAAAGATCAGATTTTTCATCAAATTCGATACCTGTCGTATGGTGTGCAGAGAAGGCTATTTTACGTTCAATAAGATCACTTCTTTTTACGCACGATAGTTATGTGAGCTTTTACGCTCAAGGCTATTGTGAGCGTAAAGTCTATTTGGGCTAAGTTTTACGCTCAAGGCTATTTTAGCCACTTTACGCTGAGAAATTTTATTTGGGTTATTTTTACGCCAGTTTTCCACTTTACGCTTGGACCATATTTTGGGTTGTTTTTACGCCTAATCCTTTCTGACTACTTTGGAACGTGGTTTATCCACGTGGCTTTCGTGCCACATTTATTGAAGAACGTGTGTACGTGCTCCCTATTTTTGTTAAAATAATGGGACACGTGTCAACATACGTAGAGGGTGACTCCCATCGTGGGTGACAGTTACCAGCGTAAAAACCCAATTTTATAGCTTTTTACGCACAATGGGTCAAGTCTATAAATAGACTTATTTTTTACATTAAAGGCATCATCATCAGAGAGACAGGAGAGAATACAGAGATCAGAGCCTAAAAACTTTGATTTTCGAGAGCGTTCTTCTTCAACTTTTCTTCCAGAACAGAGTGAAGCAAAGCAGGAAAGCATTCGACCTCGCCATCAGTGCCCAAGTGCGTCGATACCTTTCTGGTGACTTAGTTCTTTCGGCTGTTCATCTTCTAGCAGTGATCTTCATCATCATCGTATGGTCCAAGGAACAAAGTGATCGCCTTCAGATCAGACTTCCATAGCAATACTTCCCAGAACAATTTGTACTTTCTATACTTTTTCTCGTTTTCTTTCAAAAGCCAATTTTAGGCATTTTGTTAAGTAAAACATTACGTTACTCCTCCAACAACTCCTGAAAGATCTGATGTCGAAGCAGATCGTTGTTTTCATTCTTCTGATTCATGTCTCTGGGATTCAGATTCTAGCATTGGAGACATGTTCAAATCAACTTTGTCCGTCAACATGGTGTCAGTTGACCAAATTACAGACAATGTCCAATCGATCGAGCTTGAACAATGGGCTCAAAAGATGGATACCAGGTGGTAGTTACGTTTCAAACAACGTGAACCACCTACTGAAGACGAAGTCGTCCAAGTTAATTTAGGAGATGAATCATCTCTTAAACCAATCTTCATCAGTAAAAGTCTGTCTGGCGAAGAACAACAATCTTTTATATAGCTTATAAGAGAATACATTGACGTCTTTGCATGGAGCTATGAAGGCATGCCAGGCTTGGACCCTAAAGTTGTAATGCACCGCCTAAATATCTCGTCCAAAGCTAAGCCAGTGAAGCAGCAGCAACGACGATTCTGACCAGATATCATGGAGCCATCGAGACTGAAGTCAAGAAGCTTATTTCAAGCGGGTTCATTCGTGAAGAACAACATACTGACTGGGTCGCTAACTTTATAACAATGATGAAAAAGAATGGTAAAGTTCGAGTCTGTATCGATTACCATGATTTGAACTCTGCATGCCCGAAGGGTGAGTTCCCTCTACCGATCACCGACGTAATGATCGACAATACTTGCAGCTTCGAGCGGATGTCCTTCATGGATGGGTTATGCTATACGGTGATGCCCTTCGGATTAAAAAATATAGGGGCGACATACCAGCGAGTTATGAATACAATTTTTTGCGATTATTTACGCAAAATAGTGGAATGCTATGTAGATGATATCATAGTTAAAAGTCATCTCAAGGGTAACCACCTCCAAGATTTGAGAACGGTGTTCGAACTAAAGCGTGCACACCAACTCAAGATGAATCCAACCGTCTTTTTTGGAAGTCTCCAGCGGCAAGTTCCTTAGTTTTGTTATCACTTCAAAGGGTATACACCTTGACCTAGAGAAAGTGAAAGCTATCCTCGATAAGCATCCCCCAAGAAATCTTAAAGAGCTACGCGGCCTTCAAGGAAGGCTAGCCTACATCAGACGATTCATTTCAAACCTTTCTAGAAAGTGTCAACCGTTTACTCAGCTCATGAAGAAAGGAGTATCTTTCGTCTGGACTGAACAATGTCAACGCGCATTTGATGACATCAAGAAGTATCTCACAAGTCCTCCAGTATTAGTGGCTCCAATAATGGAGAAGCCCTTCTTATTATATGTCCGCGCTATGGACCATTCCCTTGGTGCCCTATTAGCTCAGAAGAATGAAAGCGGCCATGAACAGGCAATCTACTACCTCAGCCGCACGATGGTGGGTGCCGAGCACAAATACACACCTATGGAAAAAAAATGTCTCGCACTGATATTTGCTATCCAGAAGACACGTCACTATGTATCTGGACAGACTATCTATATCATATCTAAGGTCAATCCTCTCAGAATACTCATGACTAAACCGGGTTCTCTTAATTCCCATTTAGCTACGTGGACAATGCTGTTGACTTCATACTATATGTTGTTCGTCCCTCAGAAGACAGTAAAAGGCCAAGCGTTAGCTGATTTTCTAGCAGCTCATCCGGTGCCAAAATTTTCCAAACTCTACGATGAAATCTCCGATAAAGTAGTGGAATCTAACACCGTAACTGAGAAAATCTCCATTTGGTGAATGTTCTTTGACGGCGCATCAAGAATAGGACCTAAAGGAAATATCATGGCCGGAGTAGTCATCGTGCTTATGTCACCCGACCATCTGGTTATACACCGTACATATTCTCTCGTAGAACCCTGTACTAATAATATGGCCAAATATAATGCCTTACTGATCGGCCTTCAACTGGCAAAACAACTGGGAGTTGACTATCTAGAAGCTTACGGCGATTCTAAGCTAATAGTTAGTCAGGTCCGAGGAGATTATGAAGTTCGTCACGAAGACCTCATCCCATATCACAGAGTGACAATCAAACTGGCTTCTACTTTTGCTGGATTCTTCATCGAGCACGTGTCTCGACTACAGAATATAGAAGCAGATGCTTTAGCCGATCTTGCTGATTCCTTGACCGTCCCTACCAATACTCAGCATTCGATCATAGTATCTGGTCGAGAGCTATTCTATGTAAAAAATGCCTTGCATATTCATCACAGTTATGCAACAGAAACAAACGCCAACATTACAGACTGGAGATTTTCTTTCATAGAATATGCCATCTACGGAATCCTCCCTGAGGACCCAAAGGAAGCAGTATCTGTCCAAAGACGATCCTTAATATTTTATTATGATACGGCTACCAAAATGCTGTACCGATGATCTTACGATGGGCTACTGTTATGATGTTTATCAGACACAGAAGACAAACATGTACTCCATGATGCTCACGACGGAGTTTGTGGCGCACATCAGCCAGGCCCCAAATTACAAGATCGTCTCAAACGAATGGATTATTATTGGCCCATGATGATAGCAGATGTTGTTGAATATGCAAAGAAGTGTTAGGCTTGTCAGTTTTACGCCGACTTCATTCATCAACCTTCGAAGTTTATACACCCAACGGCAGCATCTTGGCCTTTTGATGCCTGGGGACGGACGTCATAGGCCCAATCAGTCTGCCATCTTCCAGAGGACATCGGTTCATCCTAGCTATAACCGGTTACTTCTCCAAATGGGCGAAAGCTATACCGTTCACCGAAGTGAAGATGTTGAACGTGATCAGTTTTATTAAACATCACGTTATCTATCGCTTCGGCCTATCTCGCACGATTATCCATGATAATGGTCCACAACTCGTGAGCCATGCATTCTATCGGTTCTGCGATAAGAATGAATCCAGAATGTAGCCTCTACTGCCTACAATCCAGTGGCTAATGGGTTAGCAGAAGCCTTCAATAAGACCATCATTAAACTTCTCTAGAAGTTCGTGTCTTCAAACAAGCGCGATTGGAATGAGAAGCTCGGTGAATATCTCTGGGCCTATCGTACAACGGTACGGACTCCAATAGGTAGTACGCCATTCTATTTGGTTTATGGGAGCGAAGCAATTCTTCCTCTAGAAATCCAGATTCCCTCTCTTCGAGTAGCCTTAGCCAGTGAGTTGACTGCCGAAGAAAGTTACCGTCTGTGACTACAAAAACTCGAAGTGCTGGACGAAAAATGCTTATTAGCTCGGCAGCGTATTGAGCTATACCAAGTACGCCTTTCCAGAGCTTTTAATAAAAAGATGAAGGAAAGAATCTTCTAAGTTGGTGATCTGGTCTTAGCAGTGAGAAGACCAATGGTCATGATGCACAAAACAAAAGGAAAATTCTAGCCTAAATGGGAAGGTCCTTTCGTAATAGAATCAGTGTATTCTAACGGTGCGTATTGACTAACCGAGCCTGATGGTGACTTACTCATGATGCCGATCAACGATAAGTTCCTGAAGAAATATTATGTGTAACCTTCATGAACGGCGTTCACATATATCCTATTTTAATCATGTAAATGTACAGTGCAATGTTTATGTGATTCAAAAAAAATCATTTAACTATTATCCGTATTTCAAGAGTCATGAATACGCCATGGATAATAGGTCCTCTAAAAAGATTCCCCAGTGAAATTATTTTCATTTTGGACTCTGCCCAAACTTGGTCTGACGAAAACAAGTCACGTCCATATTACCTCTGAACTATTTTCTGATAATTATTTCTCCAGTGGAATGATTAAGAAACATTTTGCCAAGTCCATATAACCTCTGAGCAAAGCATTCATCAAGGATAATTACGTCCATATTACCTCTGAATTATCCACTCCAACCTAATGTTATATATCCTTCCACGTCCATATTACCTCTGGTCAGATATAGAACATCCTCTGCTATTACGTCCATATTATCTCTATTAGCAGCTTTTTTCAACTCATTATCTATATTCAAGAACCTTGAATATAAAACGGATAATAAGTCCACATCAAATTCTCCAGCGGAATACCCACCAGAAATATCCTTACTACGTCCACATTACCTATAGTTCTGATATTTCACAAACTTTATTCATGAATTTTGAAAGCCAAAAGATTCTTTATTAAAAACGTCTATCAAAAGACGAAAAAAAGAAAAGATACAGAAGTCTTGACGGCTAATGGAGCCTATTAGAAGAAAAATCTAAGGGATACACAATCGATTGATATTATCCCTTAGAGCCGTAATTTTGGCTTCAGACTTGGCAGTAGCATGACGGCGTGCTTCTTCCTGTCGGACAGCTTCATCCTGGAAGGGGATCAGATTCACGTGCTCTCCCTCCAACTTTGCCAGCTGTTCTTTTAAGTGGTCGAAAGTCATGGCGATCATGGCAGCCTGAACCAAATAGTCCTCTGTTCAGACGTTGATGTCCTCAAGTTAGCCTCCAGTTGAGCAATCTCACTTTGGATCCGCACAATGTGATTATATTTCTCAGTAATTTGCACAGCCAGCTTATTCTTCAAAGCAGCACGTGCCTCACTCGCGACGTTGAACTGCTCATACTGATCAGCCAATTCACAGATCTCTTGAGCGAGGGCATCCTTCCTTGCTTGGAAAGTAGCCCCCTCTTCTGCGAGAGTTGCGACTAAGGCCTTGTCTTTTACACGAAACAGCGATGTCGGGCTCCATTGTTTGCCATCCTGGAATCTGGCTACCTGACTCTCCAGATCATTCAGAACCCTCCTTAGAGCATTAGCCCGTTCTTCATAGCTGGCGATGCTCTCAAGGACTGCCACCTGGCATTTAGCAACAGCCTTCACAGGGCTAAAGGCGGCATTCCGATTCAAGACCCCAGGAAGCTTTACTTTCAAGATAGAATAGAAAGCTTTGACAACTTCATGGGCCATCTCGTCGTCTTCGGTGGAGGTCGTCGGAGAGGAAGCTTGATGAGGTTCTTCCGCTCCAGGAAGAGATGCCTGAAAAAAAGCCGAACCTGACAAGAAAATAATATATGTATCAGTAACAAAAAAAGGGAGTACAAAAGAGTTGTAATTTCATACCTTCGGCATGCTCAGCACCAACTTGGGCTAAGTCATCGGTCTTGGCTTCAGGAAAATCAAGAGCATGCGCAGGTTGTTCAAGAAGAATAATATCGAGGCCTCGAGCAGCATCAGGCTGGATATCTTCTACAGCCCCAGCTGGACCGGAAGAAGATTTAACAACAGCCACCTCAGTAGGCTGTTCAACCTCTCCTTCTGTAGCCGATGCCGGCTTACTAACAGATCCCTCCGCACCAGCAAATTCAGAGGAACCAGGGACAACCACTTTTTCTTCCCCAATGCCTTGGACTATCTCTATGATTGGTTCCTTCTTCTTGTCTACAAGGAAATCTACAATGGCAGGCAGTCTCATGAGGAGCATGCAAAATCGAAGTCGAAAAATCATCCGAAGATAGGTGCAAAGATAACGTACCCGTAGGAGGGTGAGCCGATTGGACCTGATTCTCGTCCAACTCTTTTATTATGGCCCTGATTTCAGACATCTCCCCCAAAGAGATATCAAAAGAAGGACTGGCTCTCTGGTCGCCACCATAATCTGGGCATTCGCCCTGATCATCCTTTGATTCAGCCTCCTTGACTGGGGAAGGCTGAATGTCGTCTGTCGGTCGAGGACAAGGAGGGGACACTGTTGTCACGTCCATTTCCTCAGACGATGAGGCACCTGCCTCAGCTGCAACCTCAGGGTCCTATGCAAAGGACAAACGCAAGGGTGAGAAAGCTTTTAATGGCTTGACTAAAACGACTATGGAGTCTAGGAAGGGATCTACCTCCCGAATGGTAACCGCCCGCGACGCTGTTCCACTTCTTCCAGTATGCCGGGAAGACCTTCTCAAGGGAGGTGAGCCAGTACCCACTTCCTTGGCTCTACTTGGGGCAACAGTCTTCTTCTTCCTCTTAAAAGTTGGCTCTTGTGCCAATTCAGTTGAAGCTTTCCTCTTCTGAGGAGGATTGGGAAGAATAGAATCATTATTCGTGTCCTCCTTTGGAGGTACTGCCGACTTCCTAAGGATAGACCTCGACCGTGGTGCTGCGGCAGGCTTCACGGCTGGAGCAGCGCTCTCCTTCTTACGGCCCTCTGGTGCCTTTCGGGCTCGTTTTGCAGAAGGGAGGCCAAACCGAGTCCCCAATATCAAGCTCTGTTCACGATCATACCGGGGTTGAAAGGTATTGATCTGAACATAAAACTTGGCGGCAGCATAGCACAGGTGGGTTTCGGGCTTATCTGTGGGCAGAGTGAAGATTGTCCCCGTGCATCCGGCATTGTAGTATATCCAGGCACCTGTCCTGTCAATTATACTGCCTATTGACTCCAAATACGGGCTAGCATTTCCCAAAAGGAGCTGGTTGTAGCCAAACTGCCGTGCGAAACGACTAGGCATGTATGGCTCCAGATAGGCATGGTTTCTGTTTTTGAGGACTAGATGTGATGCCCTAATAGACTGAAGCCAGTGAAATGCCCCAGCAGTCAAGCTAGTGGTATGAACTCCCTCATCCACTAAGGTATCTCCTACACTGCTACTGTCAGACGGAGGGGATACCGTGAAGAACTAGTAGTTCTGAAAGAAGCTTAAAGTCCTTCTGCAAGCGGGTACACCAGTGACGGCCCAGTTTGTGTCACGAAATCTGTAAAAAAAGGCATCTCCCGTCAAAGAGTCCGTCGTCAGCCCAACATTCATCAAGGTAGGACAGTGTAGCAGCAGCCACCCCACAAAAAAATGATACGGAAGTTCGGTTCGGGCGAAGTTGGTTCTGCCGTCAGGAGTCACCGTATTTCTAACAAAATCCTGTTGACCCAATTTAGTGGCACAGACCATCGCGGGAAGCAAGGCAAGCCGGTATCCGAATACCAGCTTCACAGCCGAAAGTATTATGCTCCGGCTCATCCTCTTAATAGTCCATGAACCCCCTGGGACTATACAGTCACGAAGCCAGATCATCAAGAAAGCTGTCAGCACTGCTTTCTCCGACAACGGATATTCAGCTTGACGGAAGTAGTGGCCGATCGGGAACTCTCGTTCAGGATCATCACTGTCCTTAGCATCCGCTGTATCATAATCTGCCATCCGGACTTCTATTTCGGACTTGGTCATAGGTTTTAAAATCGAAAATGAGGCCAGATCCTCTCATTCTCCTTGAACAAAGACGTAGCCCGTCCAAGCTCTTGTGTGGGGATTGGCCCCCTACGTCCTTTCTTTCTTGTTGATCCTATGGCAGATGAGGAGGTGGCAGAATAACTCCTTATATACAACCATCATCTCGGAGTTCTCATTCTCCAGGTCTCGGAGCTCCTCATCACAAGGCATGTACTCTTTATACGGCTCTGTGTCCCAAGAAAGCTTCGACACTTCCTGTATCTCGTGGAGAGCCAATCCTATCTTCCCGCCCGGAGTAAAGAAAGTACAAGTATGAAGGTTGAATAAATCCGCCAAGGAGACAAACATTGGCCAGTTGACCTTTACCATATTAGGTGTCCCTAATAGCATAAAAAAGGCCATCAGTCTTCAGGATGGCTTCATACGTCGAAAGCATCCAATCAGTGAGGTTGCTCCAGAATGAAACTTGATACCTCCAGCCTTCCATCCGCATCTACCCCACGGGATACGACATATCCTTCCGATATCATCAGATTGCAAAGCGTGTCGACAGCATAAGGATGGAGGTCAGTCGGGATATCGTTTATTACGGCACCAGGTTGCAGCCACCTCGTGGAGTAAGATGTAGAGCCCCTGGCACACTTGAAAGTGTCCTTCATCCGATCTCCCAAGTCGAACTGTATTTTTCTGGAGATGACCCCGGGGAGCTCAGGGGTTAGCTCCCATTTCATCTGTCGCCGTGCGGCTAAGACAGTGAACGTAGACAAAGGATACTGACGCTCCATCAACGGTAGCCATATCCTTTGATTGTTCAGCTTGACCACCAGTGGGCTTCTCAAGCGTATCGTCTTGCCATCTTCGAACCCCACACTGTCACCGAACAAGAAGTACAGCTTCTTGAAACGATGTACCCCCCGAGCAAGAGCTTCTCGTCGTTAATCATCTGCTTCAGGAAGGTCTTGTCCTGTTCATATATGGCGATCGTCCGTTCCGTAGGCTGATTATGACTGATCGTGGTCTGAACCTTACTGACCATGTTGGTTATGAGGCTTGTGCCAAGGACTTGGCAAGAAGAGCCGAAAGGGATTCCACCAAGTTCCGGGACAAACATATCAACTGCAATGACAGAAGAGAAAGTCAGACTCAGGATTTGCAGAAAAAAACTAAGTGCTGGAGGAGTCCTATGCGCCCAAAGTGCTATGCGCCCAAAGAGTTATGTGTCCAAAACAGTATATGGACGTATAAACATACAAAATCATGTGGGCGCATAACATGGAGCAGCATGTAGGCGCATAACATGCAGCAGCATGTGGATGCATAACACACCACAGTGTGGGCTCATGCTTCTGTGGGGGCATGCTTCTGTGGGCGTATGTGAATGCTCACAGAAACATGTTGCCTTGGGCCCATGCGCCCATACAGAGGAAAAGTCTGAGCGTCGCAAATTAACGCTCAAGACTTTGTTTTGAGGCGTAACCTCACCCAGGATCGGGTCTTGGACTAGCGAGGACGCTGTCGCAGGATGAGAGCCACTCGGTGCAGCTCCCTTGCCCTTCGCAGATCTCTTAGCGGCCTTAGGAGACATGGTTCGTGCAGAGAAGAGATGAAAAGTCTTTTAAAAGTTTTGAAGGAAAAGAGTAATGAATCTTCTCTCTCTTCAAGGCCTATTTATAGGCATGGGCCAAATACTATGCGCCCACTACTCCTATGCGCCTATGCACCTGCTGCATACTATGCGCCCACTACGGCTTATGCACTCACATAAAGACCCAGTCTCTTGCACATTATGCGACTACAACTTGCTGACGTGGACAACGCATGAAGGATGGACCTCTTTAAATTCCACTCCGATAAATCTGTCAGTTCAGATTTTTTGAAGAAGATCTCAACAGCCATCTCTCTGACAGTTTGGCCAAACTCTATGCGCCCAAAGGGAGATCTATGCTATGCACTCATTACATTACGAGAAGACGGTCCATGCTTCTTTCAAAGTATTTCAAACTCGTTCAAGTATCAAAAACTTTGAAGGGGGTCTTGTTGAAGCATAAAAATTTCAGCATTCTTGACAACCATACGCCCAAGCCAGGGAGTTATATGCGCCAAAGCCAGGGAGTTATATGTGTCCAAGCCATGGAGACATATGCCCCCAAGTCACCAGAGCAAGCTATGCGACCATGTTGATGGCATACGCTCACTCTAGACTCCTCTAGAAGAGGGCGCATAGCCCTGTTTCAGGCTATGCGCCCTAGTCAGAACAGCCCCCCGACTCGGTCAATACCCATGATCAATCGTGCACCGAAGCATACGGCCACGTCAGACTCCACGAGCAGTCATGCACCGAATCATGCGGCCACGTCAACCCCACGATCAACACACGATCACACAGTCTGCATGCGCCTACACTCTATGCGTCCAAAATAGGACTATGTGTCCACATAAAAATCAGTATATTTTCTCATAATCATTCCAGCACGAAAATGACTATAAAAGGGGTCTCATACCTCTTCAAAACACAGAAAGGATAGCATTTCAAGAGCCAAATTGCTGTCTTTCTTGCCAGTGAGCCGAGAGTTAACAATTTTCTTAGGTTTTCTTCCACTTTTGTAATCGAAGCAACGGAGTAAAGGAGCAACTGCCACTCGATCTCCATCGTCCCATTCCCCAGAATTTTTTTTGTACTCGGGGATCCTCAGCGCAGGATCTCTCAAGCGTACTCGATTTGTGGTGCCTTGCGCCAATAAAAAAAGATAGTATTTCTTTTTCTTTTTTGTGTGTGTCCACATAGACGACGACGGGAAGAAGACTCTGGCCATGGTTCCCAACCAGAAGATTTTTTTTGGAGCCATGTTAAATATGTAACCTACCCAAATGAATGGGGACCCCTATGTATGTATATACACGTTCCTAACCGACTCTTCTTATTCCTTATTGGAAGTTGGGAATATCCAATGACCTCCAGTGACTCTTCTTTTCTCTGACAACGACCTATTTGTCGTGTAATATAGGGTCAAGCAACACGTTTAACCATTATTTACGATACAAAAAATTGGAAAACATGGGAATTATCATTTTTGGGTGTCATTTTTCATCAAATGTAAGTCCCAGCTTAATTGTTTGTGCTGTTTGGCTTTTACATGAAAGGCCTAGGCTCGAGCCTGGTGTGTGGCTTCTGTAGAATTTTTTATTATTATCATTTTTGGGTGTTATAATATGCTTTTAACTTAGTATGGAACAATTTGGGACGGGTAATGGCTATTTTTCGTACTTCTAACACGAAGAATATCCATTCTTCGTGCTTCTAACACGGAGAATGGCTATTCTCCGTGGTTCTAACACCAAGAATGGCCATTCTCCGTGCTTCTAACATGAAAAATGTCCATTCTCCGTGCTTTTAGCACAGAGAATGTCCGTTCTCCGTGCTTATAACCCCGAGAATGGCCATTCTCCGTAGTTTTAACACGAAGAATGGCTATTCTCCGTGCTTCTAACAAAGTATGGTACATTTAGGACGGGGAATGTTCAAGTATAGACAGAATATTAACCCTAGTTTATTATTTAGAGTCTGATCTATGTAAAGATTTAATGTAATGCAAATCAAATTAACAACCTAATATCATAAAAATTAAGAAATTATAATCAAATTTAACTTGTTCTAATACACACAAATCTGAGTATGATTAATCTAAACTAATTTTGAGTCATTTTCTTTTGTAGCCTATAATAATACAAGAACCTTGTTAAAAATATGGAAACACATTTTTCGATCATAGCCAACACATTTAGCTCGCATCATAAACATTTATGACGCTGTTAAAAATTATTAGATTCAATCATAATCCCATATAGTCTTATAATTTGGCACACAGATAGCCTTGCATTGAATAAGAATTATTTAGTATTAACAGTCAGAACAATCATATGACATTTTGTAATCTATCCATGGTTTATCACCTAGTTCAAGTGAATCAACATTCTCCTCCTCCCATGGGTTCTGATCCTCGAAGGGATCCGTTACAAAATCTACCAAACCATGTATGTACTTGAGGTCCCCATCTAGCCGCACATTCCAGCATCCTCTTAGGTCGAGTACGCGAAGATCCGTGTACTCCGTCATGATAGCTCTCAGCCTATTGTCGTCGAACATGCTAAACTTTACCTTGAGGTGCTCGAGACGCGACATCGAAGAGGCCGCGGCCATGGCCTCTGACTTGTCAAAGGTGTCATTCTTGAATCCCTTCATGATCATGAACTGCGAAGGTGGCATGTTCCTCTTCAGCGAGGGAGGTTAGATTTCCTTTAGCTTGTTCACCACCTCGTCAATTTTCGAGGTCAGGTTAACCCTGCGGCACCACTGAGCCAACTTGACGTCCGTCCAGAAGCATGGACAGTAGAGCGCCTTTCACAACGACCGACAAACGAAAGACAAGCGGACGACCTCCTCAGACGACATCTCCGCTAGTACCAAAACCATGGCTAGGATCTCCTTGGGGATGTTGGCCCATTCGCAAATGTAGGTTTTGCTCTTCTCCATTTCGAGACTGTTCTGAAGGGTTGTGAATTTTAAATAGTTTGGCTGTTTAGTTTTGTTTTGAATCTATATAAATTGGTTTTGAAGGCTGGTAAAGATGAATAGTTTAGTTATTTGGCTGTATAAATAGATTTTAAAAGGTTGTGAAAAAGAAACCATTTTTTTCATATCTCCCCCGGGCTACTCTTCTTGTATAAATGTCTATCGATCACCATTAATTATGGTGAATGGCACTGATACCGTAAATATGAGTGGAATTTGTACCACCAAAATTTATCTTGAAGAAGGTAAAATGTCATCACTGAGTGTGGAAATGTCGAAATCTCTTGTATATGATTACAGTGGGATGTTTTATTAATGTTAAGATACTGATATCATATAAATATGAAAAATACAAAAAAATGCATGCATGCATGCTAATGTCAGAAGAACCATTCACCCCAGGACTGATGATGAGATCTAAATCACTATACATCTCGTATCCACGTTTTCTTGGGATTACATCATCAAAATGTCGTTTAAACGTTTGTATTAAATCACAAATTTTTCTGAGGTCGTCATTGAAGTGCACGTTGAAGCACCCACGTATATCGAGCATGCAAATAACCTTGCAGTTGCATAAGATATATCGCATCGTGTCTCTATTGAACATGCATGAGCCCATCTCTAGGTGCTCGAGACGCGGCATCGAATCGGCCACGGCCTTTCCCCCCGTCTCGTTCAACGTGTTCAGCACGAATCTGTTACTGACCATGAAATATGGAGGGGGCATGTTCCTCCTCAGCTTGACCAGACGGTGGCAATACTTGCCGGCAGAAAATATTTCAGTCGACGTGATATAAGACAATAGCTGATGTCGAGTTCTTCCAGCACCGAAAGAAACTCTAAGTGTCTCACGAAAGATTCATCACACACGTCGCACTTCGGAATGCGCAGCACCCTTAGAAATTTCCTACTATATTATAAAAAGGAGAAAACATAAAGTATACATTAAATTAACAAAGTATACGTAAAATTTTGTAATAGAAAAAATAAAGTATTAGAATAAGAAAAAAAAATTACACAGGCCTTAAACATGCAAAAGAGAAGGCGGCTTCGTCGAGCTTGTACACGGAGAAGGACAGTACAATTCCCCCACTGCGAGCCACGAGCTTCTTTACGGTCAAACTTGTAACACCCAGTTTTCCAGATAAGGGTAATTTTGAAATTTTGTAATTATAATTATTATTTATTGATATTTATTTTACATTATGATTTTTGGTGATTTTTAATAATTTTTAAAATATTTAAAATCTGGTTTAAGTCATGACTTGTTATTTTGATGTGCTGCTAGTGAAATCCTAGAGACTGCATGACCTAGAGCCTAACCATGTCATTAGGATGATTAATTATCATTTTTAGCCTAGGGGTAATTTGGTCATTTTGACTTATTTGAATTATTTGATGATTTATTGAATTGGTGAATTCTAGTTTGACTTTGACTTGTTGAGACCTAGTGGACTAGCCTAGAAGCTAACCCTAGCCATGGTGACCCTAGTCTAACTTAGGTTAACCTACTTTTAGTCATTAGAAACTAATTTTAGATTAGGAGGATTAGTTTAAGTGAATTTAAGTCATGGCTAGTGGTTTCATGAAATGACTTATGGCTTAATGATTGATTGATCATGACTTAAGCCCATAGGCCATTTTAGTAAACCCTAACCCTAATTATTGAGCTTATGACCAGCCACATAGGGATCTCCACCCTATATAAACACTTATTCATTAGGGCTTGCCTCTTTTTATTTTATTCCAACACTTGGAGAAAGAAAAGGTATTTTTCCCTTTCCAAAAATCCCCATAAATCTATTTTAATTCCTTTTTAATCCTAGTCTTTTGCATTAGGTTCTAAATTCTGTGTATTTAATATTTCTGGAGGTAAATCTCAGTTTTGGATTCATTTGGAGAATTTGGCCATCAAGAGGAACACCCCCCATTTGGAGCTTTTCCATACAATTTGCACCTATAGATAAAACCCTTTAAATTGCATTATTATTTTGATTTCATTGCATATTAGGCTAGGTTTAGGAGTCCCCTAGCTGTCCCCGAATTTTTGGTGGATTTCGTGTCCGTTTGGTGTCCGTATTGGACACGTATTGGTCTATGTATTCATGTGTTTGTTGAAATGCCTCAAAGGAAATTTTTATGTTGTTTTTGAAAACTATTTGAATGGAAATGTTGTTTTATATGTGTTTATTGAATTTGTGTCCTACTGAGCACATTTCTGGACACGTTCGTGTCCATATTTAGACACACACGCATGCACGAGGCCCCGGTGCGCTGCCCTGCTGCTCGGGGTCGACACAGGACACGACACGGACTCTCGTGAGCTGATTTTTTATGGACACGTGTGGGCATTGTCTGCTATCACTCACACAAAATTTCACGAGCTTTCGTTCACTGTGCGCGAAGTAATCGCGTTCGCACTGGTTCCTCACTGTACTGCACGAACTCAGTTTTGAGCACTGACACGTGAGTCGTGTCAACTCTGGACACATTGAGGACACCTCGTATTGATACGAGTGTGTAGCCCAAAACGTGGAATACACGTGGACATGACCACGAGGCCCCACGAGGCTCGTGTCGTGTCCACGAGACACGTGAACCACTGCACGATGCGGTACTAAACCACGTATATCAGTCGAGAAAACTCGACTGATACTGGTCTCGTATCGACACGTGAGGAGACGTGGACACGAGACAGGCACCCTAGGACCTAGACCAACCCTAGACGAACCTACACACGTGTGCACGAGACCTATGGACACTTGTGTCGTGTCCTACACTCGTGTGCACCTCTGCACGATACTGCACAGAGCACAGTTTACCCGATTTGGTATTTTCACTCTTGGACACGTTGTGTCGTGTCGTGGTGGACTCCTAGGGGCCCCTACGACACGAGCACACATGGGGCTAGGTTTACCAACCATTTGATATAGGTTTTAGTTTAGTTTTGGGTTGAATTTGGGTTCCCCCCAAATTACCTTCACTGCACAGTATTTTTCAGTTTCAGTGTATTTCCAAATTTTGTAATTGAGTTTTGAAATGATTTGATATATGTATATACGTATTTTTGGGTGTATATATATTGTATACATATGTATATATGTATGTGTGTGTGTATGCGAGTGTGTGAGTGTAAATATACATGTATATATGTGGAAATGTGTATATGTATAATATAGAGATATGTATGTGTTGTATGTGGTCCCATTCTCAGTTTTTCTGAGTTTAACCCCCCTGTTGTCTGCACGCACACACACTATTCACACACACCACTGCCTACCCCTTCCCATGACCCCCTCACACACGCATGTTCACACCCCTTCACCCTTGTTCCCTCTCATTTCACTCTCTCTCTCTCTCTCTCAATATATATATATATATATATATATATATATATATATATATATATAATATATATATATATATATATATATATATATATATATATATATATATATAGTGTATCATATATATATATGTAACTTGAATATATAGGTATTATATACATAGTTGGGTTATATGTGGGTATTATGTATCTTGGCTATATATGGTTATATAGATGTGTATGGGTATATATATATATATATATATATATATATATATATATATATATATATATATATATATATATATATATATATATATAGTTGACTATATATTAGATATGTATATATATATATATATATATATATATATATATATATATATATATATAGACTTGATGCCTTAGCCTATGGCCTATGTGTATATATATATATATTGAATATATGTCTTAGTGCCCTAGGATTACTATCCTATGGTTAGTAGCAAGTTAGAATTGACCATTAGGTCTAGTAGACCTAGTTTGACTAGATAGTTGACCATTGTTGACCATGGTTGACCAAAGTTAACTATAGGTCAACCATAACCTAATTGACCTAGAAAGGAGCTTAGATGGACTTAAAGGGGACTAGTTTGACTAAGTTGACTAAACCATAGACTACTGACTAATTGGTTTAGGTTTGACCATATAGGTTATGTGGATAGTCCTAAGTAGATTAAGATATGTATGGGGTTAAGTGGGATACTTAAGAGTTGTTTCATGATTTGAGTTAGAGTATGGGCTTAGCTTAACTATAGATTCAAGATTGGTATTTATATATATTATGTGTGATATACTAGTATGAATAATTGGTTATACCTTGTCACTTCCCGTTCCCGAAATACGTATTTTAAACACTAGTACTGCTGGAATGTTAATATTTATCATGTATTATTCTGTAATTAAATCCCTTTAATTTTATGTTAATTAATTTTCTGCAATTTTATTTCTGTATTTTATTTTCTGCTTTTATACTCTGCTTTGGCTATACTTTGGGTTCGGCTTGGATTGGTTTAGTTAAGTATGTTGGTTCAGTATGAACCGAAACAAACCCCACCTACCACCACCCCTTTCATTTAAAGCCATCCCCTTTCTCTCTCTTCATTACTTCACCATTAATCTTCTTCTTTCTCATAACTCCTCCCCCACCTACTCAACCGTCAAGGCAAGTGCCAAACTTGCTTCTTGACGGATCACCATTTTTATTGTTCCATCATCTTCCTTACTTGATCTTAAGCCTTTTTAGTACTTAGCAATTTCAATTTCCATGGTTCATTTCTTGTAGATCTAAGTTTTGTGCATTTTCGGATTTCTTAGGTTCTGATCTAGTAAACTTTATTATCTTCAAGTTTTGATGGTTCCATGTTGTAAAGAATTTTGTTCTACCCCATTTTGACCTATGGAAATTCAGATTTGGGCTTGGAATGAAGGATTTAGAGAGCTTGGAAGCAATGATTTTCATGGTTCTGTCCTTAGAATTCGGAGAAGAAGAACAGATCCTGGCCGCATGACAATGCTTGACCGCATGAGTTTTCATGCGACAAGTCTTCTTGAGCAGCATGAAGTGTTGGCCGCATGAAGTATTGGCCGCATGAAGTGTTGGCCGCATAGAGTCCTGACCACGTGGCATTTTGAAATTATATATCTGACTATAAGGACCCGAGTCCTATCTGGCAACATAAGTCAACCCTGTCCGCATAAACTCTGAACTGTTTCGGCCGCATGGAGCTTTGCAGCCGCATGCGGTTCGCCATTCTTAGCCGCATTCTTCTCAGCCGCATAAGGCGCCTGTTGCTCACAGCCGCATGAGCTACGTGTCTTCCCAGCCGCATGAGGCCTGTCATCCTCAGCCGTATGGGGGCTCGTTTCAAACGTGGCCGCCTATGATAATCCTCAGCCGCATACAGACTTAATCATCCCAGCCGCATGAGCAACATTTTCTCAGCCGCATAGGCTTTTTATTATTTCCTAGCCGCATAGGCACATGTTATCCTGGCCGCATAAATTTAGTTTCCTTAACCGCATGAATCAATAATTTCCAGCCGTATGGATGCTAGCCATAATGCCCTTTTGGCTGATTCTTGTTTCAATTGACATTGATTGACATTGATTGATTGACTTGGCATTTATTAACATTAATTATTGCCTTGATATTTATTTAACATTAAGTTGACATTAATAAACAAGGACTGTCATCTTAATTTAATAATTGATCATGCATTCCTGGTTGGAACTAAGAGACTGGTTAGTCGTCTTATTGAATTGAATGAATGAGACACGTTCATATTAACTATGAACTATTGCAATCGATTGGCTAATCTCGAATATTGGCATACAGGCACATGCAGGCTTCAAATTATTTATTTATTTATTTATTTATTTATTTTATTTAGTTATTTATTTAAATTACAAAAATAGCATATGTACTTTATGGTCAAGGCATGATTACTCCGTGGTTAGTTTTGATTGTTGCATTACGTTTTGTAAGACCTACAACCTGACCGCACTGGTATCGTTGTAGAGTTGTGCATATCGTACCCCGTATGAAAGTACTCATTTGAATGACCATGACCCATGGCATGGGACTTCACTCAACGTAGAGACTACTAAGTTAAATAAAATAATGATTGCATGGAGAGAATGGATTCCCGAGTTCTTACATGGCAGCCCTCTTGGGACTAGTAGTGTCCGACAGGCCGGTTGGTCCCTACAGATACTGCAAATCTGCCACACGGGCAGGAAGCGATATCTGGTTATATTATCTATTATATATTGTATATTGATGATGGGAGTCCCGTTGGAACTCGTCTAATTCATGATTGGCGTAATTAATTGACTGGGTAAACTAGCCTTGCTTGTACATAGTAAGAACTGAGGAATCCTTTATTGCATAATTCCAGGATAACTTGGAACTCACAGTAGCAAGCCGTAGTAGTTGCATGGCCGTTTAAATTGATTTGTTCGTGTACTGTACCTACTCTGTTATCTAACTGAGATGATCAGAATGTCAGGACATGACGGGCCAACTTATGTCCTTGTTTGGTTGGAAGGTTGGTTCGAAGTGTCGTGATATTATGTGAATCCTAGTAGATAGCAGAGATCTATTATCATACTCTCTTATTACTGGCTTCATTTATCATATCGTGCTCCCTTACGGTACTTGCTATTAGAGGTCTAACCTCTCTGGTTTTGTATGGCCAGATTTAGAGCCGGTCCCCGAGGATCCGGCTTACTTCTACCTCCAAGATGGTCAATACTAGAGGGATGATCGCAGGAGGACTCGAGTGGATTTCTTACTTCCCCGCTCGTTTTGTGAATTACTTTATACTTTGCCGTTTGGCACCGACATGTTAGTCGGATTGTCTTGTACCTACTTTTTGTATAATTGTAACTAAGTCAGACTGCAGCTGATAACAATTGTGTATACTTACTACATCATCTGGCTGTGTCTTGTAAAGCCAGATATCAAGAACATTTTGACTGAGCGTTTGGGACGCCTTACTGCTTTATCTCACATGTTCTCTATTTTTGTTTCTTATTTGAATGATTGAGACAATAGATGTGAAGTAACCATAGTGATACTTTCATGTAGTATGCACCCCCTTCGTCTTGTAGACAGCATTGATCATATTATACGGTATTCATCTACCCGTAATACGTAGATGGCTGAGTCATTCCCCCGCTCTCCAGTATTCTGGTTCTGGGGCGTGACATACCTTAGCCTTGTAGTATGGTATCTTAGGTATTCTAAGTTATGTTAGCTTATGAATTGTTTTGAGTTAGCCCTATAGAGTTGACTTAGATTGTTAATGGTTGACCCTTAACCTAATGACCTTGTTGACTAGTCTATGTTGACCAAAACCTTAGTTAGTCTATGTTTGACCTAGATTCATGTAGAATGCATTAACTTGCATCTTATTATCATTTTAGACTCATAGTGACTTGTACTGTTCTATAGGAGACAGACACCACTCCTCGGACAGTAGATATCCTTCAGATTCTCAGGATACAGGCGAGTACATTCTCTGATAGTTCTCTCATTTAATTGTCAATTACTGTACTTCAGTTATAGTTAGTTTTATGTGATTCTCTGTTACAACACGCATGGATATTTCTGGATTCATGTATGCGACACACATACCATACTTATCTGGCCTCTATTACTGGAATCACTGGAATCATTCCGGAATCTATTTCTGGAATCATCATATTTTGGCTGGACTCATCTCGATTTTCGTGTCGAATTCTGGATTCATTTGTATTGCGGGGCGGGGAAATATTGAGTAAGACATGTAGACATACCCCAAATCTGGAATCTTCTAACTGGAATCTACTGGAAGCATAGCCATCTCTCGCCTGACCAGTGAGAGATGTGCCTGATTACCTACAGCCGTTTACATGTCGATTTCGGTATTTTAAAACACACTGTTAGAATAGCTGGGCTCACCTGGATTCTTGATCACTACCTAGAATCATCTTGTATTGGATTCATCTTGTATTAGATTCATCTCATACTGGACTTATAGTAGTTTTACACTTGTTTTGCATTTACTGTCTGGACTTATTATGTTACTTTAGTTCAGCTAGATTTATTTTACAGTCTTCATTGCCATCATTCTTCTCTTGTTTTAGTTACTTTACTTTCCTTGTATCTTACTGCTTCTCTATACTATCACCTAAATATAAACTGCCATATTCATCAATAAAACTGTTTATAACTGCATTATAGTTCTCTGTCATTACTTGGGTTTTCTTGATGAGTTGTACTCGTTCCCGTCCTGATTGGACCTGTTGAAAATTTTACAGAAGACGAGGAGGAGACCTGCTTAGATACTTTCTATGGGACAGCCTTAGAGGACACTTACGATCCGGGCTTCCAGTCGGATCCCTTAGCTGTAGAGACTGTTGCTCCATAGATATCTTTATCTTATTTCATAGTATTGGAGATTGAGTTGTATATATTGGATCTGTATTATTTTTGGATGTTGGTGGAGTTTATCTAGACACTTAGCTTTCTCTCTATTGTATTTCCTGTGGATTTGGATCTTGCATCTTTTATATCATTCTATCTTTATCCTGTTCTACCTTAGATGTGATTGATATATATTCTGTTATGTCACCCCCATTCGGGGAGTATAACTGTTTATTGCCTTAAACTGTTAGATGTTGTAACCTAGGACAGCGTTCTACCACCGACACTGCGGCGTAGGCTGGACGTACCCACGTCTCGTGCCCTTACTCTAGGGTGCGGGTCGTGACAAAACTAATCTTAGCGGTTCACTGGGCCCTCCGGCACTACTGTTCCAAGTCCATGTTAGACCAATAGTCTAAGGGACTGTTGAGCGCCTTCCACCATGAACGGCAAACTGGGGCCACGTTGCACATGACCTCGTCCGTCGGCATCTCCGACAGCACCAGTATCATCGAGAGAATCTCCGTAGGGATGACGGCCCATCCGCTGCAGTTGATCTTGCTCTTGCTCCTCTCCATTGCGACTCTTCTTCTTCTCTCCTTTGTTTCTTCTAGTCAGATGGGTTCTTTTCTTTGAAAAATGCTATTTAACCCGCTCGTTTCGGGGGTATAACCCGCTCGTGGAGGGGTATGACCGAACAAGGAAAAGACTATTTGAAAATAACAGTAATACCATTGTATTAATATTAGTTTCAATTATATTATAAATTTTAAATTAACAAAAATACCATTGTAGATTTAATATTAATGCTAGTTCCAATAATATTATAGATTTTAAATAAAAAGAATAAAATTTTAACTTTAACTACTTTTAAGTTGTGAATTTAAATCTAAGTTTAAATGTTAAATCAAAAACTAATTTAAATTTTAGTATTAATATTTGTGTCAATAATATTGTAAATTTTAAATTAACAGAAACGCCACTATATTAGAAACCTAGCTTGTCATGCCCCGCTCTTATATGAGCGATCGTCCTCGCTAAGGCGTGATGCCGCGTGAGCCTAGATTGCGCTCACGTAAGGCAGGTCTATAACGGTCGATTATAGGCTAAGCGACGGGGTCGTCGTACAGAAGTTCCAAGGAGAAATAGTGAATAACAACAGCGAAAAATTAAATACAAAACACAAGTCATTCAAAATGCCCTTTATTGATATTGAAACAAAGATTATAATTGTGGCACGAGGCCAAGACTACAATCACTCAAGCTCACTCTTCTCACATTACAAGTCACTATGCTCTCTTTCATCTTTCAATATAATTTGAGTAGACCAGCAGAAGCTTCGGATAGGCGATGTCCATATATTATGTCTCGTATAAGTCCAGTCTTCAATGCGGCCGCTTGTCTCGAAACACTAAGGAACTCCATGCCTCGATGCATCCAAGTGAGCTCCGCCCCGAGCAAGCAGGTACCTATCACCTGCACATGAAACTGGTGGGGTGTCAGTACTCAACTGTACTGGTGGAGTGAGCTCCTTACCCACCCATACAAAACTAACACGTTACTTTACTTTTGTGCAACATAGTCCCCTTATGATTGTCTTTGTATTCTTGCCTTATGATCAATTTTAAGACGTAGACATCTTGGTCTATTTGTGTCTCTAGACCGTTCGTCGGGCTAACGCACCGATAACTTCCTTATCCTTGCCTCTAGACCATTCTCGTGCTTGCAACGTCAAATTATCGACTCGTACTTGCCCTATGGCCCATACTCTGGGATGCAATGACATGATTCGTGTCAACGACTTGGTTCTTACTTGAACATTGAGGTCGTGCCTCACAACTTAGCATAACTTAACCAAACTTGCCTTACGGCCCTTCTTGACTTAACTCGAGACAACTCAATCCCGATTTACGCAACTCTATGCCATCGACTTAATACTCGATGCTACATTCGTGCCGAGTCACGTGTCCTTGCTATAGCCAAATCTTAGGTTTCCAATCTTAGGTTTCTTAAGATTTGTGATGCATCCGTGCATAGTATATTTACTTCATACGTGCCGTGCTTGCACTTTCTTTGATTTGATCGACATCGTGCATGTGGATTGCCGCTTAGCACACCAACTTGACTTATATGAAAGGTCACTTGTAATTTAAGCCATCTTAGACATATAGGTGGTGCAAGACGAGGCCCTTGCAGCTAAAGGTAGCTAGCCTTGCTCAAGTCCTTGAATTATCATCGACGACGTGTTCTTGCCTGCCTACCTTGCTCCCCTCCTAGGCCGATACGGTTGTGTGGCCCCAGTTTTTCGATCGAGGGTGCGAAACCTTGTCGATAAGTTGTCCATGACCACGCACCTATGAGAACTCCTAGACTAAACATAAATGCATGGCCTAGCCGTCACAACTTAGCTTCCTTAGCTTTACTTCTTGTACTTATCATACTTCTTTTACAGAGCCCAAACCAGGGTTGCCTCAGCGGCTGACCTACAGTCCCATCATGTTCCTCCTCGGCGTCTGATCTACAGTCTCAACATGTTTACAGTGTTTCCATACTTTTATTGACTTAACTAAATTGCGCTCACACAAGACAGTGTTTCCATACTCTTATTGACTGCGACTGACCTACAGTCTCAACATGTTTACAGTGTTTCTATCGCCCAAGTCATACTTTATATGACAAGCCTTGAGATCGTAGGACTAAGTGACTTGACAACCGCAGACAATAGGGAACAGTGCTTGCTATGACTTTGATAGCCCAATAAAAGTCTTGTTTAACGTGTTCGTGCAATGACTTGACAAGCAAGGGCTGCATCAAGTCTTGTATCGAGGGAACGTGTTGTGCATGCGTTCGACTTGAACAATCAAGTTCTTTGGGTGCCTAGACTTAAGCCACAAGCTGTGCAATACGACTTAAACTACGGGACAAGCAAATGTTAATTGTGAAACCCGAATTTTGGAATGATTAGTTATTGGATTTGTAGCATAATCTTAGTATTATTATTAGATTCTTATTATTCTTATTATTATTATTATATTAGTCGGATCAAAAAAATATTATTTCTAAAATTAATTATTTGGATTTTTTATTGTGGCCCAGTCCCGATTCGGTGCCCGGGTTCCAATACCGAGCCCGATCCGACTTCCGTGTCCCGAACCCATCCTTCAATCTTTTATTAATTATTTAGCCTTAGATTTATATTTAATCCTATTTAATGGCAGGAAGAAAAAAAATATCCTAAGACTTTTTCCTATTTTGTCCCCCCACACGTGGACCAGCCCCACGACCCAGCTCACACGACTCAGCCTCTACTCCTACTCCTTCTCCTCAGCTTTCTCCACTCCTTTCATTTCTTTTTCTCCTTATTAATCCCCACCACTACCACTCATTCTCCCCATCACTCCCACTCTCACGAACAAAGAAACCAACACCCAACTCCATCTCACTCTCTTTCCATTAAACCCATCCAGCAGCTCTCTCCCTCACTTAATTCCCTTCCTTTCCCAAAGCCCCCTCCCGAGTGCCCAACTCCGCCGAACCCGAGCCCTCCGCCAACCTGTGCCATCTTCGACGACTCCCGGCGGCCAGATCCGCCCGCTTCCAGCCGCCGTCGCCCCTCCGGCGCCTTCCGCCCGCGCACGCCCTAAGGCCGCGCCCCCTCCACCCGGCGCCGTTTCCCCCGACCAACTCCGGCCGCCCGCCGTGCCCTAGCCACGGCGCCCCCGCCGACTCTCTCCATCGATTTCGTCCAGCACCGTCGGCTGCCTCCCGGCCGCGCCCGAGCTCCTCAGCCGCCACCCCCGGCAACCCCGTTCCCGTCCGGACAGACCCCGTCGGTCTCCGCCGCCTCTGTCCCGAGGCCGCGCTCTGCCATGTCTTCTCCGGCAACCCCCTTCGCGCTGTTCCAGCGCTGCCCCTGTGGCCGTGTTGTCCCGATCTGACTTTCCGGGACTCGCTGACCCGTGGCCGCTCTCCCAGCGCTGACCCGCGGGTTTCCGACCCGCTGTTCCGCGGTGCTCTTGGGTGTTTCTGTTCCTGCGTCGCTGCCGCGTGGATTATTCCTTCTTAATTTCATTTGAGAGCTCTAGCCGAGCATTTGAGGTATAATTTCGTGTCCCCGTGTCCCTCCCGTAGATAGTCTGTGATGATGCAGTCCCGATCCCGTTCCGAGATTCGATATTTTGATTAATTTGTTGCTTTGGGTGATACGGTTACGTCGCGGCATATTTTGCTATGTTTGGATATATTGTGCTGTGTTCATTTTTTGGTTGGATATTTATTTTTGGTTGGTGATCCCTGGTTTGGGATATTGAATTGTGTTGTGGTTGGCATCCTCCCAGGATTGGGTTGTCCCAATTATAGAGGAAATGTTGCCCAAATTTTCAGAAAATATTTTAAAAAGGTTTTCCTATTAAAAACTAGCAATTTGAATAAAACCTATTTTTCAAAGAAAATCGGGCTTTGCAAAATGTTTTATAGGTTGGATTTTGTTTCTGGATTTTATGGATTCGTATCACCAGTTAGGCGACGACCATATCGGTCGAATGAGCCTCGGCGAAACGCAAATGCTACAGGATTTCCTGTACGTTGAGGCGTTAGCCAGCAACATGAGATTGCACGACCAAGTCTGAGACTCTTTTATTTTTAATTTAATTATAATTTACTTTTAGAACTGGTAATGCTTTTAGTATTTATGGTGCAGGACCTCGGCCTACTGTTTGGACCGTTCGCGGCACTCGGAGCTCACCTTAGGAATTAATTAATTTATGTAAATAATTTGTAAGGGCATAAGCTCAGTTTTTCGTTATTTCTCTGTGACCCTGTATTGTGTAGCGTAGCTTTTTATTATTATTTTTGGAATGTTGATTTCGTCGTTAAACGCATAGAATATAAAAATTGGATATTTATTTTATAAAGAAAATTAATAAGTTTTCTCATAACTAATAATCTAGTAATTCACATGTTTTCTCATTTAAAAAAAAAAGTCTAGTTTTATATATATATTTAAAATATAAAGTTTTTGACAAATTAACCGGTAATTGCTATTTTTCCCAATTAAACAGTAACCGACTTATTTAATTAAAATGATAACGAACGTAGATTGCGACGCTAGATTTCTGGTAGATTATTAATTAACTTAAAACCTGACTAGGGTCTACTTCTAGAGATTGTAACTAGCACACCTAGAATGGTTTTATTATAGTTCTAAGCCAAGGTTCTCAACTGTAGGATCTCGGAGATGAACTTGACATCCTCCTCGGTACCAACATTTCCGATCCAGTCAATTAACAGAGGCAAGTTACGGTTATGTCTTCTTGTATTTTATTTAGTAATTGTCTAGCTGCATGTTTAAACCACATTGCTACACGGAACCCTCTTCTAGGGTTCAGATATTGATTGATATTGATTGTGGGGATTGGGGGAATAGTGTAACATTTATGGCCAATACCCCTTATATTGCATATTGTGCGAGCTTACCCCTCTTACACACGGGGATAAGCTGTATCGCGTCGCTAGGACGCTATTGTATAACCCAAGCTGGTCATAGACGATTACACATTCAAATCACATTGTTTTCAATTGTTAAAATGCTGGAAAATATTATTTCAATTGTTTAGCCTGCACTTTTCCATTATTACATGAAATATGAGGTACATATTCGTACTTGCTCCCTCCTGACTGGAGACAACATTTTTAGGTGACATTGAGGATGCTGAGCTATTGTACAATAGCTACTATGACCCGGTTTTGTACCCTGTGGTATTGCCGGAGTCCCCCTTGGAGGACGCAGGACCTGAGGCCGACGAGCCGACCGCTTAGCTAGTCGTTTCCAGTTTCTAGTTTTATTGTTTTAAAATTTTGTTAATTTGAATTCAGCACTTTAT
The DNA here is from genome assembly GCA_029216955.1 of Iris pallida. Lineage (NCBI taxonomy): Eukaryota > Viridiplantae > Streptophyta > Magnoliopsida > Asparagales > Iridaceae > Iris > Iris pallida. The sequence goes on from JANAVB010035439.1 coordinate 119,318, forward strand.
TTCAGTTCTTTCATTTCCAGTTGTACTTTTCAATTATTGAATAAAAGTTTTAAAAATTTCCGTATATTCGAGTTGTGACAAATATATAGATGTTGTTGTGAATACCTGCATATAGAACAGCTTACTGTCGCCGTCTCACAACGGTGCAGGCTGGGCATGATCCGGTTCGACCCAATAATTTGGGATCGGATCGTGACATTAATACTAATGCTAGTTCCAATAATATTGTACATTTTAAATAAAAAGAATGGTATTTTAACTTTAACTATTTTTAAGTTGTGAATTTAAATCTAAGTTTAAATATTAAATCAAAACTAATTTAAATTTTAGTATTAATATTAGTTTCAATAATATTGTAAATTTTAAATTAACAGAAATGCCACTGCATTAGAAACCTAGCTGATGTCACTTTGCTCGGGCTCGGTTAGTGTTCGTCTAAACTCATACATAAGAACTAGTTATTAGTAATGAAAATCAAAAATTGAATTTTAACTTTAACTATTTTTAAGTTGCGAATTTAAAACTAGTTATTAGTAAAATGAGCTATTGAAATAAAAACTAGTCGAGCTTGATCCTTTCTCTTTATCCCATCTCCATCTCTCTCTCTCTCTCTCTCTCTCTCTCTCTCTCTCTCTCTCTCTCTCTCTCTCGGGTTCTCTCTAGCAGACTGTGTTCACTAATACCATATCATTAAAAATAATTACACAATAGTAAACATAGCATTAAATGTTGCTGCATGCTTTATCCTACACAATTCAATAATACATGTCTACAGAAGATGAGAAGGTTGTGTTGTTGGAAGTTGTTTCTTTAAAATTATGCATGCTTTTAGGATCCCTCAAGCATTTTCATGAGCCAATAAAAGAGGGCCACGTGGCGGAGGTACAAGGAGGAGGAAGTTTTTGGAGTTACATAAAGCATTTTCATGCATGCTTTTAAGATCACTCAAGCGTTTTTTCTTTTTGTATTATTTCTTGTCCTTCGTTTCTTCTGTTGGTTTCTAACACACTCTATTTTCTACAATGGCGACGTCACATGGAGAAACTGATCGTCGTGTGGAAGAATCAGTTGATGAAGAAAGCTTCGCTTCAAGAGCAGTGTCAGATGATTTGGATGATGAGCAAAGTTTGGAAGCTGTTAACTTAGGAGACAATAAAGAACAAGAGGAAGAAAACAACGGAGGAATGCATCATAACGATGACATCAACGCAAATAATGAAATGTTATTTCGCATCACCCTTTCTAATAGATTTAAGAAATACATTATATTTTTATATTATTTTCTCATACTTATTTGTTTAATTCTGTTCTTAGGGACGATGGTGAATATCCATTGGATTTCGATACAGCAACAATAAAAAAATATTACAATCTGCCAACATTAACAAAGACCCAAGGGATCTCTTGGATGAGGATATTGTTGGCTTATAGTTTAACTCTATTGAAGAAGCAGAGACATTCTACAGAATTTATTCAAAAGCTGTTGGTTTCAGTGTTAGAAATAACGAAGTAAAGAAAAACAAATATGGGATGGTGATGGTCCGTAGTTGGTGTTATTCGAATGCGGGATTCAGACAGAAGAAATACAATGAAGCTCCTAACAGGGTTCGTGAGCCAAGAAGTGAAAGCAGAAGTGGTTGTAAAGCAATTTTTCGTATTGGGTACACCAATTCTACAAATCTGTGGGTTGTCAAAAAAATTCAAGTATATCACAGCCATAACCTGGAGAATGATTTTGAAACAGTTTTTTTGAGATCCCATCGTAAGATATCACCCGCAGAATTAGAATAAGCTAAGCTTATGAAGCAATCAGGAATAGGGACTGGAGATATATGGAATTTACTTGTCCACCAGAAAGGTGGCTGGGATAAGATTGTATGGACGAAAAAAGATTTATACAACGCTTTAGCTATAGTAGAGCACTAGACGATATTGATGCTACGACAACACTTACATTTATTCAATCTAAGGAGGGCATTGACCCAGATTTCTTCTGCGCGTACAGGGTAGACGAAGATTCCAGATTGACCCATCTCTTTTGGGCTGACGGTGCATGTCGATTCGATTACGAATTATTTGGAGATTCACTAGCATTTGATTCTACATATAAAACAAATAGAAGTCAAATGCCGTTGGTGGTTCTAGTGGGTATAAACAATCATGCAATGACTTGTGTGTTTGGATTTGCAATGATCCATAATGAGACTGTTGCGACATATTCTTGGATTTTACAAAAATTCCAAGAGTGTATGAATGGAAAATTACCAGTGACAGTTCTCACGAATGGTTACAGATCCATGAATAAAGCAATTAAGGATTTAATGCCCAGCGTAGTTCATCGAACGTGCTCATGGCATATCCTAAACAATTCAGCCAAACATGTATACCGAGATGGTTTTGCAGATGAATTAAGTATTCTGATTAAAAGGTACATCACACACTTGCTACTTTACTTTGAAGTATGTTGTTGTTACAATATTAAAAAACTTTAGTTATTGTCCATGTTTTCTAAACAGTTACTATTCAGTCAAAGAATTTGAAAACCGTTGGCAGCAGATGCTAAAGGATTATAATGTAGAGAACAATGAGTGGACCACTGCATTGTACAGAACGAGAGAGCGATGGGCAGACACATTCCTACATGAAAATTATTTTTGTGGTTCTACTGCAACAAATATATGTGAATCTATGAACGTATTTCTGAAAAGATTTTTGAATGAGAAGCTGCCATTGTGGAAGGCCCTTCAAAATTGTGACCACGGTTTGGCGACCTTACGTTACGGCCAGATAAGTAAGCATGTCACTGATAAACTCTCAACACCAGTTGTGAAGTAAACTAGCATGGCCGTAATAGAAGATAAATTTGCCGCAATTTACACTAAAACGGTGTTTATAGAGGTAAGGAAGAAAATCACACGTTCTGATATATATACTGTACTCCACCATCACATCGTAAGGGAGGCAAAAGTTTGCACTATCCAAAAGTATATGTCGCCAAATAGTATCAACCGGAAGGTTACATTTGATTGGGCCGACAACATCATAAACTGTGACTGCTTGTGGATGGAGACCAAGGGGATTCCTTGTAGGCATATGAAGAACAGTTTGGCAACTCTAGAGGGGGGTGAATAGAGTTTATATAGAAAAATAGCCAATTAAAAATAACTCTTTCACCAACAATAAATAATCAGAGTAAAGTACGGAAAATAAATGAAGAGCAGAAGAGCATACGCAAACACAGCGATTTTAACCTGGTTTCCCTCGTGGAGGACTAGTCCAGGCCTGAGAACTCTAGCTCAGGATTAAATCCACTATTTGTGAAATAGTAGTTTACAACCCGTGCCTTTTCTTCAGAAGAGCACGTCAACTTCTAACAGATGATCGCAGTGGCGATTTGCTTGGAATTGTCCAAGCGACTTCTTCGACTCTTGCACAAGAATCCTAACTGAGAGATGCTGAGCACTCGACACTTAGGAGGCTTGTGGCTAGTAGATGGGAAGGGTATGGCTTACTTGAGCTTATAAGAGAGAAGAGAAAAGAAGATTGGATTAATTGGAATGAGAGAATTCATGCCCTATTTATAGTGTTTTTATAGGCAGAATTCGGCCAGAATTCGGGTAGGAAAATTCAAAAATTTGGCCGTTGGACAACTAGCAACCAGCTAACCCTAAAATCAGGGTTCCTGATTTCTAGGGGACAGAGTTCGGCCCGAACTCTGTGTGGAGGCAGAGTTCGGCCCGAACTCTGTCTCCAGAGCACAGAGTGGTTCTAAGGGGATTTTTGGGCAGTGTTTGGTTCAGTGGAGCTTGGGATTTTGGGTAGGCTGTAGACTAAGTGTCAAGAGCTCAGCAAGACTCAGAGTACACAAGTCTAGACTCAATGAAAATATAAAATACAGACTCGAAAACACACTGAGAGCCGGAGACTGAGCTGTCGTCTGTCTTGAACTGTTATGCAGACGTCGTGTGTCGTATTGAATTAATACAGATATTATTTAGTCAATGTAGTCAATATTTGGTTGACTGTGACTTTGTGTCAACAATCTCTCCCATATTGATAATTGACAAAATGATATATGTATATTCAATATTCATACCTGGACACAGTTGATTATAGCAACATAGCTCCCCCAAACTTGATGCCGAGCTAGAATGTAATAGCTCCCCCGTAATCAGTGAACGGTGCTGAGCTAGAAGCAATAGCTCCCCCGTAAATAGTGCATGGAACCTGTATTATATCTCCCAAAAAGCACAAACAAGCATAGAAATACGAAAAGATAGGATCTGATACCAAACAAGTATATCCAGCCATATATATCCAGGCAGAATATACATAGTTCTCCCCCTTTTGGCAGTTAGCAATATAGACTGCAGAGAAATAAATAATAAAAAAAACTGCAATAGACAATTAATAGTAATACAACCACACCAAGCAGAGAAGAAACAGTATAGAAATAATCAAAAGAAGTACTAGCATAAAGTGTCATAACCAAATGTCAAACACACAACCAGAGTTTAACTACATAAATCCAAGTACAGAAATCCATAATAAACTAAATAACTGAAATCAAAAAGCAATAACTAATGTCATCATCAGCAACAGCAGCAGCAGATAGTAGCCAATCTCCATCATGGAGCACGAGATGGTCCAGGAGTGTCAGAACGTCTGGGATCCATAAAAGCAGCACCCGGATCCAGGTAACGCATGACCCACGGATCATCAATGCGATAGCCCTCACGATCGGGATCCCACTGCATGGGAATGGGTATAGTAGGATGATGGGACATGGAGTACCGAATATCATGCAGCGAGTTGCTGAGTGCACTCATCTGCAGGGTAGTGCGGTAGTCCATCTGAGCCCACCGATCGTCCTCTAAGTCGAAACGATCCCGGAGCATGGTCTGGATGGAGTCAAGAGTGGCAGGTGGAGGAGGTGCATCCTGACCGAGTGGAGGGGCGTCTGGCTCCTCATCATCAGAATGCTCAGAAGCCTCAGGAGAGGCGACGACTGCTTGAGTACGTCGTGCCTTGGACAGGAAAGCAGGAGCAGGCAAGAACGGACAGTCATGAATAGGAATGATGAATGCACGAAAAACCATAAGAAGGTATAAAGGATAAACCAAAGCTCTTGGTTTCTTCCTACAATTTATCATCCAGTCCATCATTGTCCTAGGAAGATTGAAGGGGATACGAAAATGAAGGTGATATAAAGCAGAGATCTCAAAGTAGGTAACTTCATCAGTTGAACCAGCTTTTGGTAAGATAGTATTGAACACGATGCGATGAAGTTCATAAAAGTAGGGGGTGAGATGCTTGGCCTTTAGCTTGCGAGGACTTACGTTATGAGCACATAAATCCTCCTTGAATCCTTCAAGGGAAGTATCGCCAACAAATTGAAGTTGACGTGCTTCCACAAGCTTGTCCCACACATCAAGATCCGAGAGAGCAAGAAAGTCTCTCAACTAAGAATCATTGAAGGCAATGTTAATGCCAGCAACCCGGGAATAGATGTGGGTTGCATCGTGAGTCAGATTACAGTAGAACATTTGGATTGCGCTACGGTAAATGACAAAGTTGGAAGCAACTAGTTCATCCAAACAAAGATCACGAAATAAAGATTCATATTGAGAAAATATTGTGAAATTGATGGGATGGCCCCCAAACACCGGACGAGTCCTAAAATCGCTAAACCATTCATTAGAGGCGTCTAGCGACACAAATAGACGGTCGTCGTATGTATTAGGGTCATCGGGACGCGGCGGATTGAACAACGGATGAATGGGGTGTTGTTCAACAACTTGTTCAATCGGAGGAGGAGGAACCGAAGAGGAAGCTCCCTCATGTCGAGTCCTTCTCCCTCGTTTGGACAAGCGAGATGCCATTTGCAAAGAAATAGGAGAACTTGAAAATGATAGAAAGAGAGAGTTATACCTGAAAATAATACCAAACAGTGGAAGAGAATGTTGAAAAACCCCTTTCCCTTGATTTTGAGAAGAAATGGAGCTCTCTAGATCAAGAACTAGGGTTAGGGTTTGGAAGGAAGAAGGTTGAAGAGGTGGAGAAGAAGGAAATATAGGAGGAAAGAGAAGGAATCCCGAAATAAAATAGGGGTTTGTCTTTGGTCGGATAGAATATTGACCATTGGATCTAAAATGATCCAACGGCAGAGCCAGATCCCGACGCTGGAACAATTGGACCGAACTCGGCCCGAACTCTGTTAAGGGCAGAGTTCGGCCCGAGTTCTGGATTAGTGGTCCAGAACAGAAAACAAGCTGAAAGATAAAAAAATGGTTAAGTGTTGAAGATAAAAGTTTGATAAATTCAATGAAGTACATAGAGAGGTACACAAAAGTCAGAATGAACTTTAGAAAAATCAATTAGGCAATATTAAATCGAAACAAACCATATGACAAACAAGGAAATATATTGTAATTCAATATTTCAAATTTGCCATGGGTTAGCTGCAGGGGCCGGATCCCGGCTAGCGGTAGTCCTGAGGACTAGTGCACCGTGTCGCTTAGGCTTTTACGCCTTATTGTCAGAAGGACCCTTTCGGCTTGTACCCATACCAAATTTGTCGTATAAGAATCAAAATATACTCGATATTTACGCAGGTGAGTCTCAACTTATAACTGGTTCATCCAAAATTCTGAGTTCACGACAAAGGAAATTGAAGCGCTCTTCGGATAATGGCTTAGTAAAGAAATCTGCTAGCTGATGATCAGTGTCAATAAACTCTAAGTTAATCGTGCCATTTTGCTGATGATCACGCAGAAAGTGGTGTCTGATCTCAATGTGTTTAGTGCGTGAGTGGCAGACAGGGTTCTTAGTCAAATTAATGGCACTAGTATTGTCACAGAATATAGGAATATGCATAAAAAATAACTTATAGTCTTCAAGGGTTTGCTTCATCCACAGAATTTGTGCACAACAACGCCCAGCTGCTATGTATTCAGCTTCTGTTGTGGATAGTGCGACAGAGTTCTGCTTCTTGCTAAACCAGGAGACTAAAGCTTTTTCTAATAAATGATACGTGCCGCTCGTACTTTTACGGTCGACCTTGCATCCAGCGAAGTCAGCATCGAAATAACCAATAAGATCAAATGATGTTGACTTGGGATACCATAGGCCCACTGTAACCGTACCCTTAAGGTATCGAAAGATACGCTTAACCGCGGTCATGTGTGATTCCTTAGGATTAGCTTGATATCTAGCACATAGGCAAACACTGAACATGATATCGGGACGACTAGCAGTTAAATAGAGTAAGCTGTCTATCATACTTCGATACTTACGTTGATCAACGGGTTTGTCGCTCTCATCTGGTTCGAGTTTGGTTGAAGTAGCCATTGGCGTGCTGATTGGTTTGACGTTGTCAAGATCGAACTTCTTCAGCATGTCCTTGGTATACTTCGATTGGCAGATGAAAGTTCCATTAGCCATTTGTTTCACTTGCAGACCAAGAAAGTAGTTGAGCTCTCCCATCATGCTCATCTCAAATTCTGTCTGCATACACTTGGCAAATTCTTGACAGAGGGTTTCATCAGTAGAACCAAAAATGATATCATCAACATAAATTTGAATCAACAGAATAGTGTCTTTAAAAGATTTTATAAACAGTGTAGTGTCAATTTTCCCTTTTGAAAAACCTTTCTCAAGTAAGAAGCTACTTAGCCTTTCATACCAAGCTCTGGGAGCTTGTTTGAGGCCATAAAGCGCTTTCTTTAGCTTGAACACGTGGTCGGGAAATTTGTGATTTCAAAGCCAGGAGGTTGTTTCACATAAACTTCCTCCTTAATAAAACCATTTAAGAAAGCACTTTTCACATCCATTTGAAATAATTTAAAGTTTTGAAAATTAGCAAAAGCACAAAGCATCCGAATGGATTCTAGTCTAGCAACAGGAGCATACGTCTCATCGTAGTCGATACCTTCCTCTTGGTTGTATCCTTGAGCTACTAGACGAGCTTTGTTACGTGTGACTGAACCATCTTCATTTACTTTGTTTCTAAAAACCCATTTAGTACCAATTATCGAGTGATTAACCGGTCTAGGAACGAGTTCCCATACTTGGCTTCTCTCGAATTGGTTGAGTTCTTCTTGCATAGCAGAAATCCAAAATTCATCATTAAAAGCTTCAGAAATGTTTTTAGGCTCTACTTGTGAAATGAAGGCAGTGCTAGCAACGGAGTCTCTTAGTGATGATCTAGTAGTTACTCCACGTAAAACTTCTTCTATAACTAAATTTTCTGGATGAGAAGGTTTGAAAGAGAATTTCTTAGGCAAACCCTCCAGAGAATTAGTTTCGGTTGAAGTATTCATTGGAGTAGAAGTTGATGGCTCAACGTCATCATCAAGAGTACTTACTGCACTGTTGTCTTCATCAAAAGTCATATTTGTTGACTCTTCCACAATAAGTGAGCGTTTATTAAAAACTCTATATCCCTTACTCTTGGCGGCATAACCAAGAAAGATACCATCGTCAGCTTTGGCATCAAATTTGCCTAAGTTGTCTTTGGTGTTAAGGATAAAACATCTACAACCAAAAACTTTAAAATAAGAAACATTGGGGGTTCTCCCAAACCAAAGCTCATAGGGTGTTTTCTTCGTAATGGGACGAATTAGCACCCTATTCAAAATGTGGCATGCTGTACTGACAGCTTCTGCCCAAAAGTATTTTGGAAGTAAAAATTTATTCAACATGACTCTGGCCATATCGCCGAGAGTTCTATTCTTCCGCTCCACAACACCATTTTGTTGAGGAGTTCTAGGACAAGAAAATTCATGATCAAAACCATTTGCATTACAAAAATTTTCAAAATCATAATTTACGAATTCGCCTCCATGATCACTTCGGATTCGAGTAATCATGTAGCCTTTTTCGTTTTAAACTTTCTTTACAAAAACTTTGAAAACAGAGATAGCATCGCTCTTATTAGCGAGAAAGAAAACCCAAGTAAATCTCGAAAAATCATCAACAATAACAAATGCATAAAGTTTGCCACCAAGGCTAGCTATTCTACTAGGACCAAATAAATCCATATGAAGTAGTTGCAAGGGTCTAGTAGTACTTACAGAGTTGATGGAATGAAATGAGGATTTAGTTGCCTTGTTTAGTTCACATTCGGCACATACCGTGTCCTTTTTGAATGTGATGTCAGGCAATCCTCTCACTAGCTTCTTGGTAGAAAGCCTGGATATAGCATCCATGTTGGCGTGACCAAGACGCTGGTGCCAAAGTAGTCGTTCGTCTTTGTGGGCATATAGACATCTACCTGCATTGTTAGTATTTACAGAAAGATAGAAAATATAGATGTTGTCCTCTCTTTTCCCTTCAAAATCAATGTCTCCTGTTGACCTATCATAGATGTAGCAACTGTTTTGTCCAAAGTTAATATCATATCCATGATCAGCAAGATGACTAATGCTGAGCAGGTTATGCTTTAACTCGGTCACTAGGCAGACATCCTTTATTACAGGAGAATGAGGATGTCCAATGATACCATTACCTATAATGTGCCCTTTGAGATTGTTACCGAAGGATAGGTATCCTTCTCTCTTCATCGATAGTGATGCAAAAAGATTTGTGTCTTCCGTTATATGTCGCGAGCATCCACTATCGAGAATCCACTTACTTTCAGTTGAGGAGGGAAGGTCCACCTACATCAAGAGTAGATGTGACCTTTGGTACCCGAGTTCTTGAGGGTCCTGAAAAGTTAGTCTTTGGGAACCAAGCATATATCTTTTTATCTACAAGTCTTCTAACTCTGCACTGTGGTGAGATGTGTCCATATAATCCACAATAAGTACAGATAGCATTCTTATTTATACTAGGAGCATGAGAATAATATCTATATGCAACAGGATGAGGATGGACATGATGTGAAGAGTTAGCATGGTGATGATGATTATGCATAGAATGAGTGGCATGGTGATGGTGTCTATGAGGCATATCATGATGGTATTGTCTATGATGTGTGACATGCTGATATTGTCTATATGGCATGGCATGATGATTTTGTCTATATGGCATATGATGATCTTGTCTATATGGCATTGCATGATGATCTTGTCTATGATGATTCCTATGTGTGGAGTGATGTTGATTGTGTCTTTGTGCATGATGATTGTGTACTGAGTGAGAATTATTCTTACGTGCACGTGGTTTGTGAAAGTTTGTGTATATAAATGCATGGTTATGTGCTGCATGAGAATGACGTGGTTGACTAGCATGAGTGGTGTTGTGCCCATGTGATTGGGTTTGAGGTTGAACAACCTGTTTACCCAATTTGGTTTCTAATCTTTTAGAAACAGCTTGCAGTTCATCAACCTTAATATTTAAGCCATATATCTTAGTCATGGAAATCTTGTGTCTACTCTTTTCTTCAGCAAGCAACGTGTTGAGTGTAGTGATTTCTTGAGTTTGTTGCTCAATACGTGCTTCAGCATCATGTAAGCTTAATTTAAGCCTGGATACTTCATCAGGGTCATTAGTGGGTGTCGTGTTTCTAACATTATCAAGAAGTAAGGAAACTCTTTGTATCTCATCTTCAAGACTTTTGATTTTGTCCTTGGCATGTTTGTATTTACCGATGACCTTTTTGTGATCATCGAGTAAATCAGTGAAAGCATCGCCAAGTTCATCAAAAGAGAAGTCATCTAGAGTTTCGTTAGATACCTTGTTGGAAGTTGCCATTAGGCACACATTAGCTGTATCTTGAGGAGAGTCCTTTTCTTCCTCGGAGTCACTCGCTTCACTTTTATGCCAAATGCCTGTGTTGGCATATTTCCTTGATGAGTTCCTTTTGTATGGCTTCTCATAGCGGTTGCTCTTCTTCAGGAGTGGGCAGTCTTTTCGGACATGTCCAGTTTTCTTGCAACCATAACAAGTTGGCTCTTCTTCATCGTCTTCTTGAGATTCCTTCTTCCTTCGATTGAAGCGAAGGAATTTTTTGAAGTTGCGAACCATGAGAGCTTGGTCTTCATCATCCGAATTATCTTCTTCGGTCTCATCATAATTAGCTCTTCGTTGATGAGCTTTGAGTGCGATCTCCCTGGTCTTCGGAGCGGGCTCTTCGAAGTCCTTGAGGTCAAGCTCGTGAGTCATGAGTTTACCCATCAAGGTCTCCATTAACATTGTTGTAAGATCGTTCCCTTCTATGATGGCTGTCACCTTAGGGTTCCAAATCTTTGGTTGCCCTCTGAGCAACTTACGAATCTTCTCGTGGTTTGAGTACTGCTTTCCAAACGAGGATAGAGGATTGATGATGTCGAGGAATCTTGTAAACATTTGAGTGATCGTCTCATTTGGCTTCATCTTGAAGGCTTCGTATTCTTGAGTGAGACGGCTTATTTTAGATTCCTTGACTTGTGTTGTTCCCTCATGCGTCACTTCTAGAAGTCTCCATACTTCATGAGCAGTGGTGCATGTAGAGACCCTGTTGAATTCATTCCTGTCTATAGCACAGAATAAAGCATTAATAGCCCTAGCATCTAGACTTGCCTGTTTCTTCTCCTCGACAGAATATTTGTCGTGTGGTTTCTCAATGAGGTCACCATCGACAACTATCCTGGCGGGCTTTTTGTAACCGTCAGTGACGACAGTCCACAGGTCAAAGTCTAGAGACTTAAGATAGAAGCTCATCCTTGTTTTCCAATATGTATAGTTAGTTCCATCAAATAGGGAAGGCCTATGAGTGGACTGACCTTCACCATGATTGGAAATCAAGGATTGTGTGGTTGCCATGGATCAGCTCTTAGGATGTTAGTCCTTATAAAGAGAACAGAGCTCTGATACCAATTGAAGAACAGTTTGGCAACTCTAGAGGGGGGTGAATAGAGTTTATATAGAAAAATAGCCAATTAAAAATAACTCTTTCACCAACAATAAATAATCAGAGTAAAGTGCAGAAAATAAATGAAGAGCAGAAGAGCATACGCAAACACAGCGATTTTAACCTGGTTTCCCTCGTGGAGGACTAGTCCAGGCCTGAGAACTCTAGCTCAGGATTAAATCCACTATTTGTGAAATAGTAGTTTACAACCCGTGCCTTTTCTTCAGAAGAGCACGTCAACTTCTAACAGATGATCGCAGTGGCGATTTGCTTGGAATTGTCCAAGCGACTTCTTCGACTCTTGTACAAGAATCCTAACTGAGAGATGCTGAGCACTCGACACTTAGGAGGCTTGTGGCTAGTAGATGGGAAGGGTATGGCTTACTTGAGCTTATAAGAGAGAAGAGAAAAGAAGATTGGATTAATTGGAATGAGAGAATTCATGCCCTATTTATAGTGTTTTTATAGGCAGAATTCGGCCAGAATTCGGGTAGGAAAATTCAAAAATTTGGCCGTTGGACAACTAGCAACCAGCTAACCCTAAAATCAGGGTTCCTGATTTCTAGGGGACAGAGTTCGGCCCGAACTCTGTGTGGAGGCAGAGTTCGGCCCGAACTCTGTCTCCAGAGCACAGAGTGGTTCTAAGGAGATTTTTGGGCAGTGTTTGGTTCAGTGGAGCTTGGGATTTTGGGTAGGCTGTAGACTAAGTGTCAAGAGCTCAGCAAGACTCAGAGTACACAAGTCTAGACTCAATGAAAATATAAAATACAGACTCGAAAACACACTGAGAGCCGGAGACTGAGCTGTCGTCTGTCTTGAACTGTTATGCAGACGTCGTGTGTCGTATTGAATTAATACAGATATTATTTAGTCAATGTAGTCAATATTTGGTTGACTGTGACTTTGTGTCAACAGCATATTTTTTAGCAATGAAGAGATTGCAATTGGAAGATATTCGAAATAACTTGATAAAAACTCGTTGGCTCAAGGATTGCAAAGAGAGTTATCTCTCCGGACCTGGCACAGAAAGAAGATCCATCCATCCAGACAGTATTGAGAACAGAAGGTATGGTAGTATTAATAAACAAGTTAATATGTTTATGTATTATTGTAAAAAATAAAGCAAAATTCAAGAGAAGGTAACAAAGTTGATGTCGTCTATGCTGATGGAGTTGAAAAAAATGGTGACAGATATTGGTGAAGAAGAAAAAATGGTAGCTGATGCAGTTCATGGAGTGCATGAAACTTTTAAAGAGCCAAATCCGGTAGCAACAAAAGGAAGGCCTTCTCAAGGAATATCAAGCCAGCCTAAAATAAGTCAGACCATCCCCAAGCCTATAATTTGTAGAGTTTATAGAAAATTGGGTCACGATTTTCGTAATTGTAAAGTACGGAAGCGAGATAGCGACAAAGAGAAAACAGAATCAAATGAACCGTTATTGACTTAATTATCAACTTTTTTTTACAATTCTTTGTCAATTTAACAAGAAAAACGACAATTCTCAGTCAATTTTAACATGGAGGATGGTAATTCTCTATCAATTTAACAAGGGGAATGGTCATTCTCCGTCTTTTTAGTACGGAGAATGGCAATTTTTCGTGTTATCTAAACGGAGAATTGACATTCTCCGTGATTTTAACACGGAGAATGCCCATTCTCCTGCATTCTAATACGGAGAATGGCAATTTTCTATCAATTTAACAAGAAGAATGGTAATTCTCCATGATTTTAACACATAGAATAGTGTTGACGGGCGCACTGGCCAGTGCTCCATTAGGTGCATCAGTACACGGAGAATGGTGTTGACTTGGCAGAATTCGATGGGGCAGATTCATTGGTATTAATGGCGTATAAATGGCAGTCGTTGGGAGAGTTTGTTCTCGTCTCACTTAGCTTTTCTTGTGAAGAGACAGATGCATTGGTATTAATACAAATTAATTGAATTGAATTCGAAGTGATTACCACTTGGCGCATGAGTATGAGTTGTCCTTGCCTATAAATGGCAGTAGTGTCGGAAGAGTTTGTTTTCATCCTACTTAGCTTTTCTTGTGGAGATGGACTCGACCGATCCCCCGCCTTGGCAAGACGCTTTCCTGTGGGTTGTCGATCTCTTTGTTCGAAGAAGCTTTGGTGGTAAAGTCCTTCAGAAGACTAAGATGTGCCTAGTGGACTGTCCGTGTTCGTGCACTTCATCGACTATGTGCCATGATGTTGGTTACTGGAAGAGCCCTAGGGTTTAGGTTGATTGCCAACCCACACTATGTCGAAGCGTCCGCACGTTGATTCGCTCTGACTATGTACGGTGTTTTGTCTACGCACGTTGACGATGAAGTGATTTGCTCTGACGATGCACGGTGTTTCGTGTTCGTGCACTTCATCGGAAGACTGAGATATGCCGAGTGGACAGTCCGTATTCATACACTTCATCGATTGTGTGCCATGACGTTGGTTACTGGGTTCGAGATCGTCGTAGCCTAATTTTTGTTATGATGGAAGAGCCACAGGCTGTCGAAGGTGCCTATTGCATCCAAAGATCCGGGTCGGACTATGGAGTGATTTGCTCTGACGATGTTATGCCTGTGCACGTTGACGATGAAGTGATTGCCTCAGTTTTGGTTATGCACGGTGTTACGCCTACGCACGTTGACGATGAAGTGATTTGCTCTGACGATGCACGTTGTTCCGCCTACGCACGTTGACGATGAAGTGATTTCCAACCCACACTATGTCAATGCTGTAGCTTTTAGGCTTTTTTTCTTGGTAGTAAGATTTTATGTAGTAGTTCAGACTTTTATATGTAAATTAAAGTCAAACTTTTCATGATTTTGACACAAAGAATAGCCATCATCCGTGGTTTTAACAATGTAAATGTAATTCAAAAATAATTTTATTATAAAAGCCAGAGCAGACCAGATGTTACAAAAGACGCAGAAGAATAAAAGACAAACATATGATATAGGAAGAAGTTCCTTGCCCAATTATATTATTGTTTTATAATGTCATTGCTAGGTTGGTAGTGCTACATATTCGCTTGAAAGCAACTTCTTAGCCCATCCCAACCTCATCATTGTAATCTTCTGGTGAGTGTCATCATCATTTCCTCTCGGTATTTCGAAGGGAGCAGTCATCAAGCTCTTCATATGATACGCCGTGTACAAGAGACAGTTGGGTGCCTGTTGTTGTGGGCATCGTGGAGAACAATTCAGCATTGTTCTCTCATACTCCATCTTCATCGGGCATCTCTCCCTCATCATATCAACTTTCCTCCTGACGATAGGCTCTAAGGTCTTCTTCATTAATTCTGCATCCACCTTGCCCTTTTCATATGTGGTTTATCTTAAGGAGTTGTAGTGTGTCCAGTCGTAGGAGATCAAGTTGAATGTGAGCAGCGTATAGTGTTTGATGGATACATTAAAGAGTAGGATGAATAGCAACTCTATGTTGTCCTCTAAACCCATGACAAAGTCTTCTACATCTGTTTTGAAAGTGTCAAGGGCGCCGACTTTTGCTTCTGGTTCAATGGCACGTTCAACGATATTCTGTTTCCCAAAAACAAAACACAATACCATGAGTAATTTTTATGTCATTTTTTATCGGTGTACACATGAATATAGATTTTTCTGTTTAGATTCTTACCAATGTGTAGGGCATCAAGAATGCAGACCACTTATGTTGCCGGTCCTTTGAACTTGACTGGACGTACATTCATGTATAGCCTTGAATTTCTTTCAACTTTCTTATTATTAGGTTGAGTATGCGAGCCTCCATGTCTTCATAGTTGAGTATGTCTTACATGTCTATTGCCGACAGCTGAATTTCAACTTCATTTTCACCCTATTTCGGCACACTCAAGTATACAATATCACTGCACATAAATTTAGTTTAGATTAAATTAATAGAGATTCTCATGACATAATTGTGAAAAAAGTCAAGAAAGGAAAAGAAGAAGAAAAAAGGGTCATTCGCTGTCCAACTGACACGAAAAATGATAATTCGTCGTCCAACTGACATGGAGAATGATCATTCTCCGGCTGACTATCACGAAGAATGGTTGTTCTCCGTTATGAATTGGACGGAGATTGGTCGAGTTTAGAATACATACTTTGGACTCGTCTTTCTGGAAATACGATATCCATGTAAAGCTTCTTCAGCTCTTCATTCTCATCCATCCAAAGTACGAGGTTATCGCATTCCCTTAGTATGACACCCTTCCTCTTTAATTTAGCCATTTTGGCGTCTTGTCCGGATTTCGAATCTGCCTGCTTATTTTTTCCTTCGATCCTGGGTTTGGGTTGAGGTTTTGGTTTTGGAGCGGCATTCATCTTCCACTTTTATTAGCCTCTCTAATTGTATTCTTCCCCAAGGGAGTAACATCTTCATCGGCTAATGCCGCTGATGGTTTTCTGGACCTTTTTCCCTCCATCCTCCTCGTCTTTTGACTTCTTTTGGAGCAGCAAGTTCAGCAGCTGCTTGAGTCTCCTCATGCTGCAATGCTATAACAATGGCTTCAAGATCAGTAATTTTTGCATCTTTTTCAATGGCTTCAATATTCAACGATTCAACTTTATTTTGAAGCTCCATTTTCTTATTAACGAGCCTTTTATTTGTTTCTCTGAGCTGCTCGGTTATTTGCATTGAAATAAAATAAACAACAATGAAATATATGATATCAATCAATATGATGTGAATCTAACACGAATAATGACCATTCTCCGTGACCTTAACATGGAGAATGGTCGTTCTACTGCATTCTAACACGAAGAATGGTCATTCTCCTACATTCTAAAACGTAGAATGACCATTCTCCGTCTTATTAACACGGAGAATGGCCATTCTTCTTCTATTTAACACAGAGAATGGTCATTCTCCGTGATATTACTACGAAGAATGGCCATTCTCCATGGTAATATCACGGAGAATGGCCATTCTTCTGTATTCTAACACGGAGAATTATAAATCAGAACCTCGAAAAAAGAGAAAATTTTACCTTGTGCCTGTAGATCTTTAACCTTTTCGCTAAGCTTTTAATTCTCAGCAATAATATCAGATTTCTCTCTTCGCAAGGAGTCCAATTCTTGCATCGACATCTCCATCGAGGTGTTCCTTTGAATTTGTTGGGCTCCTTGTTCCTCTAGCTCATTAAGCTTCTTATGGAGATTCTCGTTCTCGGCAAGAATCTCAGATTTCTTTTTTCGTAACTCCTCCAATTCATGCACCGAGCCCTCCATCACAACGTTGACTGGACGTTATTGGGCTTCTTGTGCCTCTAGCTCTCTAAGCTTTTTATTGAGTTTTTTATTCTCAGCAAGAACCTGAGATTTCTCTTTTCTCAACTCCTTCAATTCCTGTACAGACCCCTCCATCACGGTATTCATTCCAAGTTGTTGGGGTCTCTCTTATTCAGCATCCTCATCCCCACCAGTTTGATGGTGTCCCTCTCCCTCAAATGCATCTTTTTTTCGTATTTCTACATCCTATTCTAGATGGCCTTCCTCTTTTTTGATAGTTATAACCAAATCTTTGAATGTCTGTTTCGATCTAAATTTAATGTGATATTCGCGTTTGAGGAAGACCGAGATTTCGTACCTATTCCATGTGTAAAATCCCGGGTATTCACGTATTGGTGCGGACTTCCTTTCCACAAGCGTACTATGTTCCATAAACCAATAGAGGAAGTATATTGTGTAACCTTCCATTTTGGAGTATACATCGGAGTAATCCCCCTGTAGTTTTACTTGTAGTCCTCTTGATGCTCTCCATGACATACTCCAAGATTAACCTTGGCCAGCATATACTGTTGATAACTTCTACGCTGTCTACCAAGGCCAAGAATTTGTACGATAAATTTGAACCGCCAGACTTTGTGAAGAATATCGTTTGGCACAAGTGAAAGATTATTAGCTAAGCCAAATCATCTGGATTAACAGCATTATCTTCGCCACGAAGCCGTTGTAACAATTCAAAGAACTTCTTCCTCACTTCCTTATTCATGACTTCTGAGTGTTTGCCCTTAGAATTAGCCAGCAATCTTGTGAAGTGATCTCTACATAGGCTCAACGATGTTGGTGGTGTGGGCTATTGTTGTTTTTTTCAATATCAATCTTCTGTAATTAGCATCATCCTCACTATCATCCTTCAGCGGTAGACCAAAAATGTTGCCATATCGCCCACACTCGGCGCTATTTGAACAGTAGTGCTCAGTTGAAAGTATCCGATGCCAGATTTGTCTTCCATATAAATTCCTATCAAATTCTCAAGACTTTCTGAAACCTTGGCCAATTCTTGTGTGCGAACTTTGTTTGGTAGAATACCTCGACAAAATTGTATAAACCGGTATCCTTCAAAGAATCAATAACTGGCTCGGACAAACGACCGCCATCTTCTTTGACATCATCCATAAAAGTTTGCATCATCTTGAAAGAAGAACGAAAAACTCTTGAATCTTTATTCCTGACAGTTTTTTTCCTACAAAAAAGACAAAAAATTAGGTTTCTGTCACCTGTTCTCCGTAAATCTAACACGGAGAATGGCCATTCCCCATGACATTAACACGGATAATGGTCATTCTCTGTGATATTTGCACGAAGAATGAACATTCTCCGTGATATTTGTATGAAGAATGACCATTCTCATACATTTTAACACGGAGATGGCCATTCTCCATGATATTTACACGGAGAATGACCATTCTCCTACATTTTAACACGGAGATGGCCATTCTCCATTATTTTAACATGGAGAATGGCAGTTCCCCTTTATTTTAATACGGGAATGGCCATTCTTCGTTAAGTCAATACGGAGAGTAGAATTAATCCTTCAATTTAACAAGGAGAATGGTCATTCTCCGTAATATTGATACGAAGAATGACCATTCTCCGTCAATATAACACAGAGAATGGCCATTCTCCTATATTTTAACACGAAGAATGACTATACCCCTTAATTGTATTAAGACGGAGAATAACTATTCCCCTCTGTTGTCTTAACAGAATCATGAATAGAACTTATAGTTATACCTTCTTTTGCCCTTCTTTTTGCCCTCCTTCTTGATTACTAGCCTCTGGCTCATGTGCAACCTTCTTAAATCTCTTCACAACAACTCTCTCTCTCTTCTTGCATATCTACATCTTCTCCCTCTTCTCTAATTGGGATTCTATTTGATGCCGATGTTTACGATATGGTATGAAGATTGCGAATGGAGAGTCACTGACAAGTTTTTGAAATAGGGTTTGAAGATATTGGAGGATAAAACCTAGATACGAAAAGGAGCAGCGTATGGAAGAAGAGGAAGAATAGAAACTTTTTGGTTTTGAAGAGTAGGTTTCATGAGTGTTTGAAAAAATTAGAAGGGCAATAAGGTCATGTCGCACCCTTTTATATATTTTCAGCTAATTCTGGGTACGCGATGAAATGTTATTTTGCGGTGGATTTTTTCATAAAACTTTTGAGATTTTTGACCATTTTATAATTTTTTTCTTGTCAATAACTTGAGAATTTTTCTCGATACATGCTTAGGCAAAAATCACTTTAGCACGAAGAGAGGATATACCCATAGGGTCAGAGGTATAAATCACTTTAGCACGAAGAGAGGGTATACCCATAGGGTCAGAGGCACAGTTTAGGATATTTTAGGATTATATGGCAGCAAGATTATGAAACAAATGAATATTTTGATATCATTTTCATCCTACATTTTAAGAACATTATAACTCAACAAAACAAATGAACATAATATATTAGATAAAAGAAGAAGAAAAAATTCATCGTCTTCCATATTCAATCATTTTAGTTTGGACTCCTTTTTGCTTAATTATATTGTTGCGCAAGTTGGATAGTTTTTCATTGTGCTCTGAAGTTGCAATCTATTCAGCAGCTTTGCGTCTTTCCATTTCTGAATCAAACTACATATAACAAACATAACATCAAAAATATTGCTCTAAAAAGTGTAAGTTTTTGACGACATATTTTCAGACTTACATTGAGAGAACGGGAGTCCAGACTACATCCGTCTTTCAAGAATACAATTACAAAGATCCCACAATCAAATGTATTGCCTTGGCGGGGAACATAAGGACGACGTTTTATGGCAAAAGTAGAAAAGTTGAACCTAGCATCTCTCAACTTCAAAATCTCTTCTTCGAGAAAGAGATCCAAATTTGAAAGCTACAATTACCATAATATAGTATGTATTAGTATACCGTGGATCTTGTACGCAATTCATAAAAATTGATGAATATGAGCTTACTATTTCTTTTATGACTGATTTGTTTTGAATCGGCTCATCTGTATATGCAAATGTGTCCCAAATTTCAACAGTAATTGTTTTAACCATAACTCTTGCAAGAGTATAGTGGTCAGACAAAAGAATGGGTATGTATAACTGAATCAGGATTAATTAGGTAAAATAAATTAGTAAATTTTCAGAAAATTAAGATTAATATTTAAATAGAAATATATTAATATCTCGTTACAAATTCTTAAAGATCCCATATAATCATAGAAATATTTGTACTTCTTCCATATTTTATGAAGTTGTTTGTCAGATGGAGGTAACCTTGCTCTCTACATACACATCAATTAATACATTATGAATGACAAACAAACGAGAAAATTGTTAATGCATAATCATTAAAGAATAAAATGCTGACTCACCGTTAACCTTATTGGTAAATACCATACATTAGCTTTATTGAAAGTTCTTTTCCGTTCCTCCGCGGTGAGAAGAGCAGAGACAAGGGTTACAATCTGAGTATCTCATTAAAAATATCAGCGATGGTATCGAAGTAAACATAGATGGCATCTAAGAAGAAATATACGATCTATACATACCCCATCTTTAATTCTCCTTTCTGGAGCTATGGCCTTCATCTCAGCCCGAGATACATAGATTTTGTTGCAAGATAATATTATTTTCCTAAGAAAAGAAACGAATAGATTAGGAAAAAATTGTTAGAATTAAATGAAAACTCATATTACTTACTTGTCAGGTCTATCATCAGCAAAAATATAGTCGTAAAAACTCGAAGAAATACTAGTATACTGGCTACGCTTTAAGATTGAAGTTATTGTTAAACTTTTCAAAGGTATGACCGGTTCTAAATTTCCTCGCATTCTTTTCGAAGAACTGCTAAAGTCAGTTTCTTCTAGAGGATACATATCGAGAATTCGGTCAATTGCTTTATCGTGTTTATTTAGCCGCACGTCCTCCTTATCGGAAGATTCAACGAAAACCTCCTCCACATTATTAATTACTCCAGATGAAGATGCCTTCTTCAAAGCTGAAGATTCTTCCATCTTTTCCAAATGTCGAGATATATTCATTTGTTCAATTTCGATTGAACCAAGCTTAGAATTGAACGAAACAAGTTGACTTGAAATCTTCAACAAATGTTCTTCAAACCTGCGTATCATACATGGAATAAAGGTTTCATTTGAAGCTGGCATCCAATCTTCTACATGTTCCATACGAGTAGACATCTTTCTCCAGTACTACAAAATAAAATAAGAAAACTATTCTATGTATTTCAGAATAAATAATAGTTGAAATAAGAAAACTATTGTATATATAGCAAGAGAAAAGTACAAAAAGTGAGAAAGATGGAAAAATAAATAAATTTTGAGACTAGCAAAGAATCTACTAGCCGTTTGAAGGGTTATCATGAAAGGTTATCATGATTAACAATTTGAGAAACTCTATAAGAGGTTTAATTCTGCTGGAACTCCTCGTTGTTCGAGGAGGGCTCGACGAAGTTCGTCGCGAACCGGAACTTCTTCTTCTTTCCTTCTTCATCTCTGTTTCTCCTTCCACCACCACCACTATGGCCTGTAGCTTTATAACCAAAATATTAAATTGTTAGATGAAAAAAAAAACAAATTACAAAAATATTACTAAATCAAAATCAAACATAACACATATTCATAGAAAACACGAGACTAAAGATGGAAATGTTACAAAAGTATCACCATAATTTTACAACAACTAAGCAGACTCTGCTAAGCAATGACTAAAATTTGGGATTGTGTCCTCCTTGGATTTGATTTACACAAAGAAGATATTTGAGAGAACGAGCTTTTATCGGCTTCCTACCCCTCCTCTTCCTCTGAATTCTTCCCTTACTATTATCCACATTGGCTACAGGATCTCCGTCCATGTCGTCATCGGTGTCATCATCTAGATCGCCACCAGCTATCGCGGCATCGGTGGTGTCGTAGTTGCACAAAATATTAAATTGGATGGGCAAAAGAAAAAGTAAATATGAGTTAATTTAGGGTGTTTATTGAAACAATTGCATGAAGAATGACCTGCTATAGCAAGTTAACAAGAGATCAAATATCAAAAACA
The DNA here is from genome assembly GCA_029216955.1 of Iris pallida. Classification (NCBI taxonomy): domain Eukaryota; kingdom Viridiplantae; phylum Streptophyta; class Magnoliopsida; order Asparagales; family Iridaceae; genus Iris; species Iris pallida. Next base: position 141,494 of record JANAVB010035439.1, read on the forward strand.
GCATTAAATGATGTCTCCTACATTATATATATATTAAATTGTTAGATGAACAATTTAATATATATATAATGCAGGAGACATCATCTAACGTAGGATCTCCAGTGACCCCTAGCCTATTTGAACAACCAGGGATTCTATTAAAAGGAGAAAGGGGTACCGGGAGAAAGTCCGTGCACCTACAAAATCTCCAACGATGGAAGGATGCCAGGACTGAAACGACCAAGGAAGAAGACACAGCAGGAGCCGGGAGAGACCCGACAACACAAAGCCATACCAGGCTAATCCGGGGGACAAAAAAGGGAGAAAAAGGGGTAGGCAAGGCCCGGAACAAGCGTGCGGGCGAGGTGACCCTCTCCGTCGACCCCGGACTACGGAGGGCTCTGAGGATTGGACGGTAGCATCTTACACCGATCGCTGTTAGAGCGAAGGTACCATGGCACCGCAGCCCACGAACTTTTCTTGCGTTTGGAGGCTAGGTATGCCTCTGTATTGGAATGATCGTTGTTCTGAATGCCAAGGGCTGCATCGAAAGTCTGTTCGACCTCTAACATTCAAATTGGAATGATCGCATTAAATGAAGTCTCCTCCGGTGACTGAGAACAGAGGTTGACGACGACGACGACGAAGGCAACTACAATCTCATCGACTCAGCGGCGATACTCGATCGAAAATTTGTTTTCTTCTCCGACGATCCTCTTTCTCTCGGTGGGCGACTGCGACAGCTGCATCGATGGCGAGTAATGGTGAGTTTCATTCCACTCATCTTTCCTGTAATGCCCGTATTTCGGAATACATATTTTAATTAGGCTTATATGTATTTCGGACCTGTATTTTATTTTCTCAGATTCTGGCATGTAATTGTGTTTTGGCTTAACTTGCGGATTTTGGTTTTTTCGTAAAAACGGGTTTTGGACCTGGCTTGGTTTTATTTTATGGAGAAGGAATTAGTTTGGTTTGGTTTAGTATGCATTGGAACACCCTTAGCTAAACCTCCACCCTCAACACAATATATCATCCCTCATTAAAACCCTACCTAACTTTCTCTCTCCTCATAACTTCTATTAATTTCTTCACCTTCTTCTTCCTTCCTCCACACCACACCAACACCATAGGCAAGTGCACCTTGCCACCACATAAGGACCCAATTTTATTTGTCCATTAGCTAGATTAGGCCATGGTGAATAACATTAGAACTTGGCATTTTGTGATTTGGAGCTTCCATTTTTCTAGATCTAGGTTTTAACCATTTTTGGAATTCCTTGGTTTTGATCTACTAAACTTTGATTTTTGCTTGATTTGAGGCTTCCATGTGGAAGAGAATTCAATTTTACACAAGTTAGAACTTTGGAAATCCAAATTTGGTTTTGTTTTGGCCAAGTTATGAAGATTTGAAGTTTAGGGTTCTTGGGGTCTTCCTCTCGGCCTGATGGAGAAGAAGACCTCGGCCTGCGCACTTTAGCGCATGGCCGGACTGCGTAACTCCTCGGCCAGCACCTTGCACTGGGCTGACTTGTGCTGGCACTTCTTAGCTCCAGCGCCTTCCTCCCTTTGGCGCACTTGACTGCTGCGCCGCTTGCTCCCAGTGCGGCTCGGCTCCTGCGTAACTCAACCCTGCGCAACTTGACCCAGCGCAACCTGCTCCCAGCGCAACCTGTTCTCAGCACAACCCGCTTTCAGCGCAACCCGACCCAGCACAGACTATCTCCTGTGCAGTTCATCCCCTGCGCAGTCCATTTCCCCTAGCGCAATCTGATCCCCTGCGCAACCCACTTACCCATGATGGTTTGATTTTATTTCTTGGACTTGGCTTCTCTTTTGTGGATTTGAATTTTGAGATCTTGTTCCACACAACACGACTATCTTGGCCCAACACGACCTGGCACGGTTTTCGGTGTTTACTTATGACTAGTACGGTTTTCGTGAATTTTGTGATTTATGATTCTAGTGCCTTCTGGTCTTCTTGATAGTGACCCGATGGGGTGCGCTCTTAATTGTAACCTGTGATTCATAATTCACTTTTGCAACTGGATAACTTGATAGTGGCCCGTGGCGGCGCACTCCTGACTTGTAACCTGTAACTTGTAACTTGACTTGACTTGATGTTGTTGCGATGGCTAACTTGACTTGTATAATCAACTCTGACTCTGTGGGTGTTCATTCTTGCTGCTTGTGCAATCTACTTGTCTTGTCTTGCATCATGTCTAGGACGTGACTCCCTGGTTACCATGGTCAGGGATTCACACTGAATATAGATTAGGCTAATGACTAGATCAAACTATAGTTCATGGAGAATTTCCAGTCACAGGCGATCTCGTTATCTGGGCGCTTTAAACGGACTTGTAGCCTGCCGACGAGTAGGGCACATTTCCAGCACAATGTTACGTGTTGCACCCTCTAAGTCATCTAAGGGTATACCGTCTCCAGGGCGATGTACCCAACTATACTCTCAACCCGCAGAAGGATAACTGGATAGTCTGCAGGGCTTGGGACTGAAAATTTTCTCATTTGCGTCTTGTTAGTAATTAGGCTTGTGATAACCCTAGTTAGTTAAGTAGTAAGCCGTAGTAATTGCTTGGCCATTTGTGAATAGATGATGTACAGCCTTGTCTAAGTCTCGTCTAAGTCCCTGTACCTGGTACTCCTGTACATGATTGTTTTACTTATCTTTAACAATAAATGGGTAGAGACAAGGCGCTATTCAGGTGAAGGGTTACAACCCCGGTCCTTGTTTGGTTTACGGGTTATAATCTGGCTCCTGGAATGGTTCCATGTCCCTAGTCGTTTATTGTCATGTTGTACTCTTTATTACTTGTACTTTTCTTCTATTCCTTATGTTCTGATATGCTGGCTTTAGTTCTTATTTCGTGGCCTCCTTTGTGGTACTTGCTCTTTCAGGGGTTTGACCCAGCTGGTTTTGTGTGGCCAGATTTCGGAGCAGCACCCGAGGATCTACCGAACTTCCAGTCCAATGGTGGCGACTAGAAGGAACCCAGGCTACGAGTGGATTTTTTCCATTTTGTTTCACCTACTACATTGTAAATTTATTCTTTTGAGGCGTTTAGCCGACGAGCACCTGTTAGCTCGATGCATCTTTTCGCGTACGCAGCTCTCCTGCTTGCGTGCTTTTGTGCGTACGCAGCTCTCCTGCGTACGTGTCTTTTGTGCGTACGCAGCTCTCCTGCGTGCGTGCCTTTTGTGCGTACGCAGCTCTCCTGCGTGCGTGCTTTTGTGCGTATGCAGCTCCCCTGCGTGCGTGCCCTTGTGCGTACGCAGCTCCCCTGCGTGCGTGCCCTTGTGCGTACGCTGCTCCCCTGACCCCTTGCTTAACCCATTGGCTCTTGGAGTTTTGGTCTTATTTCTTTAAGCTTGGCTCTTCTATAACCCTGTATATTGATATTTTATTAGATATTTTACGCCCATTTTATATCCTTACGCCTTTTGTCATGAACTTGATTTTACTTAATATGTTTGGAATGACTATTGTACATGGCATGGTATGACAAGGAACTAGCATAACACGACAGTGACCCGTAGTGGTGCACTCCTGACATGACCAACCTGACATGATAGTGGTCCGTCGTGGCGCACTCCTGACAAGTACCCTGACATGAATTATCTTGATGCTGTTGCGACGGCTAACTTGACTCGTATAATCAACTTGACACCGTGGGTGTTCCTACTTGCTTGCTTGTGCAATCCACTTGTCTTGTCTTGCATCATGTCTAGGACGTGACTTCCTGGTTTTCCACGGTCAGGGATTCGCACTGAACATGGATTAGGCTAATGACTAGATCTAACTATAGTTCATGGAGAATTTCCAGTCACAGGCAATCTCGTTATCTGGGCGCTCTTAATTGGACTTGTAGCTTGCCGACGAGTAGAGCACATTTCCAGTGCACTGTCATGTGTTGCACCCTCTAAGTCACCTAAGGGTATATCGTCTCCGGGGCGATGTACCCAACCATACTCTCAACCCGCAGAAGGATAACTGGATGGACTGCAGGGCTTGGGACTGGGAAATTCTAATTTGCATCTTGTTAGTAATTAAGGCTTGTGATAACCCTAGTTAGTTAAGTAGTAAGCCGTAGTAATTGCTTGGCCGCTTGTGAATGGATGGAGTCCAGCCTTGTCTAAGTCTTGTCTAGTACCAGTACCTGACTACTCTTGAACTTGACTGTTTTACTTATTATTAAACAATAAATGAGTGGAGACAGAGTGCTATTCAGGCGAAGGGTTACAACCCCGGTCCTTGTCTGGTTTAAGGGTTGTAACCTGGCTCCCGGAATGGTCCCACGTCACTAGTCGTTTATTGTCCTGATGCACTCTTTATTTACTTGTACCTTCTTTCTTTTCTTTTCTTATGTTCTGATATGCTGGCTTTTGTTCTTATTTCGTGGCCTCCTTTGTGGCACTTGCTCTTCTGGGGTTTGACCCAGCTGGTTTTGTGTGGCCAGATTTCGGAGCAGCTTCCGAGGATCTTCCGAACCTCCAACCCGATGGTGGCGACTAGAAAGAACCCGGGCTACGAGTGGGTTTTCTATTTTGTTTCGTTCACTCTATTGTAAAGTTATTCTTTTAAGGTATTTAGCCGACGAGCACCTGTTAGCTCGATGCACTTTACTTACTGTCTGCCTACGGGCTGTAAACATGATTAACAAATCCTAGGGTTGATCATGTATGACTTAACTCTTGCTAGTCCCCGCATTTTGTACGACTAGCTTTATGATCAGCTGAATATGTAATATTTGGAACGCCTTATTATTGTATATTTAATGATCATACATCTTGCGACCTTACTTACTTGCTTGTGATTGAGACATTAGGCTTGTTCATGACCATAAGAGACTGTTGGCTTGTAGTAAACCCTCATATATCTAGACAGCCGTGATCGTATATCGAGGTGGTTTCTATTTTAATATACGTAGCTGGCTATGTCTGTCCCCGCTCTCCAGTATTCTGGTTCTGGGGCGTGACACATGATGTATTCTATGTGTCCCAATTACGATGGTACATCCCAGACCCGAGCCATATCCTGGACCATTCGGAATTGGTTGTTGGTACCAACCTTTCGTATGAGGGGAGGCCCGTGTTTATATTGGACCGGAGAGAAAAGATACTCAAGAACAAGACTATTAGCTTAGTCCGTATTGCTTGGGGTCATCACTCTCTAGGTGAGTCAACGTGGGAGCGTAAGGACGACATCCGATCGCGATATCCCGACTTGTTTGACTCGTAAGGTATAATGTCTTCCTTATGCCTTATGTCCTCCATCCCTTGCTTGCATGTGTGATTGTTTGATTGTTTGCTAGTGTAGCTTATTTGTGAATAGTATAGCTGGCTCTTACATCTCTAAGCATCTTGATTTAAATTTCGAGGACGGAATTCTTTTAAGGTGGGTAGAGTTGTAATGCCCGTATTTCGGAATACGTATTTTAATTAGGCTTATATGTATTTCGGACCTGTATTTTATTTTCTCAGATTCTGGCCTGTAATTGTGTTTTGGCTTAACTTGCAGATTTTGGTTTTCTCGTAAAAATAGGTTTTGGACCTGGCTTGGTTTTATTTTGTGGAGAAGGAATTGGTTTGGTTTGGTTTGGTTTGGTTTAGTATACATTGGAACACCCTTAGCTAAACCTCCATCCTCAACACAACATATCATCCCTCATTAAAACCCTACCTAACTTTCTCTCTCCTCATAACTTCCATTAATTTCTTTACCTTCTTCTTCCTTCCTCCACACCACACCAACACCATAGGCAAGTGCACCTTGCCACCACATAAGGACCCAATTTTATTTGTCCATTAGCTAGATTAGGCCATGGTGAACAACATTAGAACTTGGCATTTTGTGATTTGGAGCTTCCATTTTTCTAGATCTAAGTTTTAACCATTTTTGGAATTCCTTGGTTTTGATCTACTAAACTTTGATTTTTGCTTGATTTGAGGCTTCCATGTGGAAGAGAATTCAATTTTACACAAGTTAGAACTTTGGAAATCCAAATTTGGTTTTGTTTTGGCCAAGTTATGAAGATTTGAAGTTTAGGGTTCTTGGGGTCTTCCTCTCGGCCTGATGGAGAAGAAGACCTCGGCCTGCGCTCTTTAGCGCATGGTCGGACTGCGCAACTCCTCGGCCAGCGCCTTGCGCTGGGCTGACTTGCGCTGGCGCTTCTTAGCTCCAGCGCCTTCCTCCCCTTGGCGCACTTGACTGCTGCGCCGCTCGCTCCGAGTGCGGCTCGGCTCCTGCGCAACTCAACCCTGCGCAACTTGACCCAGCGCAACCTGCTCCCAGTGCAACATGTTCTCAGCGCAACCCGCTTTCAGCGTAACCCGACCCAGCGCAGTCCATCCCCTGCGCAGTTCATCCCCTGCGCAGTTCATCCCCTGCGCAGTCCATTTCTCCCAACGCAATCTGATCCCCAGCGCAACTCACTTGCCCATGATGGTTTGATTTTATTTCTTGGACTTGGCTTCTCTTTTGTGGATTTGAGTTTTGAGATCTTGTTCTACACAACACGACTGTCTTGGCCCAACACGACTTGGCACGGTTTTCGGTGTTTGCTTATGACTAGTACGGTTTTCGTGAATTTTGTGATTTATAATTCTAGTGCCTTCTGGTCTTCTTGATAGTGACCCGATGGGGTGCGCTCTTAATTGTAACCTGTGATTCATAATTCACTTTTGCAACTGGATAACTTGATAGTGGCCCATGGCGGCGCACTCCTGACTTGTAACCTGTAACTTGTAACTTGACTTGACTTGATGCTGTTGCGATGGCTAACTTGACTCGTATAATCAACTCTGACTCCGTGGGTATTCATTCTTGCTGCTTGTGCAATCCACTTGTCTTGTCTTGCATCATGTCTAGGACGTGACTCCCTGGTTACCACGGTCAGGGATTCACACTGAATATGGATTAGGCTAATGACTAGATCAAACTATAGTTCATGGAGAATTTCCAGTCACAGGCGATCTCGTTATCTGGGCGCTTTAAACGGACTTGTAGCCTGCCGACGAGTAGGGCACATTTCCAGCACACTGTTACGTGTTGCACCCTCTAAGTCACCTAAGGGGATATCGTCTCCAGGGCGATGTACCCAACCATACTCTTAACCCGCGGAAGGATAACTGGATAGTCTGTAGGGCTTGGGACTGGGAAATTTCTCATTTGCGTCTTGTTAGTAATTAGGCTTGTGATAACCCTAGTTAGTTAAGTAGTAAGCCGTAGTAATTGCTTGGCCGTTTGTCAATAGATGATGTACAGCCTTGTCTAAGTCTCGTCTAAGTCCCTGTACCTGGTACTCCTGTACATGATTGTTTTACTTATCTTTAACAATAAATGGGTAGAGACAAGGCGCTATTCAGGTGAAGGGTTACAACCCCGGTCCTTGTTTGGTTTACGGGTTGTAATCTGGCTCCCGGAATGGTTTCATGTCCCTAGTCGTTTATTGTCCTGTTGTACTCTTTATTACTTGTACTTTTCTTCTATTTCTTATGTTCTGATATGCTGGCTTTAGTTCTTATTTCGTGGCCTCCTTTGTGGCACTTGCTCTTTCTGGGGTTTGACCCAGCTGGTTTTGTGTGGCCAGATTTCGGAGCAGCACCCTAGGATCTACCGAACTTCCAGTCCAATGGTGGCGACTAGAAGGAACCCGGGCTACGAGTGGGTTTTTTCCATTTTGTTTCACCCACTACATTGTAAATTTATTCTTTTGAGGCGTTTAGCCGACGAGCACCTGTTAGCTCGTTGCATCTTTACTTACTGTCTGCCTACGGGCTGTAACATGATTAACAAATCCTAGGGTTGATCATGTATGACTGAACTCTTGCTAGTCTCGACATTTTGTATGACTAGCTTCATGATCAACTGAATATGTAATATTTGGGACGCCTTTTATTGTATATTTGGTGGTCTAACATCTTGTAACTATATTACTTGCTTGAGATTGAGACAATAGGCTTGACCTTAAGAGACCGTTGGCTTGTAGTAAACCCTCATATCTAGACAGCCATGACCGTATAGCGAGGTAGATTCCATTTCAATATACGTAGCTGGCTATGTACGCCCCCGCTCTCCAGTATTCTGGTTCTGGGGCGTCACATTTCCAAATCTTGAGATTTGATTAATTTGATTCCTCTGACTTAGAAATTTCCAGATCCATCTTGCTTCCTTCTCCAATGGCCGAGAGCTCGTCTTTCCCTCTAAATCTAGTGAGTTTAGGTAAGCTTGAGTCGAATGCTCTCTATTTACTCTAGATCCAAACATTCATGGAATTAATTTCTGATCGGTTTCTTATTTGTTTAGTCAGAGCTAAATTTCATGGATCGACGATCGTTTTCTTCTTCGATTGTTTTAATAGTGCATAGTTGAGGTGAGTTCTCAAATTTGTTTCTAGTAAAGTTCATTGTGATATTCGTTTGATCTCTCGAATATTTGTTGTTGAGAGCAGAGTTTTGATAATCCGAGAATTCAATCACATTCTGTTTAAAACTAGTTGCCGATCTGTTGATCCCAGATTTTGGTAAGTATTTTGATTTGGGATACTTAATGTTGAATATTCTCGATTCAATTTGATAACGTCGATCTTCTAAATTTTATTTTTTCCTTGTTATGTATGATCCCTGTTGCTCAAGCAGAGATCGATTCTCTGGACATGAAGAAGTGTCGAATTCTGTAGATCGTGCCTCCTACCATTCTTCAGGTAATTATTCTATCTTTCCATTACTTCTTAATCTCTGTTTCTGTTTTTAAGCACGGTTTTGGACAGGGTCTGTCCTTGTGTACGTTGTCGTAGCTGTGTCTTGGGTTGTGACCAAGCTCGCCATTTCCAAGCTGTACCAGTATCTGTAGTCTCAATTAGTTTGCTTGCAGACCAGTATTTTGCATGCCAAGTTATTCGTGTTCAGTATGCGTGGAATCATTGCAAGTTTGGGTGTGTTTCGAAGACCAGGGTCGAGTGCTGGATTTCTGTGATGGATTGGGAATGTTTTTTTATTTAGATTTCAATTTGGTTGTAGATAATTATTTTTGATTTATATTTTGTATAGAGTTTTGTATAAATTGTGTCTGATAAATTTTCTCTATTCTTGTTGGGTTCAGACAAGTAAGGGTGGGAGTTGGATAGTTTCTTAGTTTTGAGTTATTGTTGACTGATTCCTATTTTGCTGAATCAAGTCGTATAATATATTTCTGCAATATTGCTTGTTGGATGCAGTGAGATTTTTAACCTAAATTTAGAGTTGAGAAAATACGATTTAGCTACCTCCTTTGAGCTTATGAGTTTGATACATTTGTGTGCTTAAATGAGTATGTCTGAGCTGATTCATAACTGAACCATATTATGAATAAGCAACAACTGTGGTTTGCCTGTATGGAAGGTCGGGCTAGTTTAAACTTGAGTTTGAATATTTGAATTGATAGGTCTTGGCTGATGGGCTCTAAACATGAAGATGTAGTATCGTTACCAAATATTGTATCTAATTGCTAAGAGGTACTGATTAGGAAATAGCTTCTAAACAACAAACTATTTCTTATAAATATTTTAAAGATTAGCTTAGTACTGTTATCAAGTTTTCATAATAGATTAAGTGGTCAAATTTTCTATTTTTGATTCTCACCTTATATTTAAATAGGATAAGAATTTAGATAAGGTTTTATTTATGATTTAAATTCTTAAGGAATACTAATCAGGATTAGCTAGAGTAGTCTTAGAAATAAATCAACTTGTATCAAATTATAACAGAAGGACATCCAGCTTCAGTGATTACTCGTACTTTTTCGGAGCAAGGCAAGTACTGTTCTATGGTTATTGTGCATTTACATATCTTGTACTTTCTTTGTGACACATCATGACACGATATCTTGTACTCTCGTACTTTCTTGTTCTTGTACTTGTGTCGGGAGGGAAAATACACTAGCTACGTGACCAAATCCGGTTACTATATTCTTGTAGACAGCTTAGGCCTCGCATCGTGCACGCGGGTCCTAAGCCGTACCGATATTCATGTACTCATGTACATGTTCTTGTACTCCCCCAGCCGGTCACATAGGTTAGTTGTATTTCAAACATTGAGCACATGTCATGTCTTGTACTTCAGGTTCATAGTTATATTCCTGTACTTTATTTTCTGTACTTACGTTCCTGTACTTTCATGTTCATTTCCTGTATTTCATATTTCATGTTCTCCTGTATTCATTTTCATATCATGATGTTCTTGTTCATTACCTAGAACTGTACTTTGCTCCACTCCTGACTAGGATATGTTGCAGGTGAGATGTAGGCTCTGTGTGACACCTACTATGGCCGTGAGCCTATAGATACAGTAGAGCCAGCTGGAGTTGCTCTGGACTTAGAGGCTGAGGAAGCCTAGTACCTACCTTTTTAGTTCACTTGGACTTTGTATTAGAGACATAAGTTTACATTTCACTGCTAGAAAATGTAATAACTCTTAAATATGTACTTTGATTCTGGGATTCGATAATGTAGATGATGTGGTTGTATTCATTCTTATATAGACTTGCAGTTTCCCTAGCTTGGTACAGCGTACTTCGCCGTGTCTAACGACGAAGGCTGGACGTGTCCGACTCGTGTCCGATTATTCGGGAACGGGTCGTGACATGTTTTTAGTGGTGGCCCATACAGGTCTTTTCTAATTGTACCTAGGTATTAGTGTACTATTGGGGGACTTGATTTAAACTAGGGAAACTTGATCACAGCATAGGAAAATCGGGTACATCGGGTGTATATGGATATTATATAAACATTTACATTTACTTGTAGGTTAGGTTTTATCAATCACAAAGTTTTTTTTGTTGCAGGATGGTCACTACGAGGAAGACCGCGGATCAGCCCGGAGTTGCAGGCAATTCGGGACAGTCTGCACCAGACATTCCGTTAGAGCAGCTTTCGCCACCGCCTCCTATCTTTCCTCTGCTACTCCCGACGATGACGTTCGACGACGCTCAGGTGATGGCCATGTTCCAGCAGTTCATGAAGGCCCAGAACCACCAGGCCGTACAGTTTCAGGCGACAGTCATGGATGCACTCAGGACTCGAGAGACAGCAGCACCAGCACCGGTAGCACCTCCAGCACCAACAACACCGAGACCGGGGACTGCCAGAGACTACCAGAACCTATGTCCGATGGATTTCTGGGACCACGAGGGGATTATTTATGCAGATGAGTGGCTGGAAAATGTAGAGCGGACATTGAAGATGGCGAGGATCTCAGATGACCTGAAGGTGGAAGTTACGAGCATGCGACTTTTTGACCTTGGCAGAGCTTGGTACCGAGAGGAGCCCCAGTTAGCTGAGCCCCAGGTTCTTTGGGCAGACTTTAAAACTCTGTTCAAGGAGAAGTTTTTCTCTGACGTGGAGTGAGATGAGCTTCGGATGCAGTTTGAGGCGTTGCAGCAGGGGACCATGACCGTGGCGGAGTACACATCAGAGTTCACTCGACTCAGCAGGTTCGCGGAGAGCCTAGTCAGTACACCAGAGGATAGGGCTTGGAGGTTCAAAAAGGGCCTTACCAGAGAGTTGCGGCATACAGTGGTGATCAGCCAAGCGACGACCTATGCGAGCATCCTCAAGATTGCTCAGGCTGTGGAGAAAGAGGCGGATCCGACGCTGAAAAGGGACCAAGAAATCGGCAGCAGCAGCTTCCAGACACCGACGAAGAGGACTCAGACTCGGATTCAGGCGAGGCCACAATAGCCGACACAGCAGCATCACTGTCCAGCCAGAGTCCATGCACATCAGCCATAGAGACAGCCGCAAGTAGCTACTTGCGCTTTTTGTTACCGGCCACGACACCGCTTCGACGAGTGCCACAAGAGGCTTGGGCTCTGCTTATTTTGTGGATCAGATGCACACCAGATGAGAGACTGCCCACAGGCTGCAGCTCGACTGACATGAGGACCTCGAGGAGCCGGAGGACCACCACCTGCACCACCCAGAGTACTACCAGCTGCACCACAGAGAGTTCAGGCTTTACCTACTCAGCAGCAGCATTTTACACAGCATCAACAGCAGAGGGGACCACCACAGTAGGGACATGCTTACGGTATGGCCGCAGTTGAGGAGGATGAGGCAGTTCCAGATGTGATCACAGGTTCTATCCTTTTACATTCATTTTCTGCCATTGAATTGTTTGATTCTGGAGCCACACATAGCTATGTATCATATGAGTTTCTACATAGATACGACTTCACACCTAAGCCCACTAGGAGGAACTGTCGGATAATGACAGGAGGAGGGGTAGTACCAGTTAGTGAGATAGTTGATTGCCCTATCACTATAGCTGGGAGGGAGCTTAAGGCTCGACTTCTAGTGATGCCATTGCCCGGATTTGATATAGTCCTCGACATCAATTGGATGAGCGAGCAGTTTGCTGTAATAGACTACCATAAAGGGAAGGTGATTTTCAGCCCGCCTGGAGTTCCACCGTTCGAGATCAGCAGACGAGTTGCAGAGAGGCCAGAGAGAGTCTACTTCGGAGTAGTTGCAGAAGACCAGGAGTTGCCGCACCCATTGATTGCATAATTTCTAGACATTTTTCTCGAAGAGTTGCCAGGATTGCCGCCATATCGAGATGTAGAGTTCAGCATCGACCTAGTGCCTGGATCAGCACCGAAGTCCCAGCATTGCTACAAGTTCAACCCGAAGGAAGCTGCAGAGTTGAAGGCCCAGATTGATGAGTTGGAAGGCAAGGGTTTTATTCAGTCCGGTGCTTTACCTTGGGGAGCACCGGTACTTTTTGTGCCGAAGAAGGATGGGACTGTTAGAATGTGTATCGATTACCATGCACTCAATAACATCACCATCAAGAATAAATACCCATTGTCGCGGATTGAAGAGCTGTTTGAGCAGCTTAGTGGAGCGAAGGTCTTTTCCAAGATTGACCTTCGGTTGGAATATCATCAGATGAAGGTTCGAGTGCAGGATATTTCGAAGACAGCTTTTAATACCCGTTACGGTCAGTATAAATTCTTAGTGATGCCGTTCGGACTCACCAATGCCCCAGCAGTGTTTATGAACTTGATGAATAAAGTTTTTCACAAGTATTTGGACATGTTTGTCGTAGTCTTCATTGACGACATTCTGATCTATTCGAAAACTGAGAAGGAGCATGTGGAGCACTTGTAGATTATGTTGGAGATTCTACGGAAGAAGAAGTTGTACGGGAAGCTCTCGAAGTGTGAGTTTTTTTGGGCAGAGTGGAGTTCTTGGGGCATGTGGTGACTGGAGAGGGAATTTTTGTGGATCCCAAGAAGATTGAAGCTGTAGAGGCATGGGCACCTCCCAAGTCAGTAGCAGAGATTCGTAGTTTCCTGGGGCTAGCAGGTTACTACTGGAAGTTTGTGAAGGATTTTTCTAAGATAGCAGAGCCAATGACGAAGCTTACGCGGAAGGACGAGGAGTTCATCTGGAGCGACACCTGCCAGTCAGCATTTGAAGAATTAAAAAGAAGACTCACTACAGTGCCAGTTCTAGCCTTGCCATCCAGATCTGGAGGATTCGTTATCTACAGCGATGCATCAAGGAAAGGCTTAGGATGTGTGCTTGAGCAGAACAAGAGGGTCATTGCTTATGCTTCTAGACAGTTGAGGCCTCATGAGAAGAATTACCCTATACATGACTTGGATTTTGCAACAGTCATTTTTGCCTTGAAACTGTGGAAGCACTATTTGTGTGGAGAGAGAGTGGACATCTTCACGGACCATAAAAGCCTGAAGTATGTCTTTACTCAGAAGGAGCTGAATATGTGGCAGCACAGATGGATAAAACTCATGAAGGATTTCGACATCAATCTGCAATACCATCCTGGAAAGGCGAATGTGGTAGCAGATGCTCTTAGTCGATATCATGTTGCTATATTTCTCACTATGGATCGACATCTTCTAGAGGACCTTGAGAGTCTGGAGATTGAGATTGTTCTTCCGGTAGTTGGAGGGCAGCTGATGCACATGCAGATATAGTCGAGACTGTTAAAAAAGATCAAGGAGGCCCAGTTTCTAGATGAGAGACTATGATGTCTCAGAGGCCAGGCAGAGGCAGGATTGCTTGATGATTTTACTATTGCAGAGGATGGATCCCTGAGGCATGAAAACCAGTTGTGTGTGCCCAAGGACTTGCAGGAGAAGGTTATGCAGGAAGCCCACCAGTCGCAGTATTCTATTCATCCTGGATCTACCAAGATGTGTAAGGATCTGCAGGAGTATGTATGGTGGTATGGAATGAAACGAGAGGTTGCCAGATTTGTTTCCAGATGCCTTGTGAGCCAGCAAGTCAAGGCGGAGCGCCAGAGACCAGCAGGATTACTCCAGCCTTTACCTATTCTGGAATGGAAGTGAAAACACATCACTATGGACTTCGTCTCTAGTTTACCGCGTACGTCCGGTGGCAAGGATGCTATTTGGGTTATCGTGGACAAATTGACGAAATCTGCTCACTTTATTCCGTTCAAGGTAGGGCTGTCGACCGAGAAGCTTGCAGACCTCTACATGCGTCAGATCGTACGAATTCATGGAGTACCAGTGCATATCATTTCAGACAGGGACAGCCGCTTCACATCACACTTATAAAGGAGTCTACAGCTCAGCTTGGGTTCACAGTTGAAGTTCAGCACCGCCTATCATCCACAGACGGACGGGCAGTCCGAGAGGACCATTCAGATATTTGAGGACATGCTGCCGGTTTACGCACTCGACTTCGGCGGTTCGTGGGAGGATCACTTACATCTTGTAGAGTTTGCCTATAACAACAGTTATCAGGCTAGCATTAAGATGACACAGTTCGAGGTACTATATGGACGAAGATGTTGTACACATTTATCTTGGGACGACGTTGGTGAGAGAATTTTGCTTGGGCCAGAGATGGTGGTAGACTCAGCTGAGAAGGTCAGACTGATCAGATAGCGTCTCAGAGTTGCACAGGTCGGTAGAAGCACTGGGCGGACAGCAACAGACGGCCACTGGAGTTCGCAGTTGGAGATAGAGTGTTCCTGAAGATCTCGCCGACCAGAGGCATCATTCATTTTGGCAGAGGCGGGAAGCTCAGTCCGAGGTACATCGGGCCATTCGACGTGACGACACGGATTGGCGAGGTGGCATACCGACTAGCGCTTCCGGCTAGCTTGGAGGGAGTACATGACGTCTTTCACGTATCTCAGCTTCGACACTACATTCAAGATCCGAGCCATGTGGTAGACTATTCAGAGCTAGAGGTGGGTCCGAGCTTGACCTACGAGGAGCAGCCATTGGAGATTCTTGATCGGAGGGAGAAACAACTGCAGAATCAGACTATACCGCTTGTCCGAGTCATGTGGAAATACCACGCTCCGGGAGAGTCCACATGGGAGCGCGAGGATGAGATGCGAGAGCGCTATCCTAGTTTGTTTGCTTAATTGTATTCTGGTTTTCAAAATTTTAGATTCAATAAATGATTTGTGTTAAAATAATTAATTGTGATTTTGTTTTGTTGTCTCTCGAATTTTGAGGACGAAATTATTTTAAGGGAGAGAGATTTGTAACTCCACTTTTCCATTTTCGAGAATTTTAAAATTTCTAATAATAATAATTCATTTCATTTTTATTTTATTTTGGAGGGAAGGAAATTAGGAGCAGGAATTTGAATTTGAAAGTTTGTTGTAACAAACAAACTTGTGGCCCACCACTCACTCTTCTTTTCTAACTGATTTCTGCACTCAGTGTAATATATGAAAAGGAAAGGGGCTCTTTTACATTTTTGCCTAGAGCTGGGGGGTGTTTTTGCAAAATTGTCACTTGCCTATATATTATACTTGCGGAGAGAGAGAATATATTTCTCCTCACTCGATTTCTTTCCAGTGCTCTCACTGAGCACTTCGTCCCCAAATTCCCCGAGCTCTAATCCTAATTTCTTCCGACGTCGGCGAGATGGAGATGACAACGGCGGGAATCGGCTCCTCCGGTGACTGAGAACAGAGGCTGACGACGAAGACGAAGGCAACTGCAATCTCGTCGACTCAGCGGCGACGCTCGATCGGGAAATTGTTTCCTTCTCCAACGATCCTCTTTCTCTTGGTGGGCGACTGCGACAGCTGCATCGATGGCGAGTAATGGTGAGTTTCATTCCACTCATCTTTCCAAATCTTGAGATTTGATTAATTTGATTCCTCTGACTTAGAAATTTCCAGATCCATCTTGCTTCCTTCTCCGACGGCCGAGAGCTCGTTGTTCCCTCTAAATCTAGTGAGTTCAGGTAAGCTTGAGTCGAATGCTCTCGATTTACTCTAGATCCAAACATTCATGGAATTATTTTCTGATCGATTTCTTATTTGTTCAGTCATAGCTAAATTTCATGGATCGACGATCGTTTTCTTCTTTAATTGTTTTAATAGTGCATAGTTGAGGAGAGTTCTCAAATTTCTTTCTATTAAAGTTCACTGTGATATTCGTTTGATCTCTCGAATATTTGTTGTTGAAAGCAGAGTTTTGATAATCCGAGACTTCAATCACATATATGAAAAGGAAAGGGGCTCTTTTATATTTTTGCCTAGAGCTGGGGGGTGTTTTTGCAAAATTGTCACTTGCCTATATATTATACTTGCGGAGAGAGAGAATATATTTCTCCTCACTCGATTTCTTTCCAGTGCTCTCACTGAGCACTTCGTCCCCAAATTCCCCGAGCTCTAACCCTAATTTCTTTCGACGTCGGCGAGATGGAGACGACAACGGCGGGAATCGGTTCCTCCGGTGACTGAGAACAGAGGCTGACGACGACGACGACGACGAAGGCAACTGCAATCTCGTCGACTCAGCGGCGACGCTCGATCGGGAATTTGTTTCCTTCTCCAACGATCCTCTTTCTCTCGGTGGGCGACTGCGATAGCTGCATCGATGGCGAGTAATGGTGAGTTTCATTCCACTCATCTTTCCAAATCTTGAGATTTGATTAATTTGATTCCTCTGACTTAGAAATTTCCAGATCCATCTTGCTTCCTTCTCCGATGGCCGAGAGCTCGTTGTTCCCTCTAAATCTATTGAGTTCAGGTAAGCTTGAGTCGAATGCTCTCGATTTACTCTAGATCCAAACATTCATGGAATTATTTTCTGATCGATTTCTTATTTGTTCAGTCATAGCTAAATTTCATGGATCGACGATCGTTTTCTTCTTTAATTGTTTTAATAGTGCATAGTTAAGGAGAGTTCTCAAATTTCTTTCTATTAAAGTTTACTATGATATTCGTTTGATCTCTCGAATATTTATTGTTGAGAGCAGAGTTTTGATAATCCGAGACTTTAATCACATTCTGTTTAAAACTAGTTGTCGATCTGTTGATCCCAGATTTTGGTAAGTATTTTGATTTGGGATACTTAATGTTGAATATTCTCGATTCAATTTGATAACGTCGATCTTCTAAATTTTCTTTTTTCCTTGTTATGTATGATCCATGCTGCTCAAGCAGAGATCGATTCTTTGGACACGAAGAAGTGTTGAATTCTGTAGAGCGTGCCTCTTACCATTCTTCAGGTAATTATGCTATCTTTCTATTACTTTTTAATCTATGTTTCTGTTTTTAAGCACAGTTTTGGCCAGGGTCTATCCTTATGTACGTTGCCGTAGCTGTGTCTTTGGGTTGTGACCAAGCTCGCCGTGTCCAAGCTATACCTGTGTTTGTAGTCTCAATTAGTTTGCTTGCATACCAGTATTTTGCGTGCCAAGTTATTCGTGTTCAGTATGCGTGGAATCATTGCAAGTTTGGGTGTGTTTCGAAGACCAGGGTCATGTGCTGGATCTCTGTGATGGATCGGGAATGTTTTCTTATTTATATTTCAATTTGGTTGTAGATAATTATTTTTTATTTATATTTTGTATAGAGTTTTGTATAAATTGTGTCTGATGGAATTTTCTCTATTCTTGTTGGGTTCGGACAAGTAGGGGTGGGAGTTGGATAGTTTCTGAGTTTTGAGTTATTGTTGACTGATTCCTATTTTGCTGAATCAAGTCGTATAATATATTTCTGCAATATTGCCTGTTGGATGCAGTGAGATTTTTAACCTAAATTTAGAGTTGAGAAAATACGATTTAGCTACCTCCTTTGAGCTTATGAGTTTGATACATTTTTGTGCTTAAATGAGTATGTCTGAGCTGATTCATAACTGAACCATATTATGAATAAGCAACAGCTGTGGTTTGCCTGTATGGAAGGTCGGGCTAGTTTAAACTTGAGTTTGAATATTTGAATTGATAGGTCTTGGCTGATGGGCTCTAAACATGAAGATGGAGTAGTATCGTAACCAAATATTGTATCTAATTGCTAAGAGGTACTGATTAGGAAATAGCTTCTAAACAACCAACTATTTCTTATAAATATTTTAAAGATTAGCTTAGTACTGTTATCAAGTTTTCATAATAGATTAAGTGGTCAAAATTTCTATTTTTGATTCTCACCTTTTATTTAAATAGGATAAGAAATTAGATAAGGTTTTATCTATGATTTAAATTCTTAAGGAATACTAATCAGGATTAGCTAGAGTAGTCTTAGAAATTAATCAACTTGTATCAAATTATAACAGGGGGACATCCAGCTTCAGTGATTACTTGTACTTTTCCGGAGCAAGACAAGTACTGTTCTATGGTTATTGTGCATTTACATATCTTGTACTTTTCTTGTGACACATCATGACACGATATCTTGTACTCTCGTACTTTCCTGTTCTTGTACTTGTGTCGGGAGGAAAAATACACTAGCTATGTTACCAAACCCGGTTACTATATTCATGTAGACAGCTTAGGCCTCGCATCGTGCACGCGGATCCTAAGCGGTACCGATATTCATGTACTCCTGTACTCCCCCAGTCGGTCACATATGTTAGTTGTATTTCAAACATTGAGCACATATCATGTCTTGTCCTTCAGGTTCATAGTTACATTCATGTACTTTATTTCTTGTACTTATGTTCCTGTACTTTTCTGTTCTTTTTTGTATTTCATATTTTATGTTCTCCTGTATTCATTTTCATATCATGATGTTCTTGTTCATTACCTAGAACTGTACTTTTCTCCGCTCCTGACCTGGATGTGTTGCAAGTGAGATGAAGGCTCTGTGTGACACCTACTATGGCCGTGAGCCTATAGATGCAGTAGAGCCAGCTGGAGTTGCTCTGGACTTAGAGGCTGAGGAAGCCTAGTACCGACCTTTTTAGTTCACTTGGACTTTGTATTAGAGACATCAATTTACATTTCATTGCTGAAAAATATAATAACTCTTAGATATGTACTTTGATTCTGGGATTCGATATTGTAGATGCTGTGGTTGTTTTCATTCTTATCTGGACTTGTAGTTTTCCTAGCTTGGTACAACTTACTTCGCCGTGTCTAACGACGAAGGCTGGACGTGTCCCACTCGTGTCCGATTATTCGGGAACGGGTCGTGACAGAGTGAAAGGGACCGGGCCCTCTTCATGGGGGAAGAGGTTTGTCCGTTGGAGTATATATATATATATATATATATATATATATATATATATATATATATATATATATATATATATATATATATATATAATATATATATATATATATATATATATATATGGTCAAGGTCAAATACATCACGTAAATATATATATATATATATATATATATATATATATATATATAAACTCTCCTCATGCTCCTGGGCTCCTGCTCCACGAGGGGCCTTCCCCTCGCCTAGCCCCTCTTCCCCGTCCTCTTCCTCCCTCCTCTTCCCCATGTCTTCGGCTTCCCGGATTCCGCTGCTGCACCCCCTGGCCTCCAGACCTTTTGGCGCTGTTAGGGCTTCCTCCCGTTGCTCCGGGAGCTTCTTCGTCCTCCCTCCTCCACTCTTTCCCTCTCCCGTTCTGCCGACCCTTTCGCCTCCCACCGGACAGATGTCGGCCGGCTTCCCGCCTCTCGTCGGGTGTTCATTTGGTCGCCGCCCCCCTCCACCCTGCTTCTTGGTGGCGGGCGGAGCAGTATCAATCAGTTTGTCTAGGCGGTGGGCCTCTGCCTGCCCTCTCCTCCCCTCGGGAGACGCATCCGCCAGCGCCTCGGTTCCCATGCGATCCAGCTGTTTTGAAAGTTTGAACGCTTCTCTTTTACCCACGTCCTCGGTTTTCCTACCCTCCAGTTTTAGTCCTCATGTGATTCAGTACGGAGGCTCCTGCTCGAGTGCAGTGCCTCCTGTTGGAGAGAGCCCCTCGGGCCGTGTGCTTGTCTCGCCTCAGCGCCTGCTCGGTCAGCTGATGGCGCCTTCCCATGTCCCTCCCTCTATAGGCGCATGCTCGTTACTCCCCACGTTTGTGGATGAGTACTCCTCTATTAGAGCTCGCCCGAGGCTGTGGGGCCCAGCTCTGTAGGCGTACAGTATTTGCTGTCGGGTTGCGCCAGCCCCATTGATGTGGGGCCCGGCTCAGTTGGTGCCCGGTCTTTGCTGCCTTGTTGTGCCAGCACTATTGAGGTGGGGCCTAGCTATGTTGGCGCCCAGACTTTGCAGTCGAGTTACGCCTGCCCTATTAATGTGGGGATCGGTCTGACCCTGCTGACTCCAGGCGCCCTTGCTTCAGGTGGCACCTCGGCACCTTTTGCGCGCTTGGTCTCTGCGCACTCCAGGTCGCCTACCCCCCTCCATTGCAGCAGCTCATTTTCCTTCTGGCTCCCCCCAGTCATCCCCTCGGTGGCGCTCACTACTCCAAGTCTTTCTCTCATGTCGACTTTTTATCGGTAGCCGGCGTAGGTGCCTCAGCGCTCTTAGTCTTTTCGCCCCTTGTTGGTGGAGCAGGCGGCTGCAATTCTATTAACCTGGCACCTCGGAACCTCGTGCTCCCTGTTGGTGGCGCAGGCATTCGTGACCTTACTGCGCCATCTATACAGTCTGCACTTCCCGCGGGTTCAGTCCCTCCAGCATCCTCGCCCTCCACCAGGCAGCATCCTCCACCTCCACCGTCCTACGCGGAGCCGCTCAGGCCTGACCTGGCAGAGAAATACTTCATTCTTCCCAAGAAAATCAACCTCCAGGACATCGATTATTCCACACCGTCAGACAATCAGCCGTTATCTATTCCCTTCTCCTTGGACGAAATCTTCTCTTTATCCATTACCTTTTCTAAGACCTTTGTCTTAAAATTCTCTGCGGGTTGTCCGAAGCTTGCTAGAGTCCAGGAAGTGATCGCCGCATGGGGCCTCACTTCGGGATACAGGGTAGCTCCCATGGATCACAAACATATGTTCTTTCACCTTTCATCGAAGAGCGACTACCAGAAGGTTTGGACCAGAGGTTCTGGAAGGATCGACAATTACAACATAAAACTCATCAAATGGACCCATACTTCAATACCAAAGAAGACTCGGCTATTGTGTCAGCCTGCATCACTCTCCCAAACCTACCCCTGATATGCTTCACCCCGCAGCCATGAAGAGAATCACCAACTCCTTTGGGACATTGTGGCCTTGGCGGAAGAAACCCGTAACCTCACCAGGGAAAACTACGTCAGAATTTGCATAGAACTCGATCTATCGAAGGACCTGCCCAATCAAATCCAGATAGAGCTTGGAAATAAGATGCACGTCCAGCATATTGTATATGACAACAACGTAATCTTTTGCAAGCACTGCCATTTGCGTGGCCATTCCACAAACACTGTTACAAGGCGCACCCGGAGCTGAAGAAAAAATAAGTCATAGGGCAGCTTCCTCTCGACGAACAAACAAAATCTCCAACCCCCGATCCTTCCACTTCCGTATTCGCACGTCCGATTTGAGAGCAGCGCTGGTACCTCCTGTCACTCATCCCCAGCTCCTCAGAGCAGAGCCATGGTGCCTACATAACCCCAACAATCAACCACTCCAAAAATTGATATGCTTGACTCTGAATTTTTCGACAATCCACATGAGACTTCCCCCTCTGAAGCCATCACTAGGGTGACCACTCCGGCGTCAGGATCGGAGAACACCGGAGATAGTGGCATGGAGGCGGAGATCGATCTTCAGCCTCCGGAGAATCAACCGGGATCAGGCCAAGGGGACATCTACACACAAGAAACATTTACCTCCTCCTCTACTCATAATACTCTGAACGTGCGAGCAGACTCACTGGCTACATTGGTCAGGCCCCAGTTACCTGATGCCAACAGGTCATTGAGGCGGGCTTCAACGACCCGCACAATCACTTAGAAGATTAACAAAAATTACCGGAGAGGCCTACATGCACCTAGACAAGGAAACTTATGAGATGACTACTATCCACAACCTCAGAAAGGACGGACAGGAGGTTACCGCATTCAGTAAATCAAATAAAAGAAGAAAAAGAGCAACAAAGAGATCATGGGCATGATTGGAATGTTAGGGGTCTGGTAAACAAACTAACCTTAAAAAGAGTTATCAGTCTCAAAAAAATCCACAGAATTGATATATTAGTCATTATTGAACCTAAACTCCCCCACAAGAAACTTAAATCCATCCAGCTTCAGTTAGGATTCCCCTCCGCCGTGGCGGGATGTCACGACATCTGGTTCCTTTTCTCGGCTGATGTTAAGTACGGAGTTATCCACGACTCCAGGCATGAGCTTTCGTGGGTAGTAGAACATCCCACGCTTCAATCCCATTCCCTCATGTCCGCGGAAGCTGTGACCTTGCGGAACGCAGACAACTTTGGGACAACCTGAGGGCCATCCATTCTAACCACACCAACCTTCTATGGCTCTGTGTAGGTGACTTCAACGCGATCACTTGCAGAGAGGATAAGTCCGGGGGCCGTACACCCCCTCTGGCGGCCATGAACGACTTCAATAGCTTCATTTTCTACGCCCTTTTGTCCCCCTCCAGTACTCCGGCAACGCTTTCAACTGGTGTAACTTGCAAGAAGGAGCCATTCGGCAATACTCCTGATTGGACCGTGCCCTTATTAATGCTCAGTAGGCAGATATGGACATCATTTCCAATCTCTCGTACCTCAACTTCATCGAATCGGACCATTCCCCTGCTCATTGAAATCAGAAGCAACTTGAACCAGACAAGAAAAATTTCATTTCCTAGACCTCTGAAGCCATCACCCTCAGTTTAGAAACACAGTGGAAGCAGCGTGGAGCACCCCCTGCAAACTCGACCCTCTTCGTTGCGTGACGGCCAAGCTGAAAGCCACGAGAAAAGCCCTTACTGTCTTGAGCAAGGAAGCTTTTGGAGATATCTTCCATGCCGTTCGCACAACTGAGGACGACGTTCCCCGTGTAGAGGTTCTATTTGCCTCCGACAGATCCCCGGAGGCACGCGCCTCCCTCAACCTCATCAAAGCACTGTTGAAGTACCGGTTGAAAGTTGAAACGGAATTTTGGAAACAGAAAGCAAGACTGACTTGGGACATCGAAGGCGACATAAACTCTAGCTACTTTCACTCATGTGTCAATGGGCGCAGACATCAACTCAACCTTCATCAGATCGCAGACGAAAACGGCCACATTCTGAAAGATCAACGTGGTATCCAATCCGCGGATGCTGATTTCTTCTCTAAGTTATTTACCAAAGATAACATTGTAAAGGATGTGGAATTCTTAGCTGTGATCCCTAGTCTGATCAAAGATAGTGACAATACTCAACTCCAACTTCCCCTTCCGAGATTGAAGTCAAAGAAGCAGTTTGGGCCCTCAACGAACACAACGCTCCAGGACCTGATGGGTTCACCGGCGTCTTCTTCAGATCTTGCTGGGACATCATCAAGTCAGATATCCACGAGGTGGTCACTGCCTTCTTTCAAGGAGCGAAATACCCCAAATCCGGAGAGAAATACCCCAAATCTATTTTTGTGCCAACCTTATTCTCATCCTTAAGAAGGACAACTCGGAGACATTTAAAGACTTTCGACCCCTGAGCCTGTGCACCTTTACCAACAAAATCATCTCTAAGATTATTGCCAACCGCATGTCGGAACTTCTCCCCAAGATCATCTTTGAGGAGCAGAGCGACTTTGTTCGTGGTCGCAATATCTTAGACAACATCCTTCTGGCTCAAGAAATGATACCTGTATGAAATTCCCGGCTAGGGGAGGGAACATTGAGACCAAGCTGGGTATGGAGAAAGCCTACGACAGGCTTGACTGGCAATTCATGATATGGGTGTTCAAGGCTTTCGGGTTTTCCGAGACCTAGATTGATATCGTCTATAGATCCATCAGCAATTTATGGTTCTCCACAGTTATCAACGGACAAGCAAAAGGCTTCTTCAAATCTAGCAGAGGTGTCAGGCAGGGAGATCCAATATCTTCCACCATCTTCCGATCATTACCCATCTGGCTTACGCAGATGACATTCTTATCTTCTCCGCTTGGAACGTCGGGTCAGTAGAAGTGGTTCACAAAATGCTGGAGAGATACACTAGATGCTCCGGTCAGCGTATAAACCCCAACAAGAGTGTTATTTAGACTCACCATTCGGCCAACATGGAGCACTCTTCTATCCTAGCTAACATCACATCATTCTCAGTTGCTTACCCACCATTCTTATTTAGGATGCCCGCTGGTGTACGGCAGATCCAATACGGACATCTTTGAAGGACTAGTAGGCAAAGTTAGAAAGATCATAAAGGGGTGGCACAACGCGACCCTATCGTCGGGCTGGAAGATGATCCTGATCCAGCACGTCTCTTTCATTCCAATTTACACTCTCGCCACTTGCTCTCCCCCTAAAAAGGTTCTTACCTCAATTGAGAACCTTTTTCTAACTTCTTCTGGGGCACAATGACGGCAAGGACAAGCATCATTGGGCCAGTGGGACTCCATGGCCAGACTAATAGAGGAGGGGGTTAGGGTTTTGCATATTACATCACGTCGTGGACGCTTGCTCCATGAAGTTATGGTGGAAACTCAGGGAGGGAGGCACTATCTGGGCCTAGTTCATGAAGGCTAGATACAGTAGTACTCTCATCTGTAGCTGATTGTAACAATAGATCATCTGCATCCTGGCGTCGCATCCTTCACGGAAGAGATTGTGCCAAGCATTTGATCCGTCTCCAGCTGGGATCGGGCGTATCGTATACTTTTTGCGAATGCTGGCTCGGGGACGCCTTCTTCTGCAATCTCAGGCGGCTCCTCCCATCAACACCATTTATGACCTGTGGGGTAGCGATAGAGAATGGAATTGGGAGAGGGCTCGGGATGGATTGGTGAGGATGCTGCAGAGGTGTTGGCAGATTCCGAATAAAAGATCATCTCAGAGCCTGACGCACTGCAGTGGACTCCCTCGGCTGACGGTGCATTTTCTCTTGCATTGGCAAGGAGAATCGCTCGCGGTATAGGCGTGCCATCCCCATTTCAGGAGCATTCTGGCAGTCATGTATTCCCAAAAAATGGTCCTTCATAATCTGGAGAGCGCTCCGCAAGAAGCTACCTACAAACGATGCGCTCACCACCATCGGTTACTGTCTAGCCTCGGCGTGTCATTGTTGCTCAGAAAAACACACTGAGACTGCATAACACATTCTATACTCCAAAGACCTGGCGGCACAGGTGTAGATTCACTTCTCCAGGCGATGTCGACTAGGTCAGACTGGTGGGGGCTTCAATGATCCTAGTCACTTGGGGAAAAGTCTCGCATGGCCACCAGATCGTTGCAGCCGCCATCATGTGGGTCACATGGAAGAACCACAACAAATTTAGATACGAGGGTCGTATTTACAACTCCAACCATCTGATCAGAGAAGTTCTCCGACAGACCAACAAAACCAGACATTCCTGCCAGCACGTAAGGGAGATTTTCTAGCTCTCAGTATACTCCTGACTATTTTAGCCCTTGTTCTTTTGTTCATTTTGGGGTTGTGCCCGGGATTTCGCCCCTATTTGTTATCTTTTTGTCACGTTTTGCGCTTTTTTGTATAGGTTTCCGCATTTTGCGCCATGTATAATATGAGAGGTTGTTCTAAAATATATATATATTATATATATATATATAATATATATATATATATATATATATATATGGTCAAGGTCAAAGATATCACGTATATGCTTAATATATTATCCAATATATGGCGCTTGACGCACTAACCGAGCTTCTCCGATATACACGGAAGATGTTTGTTGTACTCCGAAGTATTATCCATATAAGTTGAGAATCCCGCTCAACTCTAAGGCCTCGTTTGGATCACGTAAAGGAAATAAATTCCCTTGTATTTCCATGGGAATGGGAAAGTAGGATTCCTGTCACATTTTCTTTCCGTTGTTTGGTAAAACAAGAAAACTACCTAGGAAAGGAAAACAAAATATAACAATGTTCCAATAATATCCTTACCTTTTAAAATAAAAATAATATTATAAAAATAACATTGATGGTAAAATAAGTAATGACACATGGTTACTTTTGTCATAACTTTTGTAATAAATGTTGGAAAAGGAGGAGGGAAAATCAATCCCATGAGTCTTGAGTGGAACCATATTCCCACCAATTTTTCCCCTTCTCAGGAAATTGATTCCCAAGTTTGTGGTTACCAAACAAAGAAAAAGAATAACTTTTCTTTCTTGGTTCCTTAAATTCGTGAACCAAACGAGGCCTAACAATAATGTCATCAAGCCAGGTGGACACATGCATGAGATCCTTAAGTCAGTTGGGCCTGCATATTAGTATACTACGTGGCAACATGTCCATATGGGACCCACATGCTAATAGCCCACGTGGTAATGTAGGACCTACATAATATGCAATCATCATAGCAACGTGAGGCCCGCATGTCAGTGGATAACGTAAGTAGAGCCAATATATTAAATATTAAATAGTTATTATAATTTGAGGAAATTTCATGGGGGGGTAAACTTTAGGGTAATTATAAGAAAGGGGGTAACTTTAGAGAATTTACAAAAAAAAAGGGTCATCCGACATCACAGATGGCGCCATAGGGCTGCCCCCCTGGCGACATCTGTGATGGCGCCAGAGGGCCGCCACCCCCTCGGCGCCATCATAGATGTCGCCAGACATCCCTTAGCGCCATGCTCTATGTCGCCGGGCCACCCCCTTCTAACGTTCCGCTTTCCAACGTTCATATTTCTAACGTTCACATTTCTAACGTTCGTATTTCTAACGGTTGGATATTGCATCTATATAAACGAGGTGATTGTGAGAGAATTTCATTCCCATTTCACTCTTTCTATTCTTCCTTCACTTTCTATTAGCAGCGCTTTACATTCTTCAAAATTTTCTACATATTAGAAGTTGTCCATTTTTTCGATATGGATCAGAGCCTAAGAATATTGTGCTCACATGGAGGTTCAGTAAATGGGTTATCATACGAAGGCGGTTTTACACAACTTCTTTTAACCGATCGTATTAGTACATAGATAGTCTATGAACTCTGATTATTAACTCTTTTTCTATTCGATATGAATTTATTTTAAGACATGTTTCGTTTTCATTGTTTGTTAATAGATTCTGATCAAGCATGGAATTTTGTTCTTGAAGTTAATTTGCAATCGTCATTTATAAGTATTTTTGTTACTCAAGTTTCTCCACCACTTGAAATGTTTTCACGTCCACGTGCTTCTAATTATGAAGTGGGTGGTAGTTCTTCTCGACCACTTCCAACTCATGAAGAAGAACAACCAGTAGATCTACCTATTAATGATGATTTTGATGATTTTCAAACTATTGAAAATAGTGATTATTTAATTGAAAATATAGATGATGATTTTGATGATACTTTTAGTAGTAGTACCACTCCTGAAATATTTGTCGGACAACAATTTGCTACACGGCTTGAGTTTAGAAATTTTATAAGTAATATAGCAATTGAACATAACTTTACATGAACCGGTAGTATGAACAATTCTAGGGGAATATTTATACTTGTGATCAACCAGCTTGTAATTGGAGAGTATATGCTAGACCCCTTGGCACAGGACAAATATTTTCATTAGTACATTAGAAAGTCGACATTCTTGTTTAAGTGGACTAACAAGAGGATGCCATCCATTAGCTACTGCTAAGTGGATTAAAAATAAGATTATTGATATAATTAGGGATAATCAGTCTTATAGTCCATCGCAAGTAGTAAAGGATATCCGTAGAGAACATCAGATACAAATTTCTTATGCCAAAGCTTGGAGAACCGAGAGATGGCATTAGCTAAAATAAACGGTAGTTATGCTGATGCCTATGCTAGTCTTGAGGAGTATGGTTTAAGAATTTTGGAGACAAATCCAGGCAGTAGAGTTTGTAAAAAACCACTGAAGACAATAGCTTTGAAAGAATTTTTATTTGTTTCAAAGCATGTATTGATAGTTTTTTAGCAGGTTGTTTACCAGTTATTAGTATTGATGGTACATTTCTTTCATCTAGATACCATGGTACATTATTTATTGCTTGTGCTCATGATCCTAATTATCAGTTATATCCAATTGCTTATGCTGTTGCTGAAGGTGAAAATACTGATTCATGGACATGGTTTCTAAACTGTTTAAGAAATACTTTTGAAAGATATTTAGATCACTGGAGTAGATTTTCATTTATATCTGATAAACAAAAGGGACTGATAAATGTTATGTGCTATTTTTCCAGAATCACACACTCTTTTGTATTCAACATTTTAAACAGAATTTAAAATCTGTCACCCGGATTACAAAATTTCATCGAATGTTAGACTCTCTTGCTAGATCGTATAATAAAACAGATGCTGACTATAGATTTGAAATAATCAAAGCCGAAAACATTGACACGTTTAACTGGTTTATTGGGATGAATGATGAAAATCGTAGTTTTGAACACTGGATAGCTGCTTATTCTTCTCATCTAGATTAGAAATTTACACTTCGAATCTTGCAGTTTCAATAGCTGGGTTAAGAATCTACGTGACAAACTGATAACAATGCTATTTGATGGAATTAGAGCAAAGATTATAACGCTTCAGGATAAGAATAGACTCCATGCTGAAAACCTAGAAACTGGATTCTGTCCAAGAATCATGAAATCAATGGCAAGTATAAATAGACAAAAACATTACTTGCAAATGTTACGCATTGATAGTTGCTTATTTAAAATGTTAGATTGTAAAACTAGCCGAACCTACGTAGTACGCTTGAACGAGAGCTATTGTTCTTGTTTAAGATGGTTTCATACACTTATGCCATGTATACATGCATGTTATGCTTGTAAGTCTTCCAACTACACTAATATTGAACTTTTTATTCTTCAATATTTTCTACTGACAAGTTGAAAAATGTGTATATGTCGCATATGGAACCAATTCCAGTACCGTACGAGCTTGAAGCTACTCTGACGCGAGGACCAATTGGAGTACCAGATGTTAGACGCAAAGCTGGAAGACCGAAGAAGAAGCGCATCCCTTCAAGCAATGAATCTACAAGAGATTTGTGTTGTAGTAACTGTCATGGAGTTGGACACAATAGAAGAAAATGTACTAGTCAACCTATGTAGTAACCGATGCATTGAAGTTGATAAATAAAGATGTAATCAAATGACAAAAAGAAATACTCTGTACATTTTACATATGAAAACAAATATAAGTTTCACTATTTCTAGCCAAATGTTTACAAAGAGTTTTGCAAATACTAGTCCTACGCCTTGGACGCTCCGGTTCTAGGGCAACCACCGGTTCAGGGGACTGAGCTGGCCTTGGAGTCACAATCGCCTGGGGTATCTGACTAGGCCTTGGAGACACAATCCGCTGGGTCTCTTGAGTTGGCCTAGGAGCGCTTGGAGTCGACAGCAACTGTGTATATTGTTCCATCTCCGCAAACCAATTGGTAAAAGTAGGTTGGGAGCTACTCGCGGCATAACCAGATGTTTCCCCACCGGCACAACCAGAAGTTCCCTCGCCAGTAGGTTGGTAAGATGCCCCCTCTCCATAAGGCGCCTCATCTGCAGAATGATAGAATGTCTCTTACGGAGGATGATAGGGTGCCTCCTCGCCAGGATGATAAGACGACTTACGGCTCTGTCTTTGACTAACATTGCCAGTTGGATTATCTGGAGGAATATATACAGGAGGCATGTGGGGCGCAGGACCATACTTAAGATCTCGTTCCATACCCTCCAAAATACGTTGTACTAGATTGAAAGTGCTAGCATAATCTCTATCGATAATCGCTTGAACCATTTCTGGACGCTAAATTTGAAAACATGTCAATTAATAAATAATAACTAACACAACGTTGTTCAAATAAATAATACTTACCAATTGACATATGTTATCTATAAATCGTCGCATACTGCAGTCATCCACGGCTCTATTAGTGAACCGTATCTCTTCAAATGTGTATGCTCTGTTACCTATACGTGGTGCTCCATACCAACGTCTGTATGTAATATCACCTAACCCTGAATCGTTAAAACCTGACATATAAGTCGACAATAAAACACTTGAAATTAAATAAGATATTAAATTTGAGCTTACAATCTTTAGGGGATTGAACAGGTCGTGACATGTTCAATATATTATATCGATCGGATCTCGTGTTCCATTCATGGAGATAACGTTGAATTCTAGAAAGCCGTCCATTTTGCTGTGGCTTTATATTCAGACGCATTAGGAATAGTTTGTACGCGACCGAACTGACGAAGAACACGATCATCAGGGTGGTACATGGTCCGATAATCATATAAGATGACCACGTTATAATGAATATTGGGATATGATATCCTTTGGATGTCGGAAGCATCGGCACGTATAATATACGGCATCCACGTAACCTATATGAGATTTTGTCAAGTCAATACATAAGCATAATTAAACACAAATGTATTACTTTTTACCTCGTCATGTGTTAGAGAGTCAAATTCGGTATGATAGATTGAGACAACCGGATGTCCACAATGTGCTTGGTCCACCACATCAGTAGTCCAACGTCTACCTACTGGAAAGACACCTAATTCGCGGCTAATGCTAGTCACCGGTCTACCGATCGCAAAATGCTCATATGCCCAGATCTAAGTACAAACAATAATACAAAATTAGATTATGTTAAGTAACGTTAATACTCTCTAGAATGATAAAATACCTGTAGGAGTGACATGCATCCAGTTAAATTTTTGTTATATCTTTTAAAGAGCTCGCAGTCACAAACTCTGTCAGAGAAGCATACAAGTAAGCTAAGACTGCGGCTCCCCATGCATAGCGTGCGGGTGAACCAAATGTTCCAGAAAAGGAAGAAGTCGAACAGTAATCCGACATCCGGTTGCGTTCGGAAAGAGAACTGAACCACATAGAGCGAGTAGATACGCCCTTGTGCAGCAAACAATCTGTAAACGTACGGTACTATGGGTTCCATATTCTCAATATAAATACATTAATAAACAAGTGAAGTTAAATACCCGCTCTTCGTCAATGTTAACTGGACCGTCAATTGTACGGTCTAGATCCATGAAGTTTCGCGTAACCAGTTTATAGTGACGTCGGACCTGACGTTTGTATCTTCGGACGGATCAATACCGAGATACCGTCTAATTGTAGTAGCAGCGCTTGATTGATTATCAAAAATATAGGCTCACCTGTAATTTTAAATTAGGTTTCTATATAAAAATTTCGTTACAAATTAATATTTAACAAATATTTACCTGCAATTGGTAACCCTAAAATATTGGCTACATCCAATAGAGTTACGGTCATCTCTCCTACCGGCAATTGGAAAGTGTTGTGTTGGGGCCACCAACGTTCCACTAGAGAAAATATTAAATCTCTGTCGTGCAACAAGAATCGAAGCTCATCTACATATCCAAAACCAAATACGTTAACTAAGCCATTTTGATATGTATTATCTCCCATGTGGCGTAGTTGTAGCGTTACGCCATTGTCCACGTTCACGCAACCGTACGTCCGGTTATAATCAAATAACTACAAATGAAACGAATGACAAAAATTAACTCTAATTCAATATACAATAAAATAACGAATAAATATGAACTTTTAAAATATTACCTTCGGTAAACACCAATGGGGATATGTGATTTTTTCGTTCTTGTTCCTCTCTTCAGTCGTCGGTCCGCCGGGAATACGACCATCGTTTCCAGCATTCATCTTCTCTGACTCTTAGCTCTTTAGTTCCTTCCTCTCTGGTGAGTGAATGTATATGTTCTTCCACTCGAACCCTCTTATATACATCTTCCACTCCTACCACCTGTGACGAATCTAAGAAAGCTAATCCTCAATTATAATTACATGGAAAAAAAATTAGCATTGGAAGAAGAGAAAGAGAATGTGGACAAATGAAAAGGGAGGGGGAATAATCAACATTTGAAAGAGGGAAGGAAGAGAACAAGATCCACGTGAAAGAGGGAGGGAAAAAGGGGGGTGGGAGGATGTCTGGCGACATCTATGATGGCGCCGAGGGGGGTGGCGGCCCTCTGGCGCCATCACAGATGTCGCCAGGGGGGGGGGGAAGCCCTATGGCACCATCTGCGATGTCGTTTCACTCCGTTTTGTGTAAATTTGTTAAAGTTATCCCCTTTCTTATAATTACCCTAAAGTTATTATTTTTGGATCCAATAAAGATACATAGTACGACTCCAATCTACCTTTTTATGTGGATCAAAATATACAAATTTTTAAATATAAGAATACTATTCTATAATTCTAATGTTGGATGACATTTTATTCTTACTGAACCTGTCATATATGAAGTTTATATTTCAATAGCCAGACACAAGTCAAGCTGACTAAGAGCATTTACAGTATAAAAGATTTTAGTGCAGCATTTTAACTTTACTTAGATTTTATAACACTTAATGACTGCAGTGGACACTTGTTAATACTTAAAAATTGCTAAAAAATTAGGAGATATTTCAGATTTGGAGCGTGTGCTAGCTCCACTACATTACTTTTTGGGTTCACCAAATTAATCGTTCTTACCAAACATGGAAAAAAAAAATAAAGAGAAAATTGGAATAATTTTTTTAGCAAACATGGAAAAGAAAAAAAAATAAAGAGAAAAAAAATAAATGATGTTAATTTTGAGTATTTATTTGTAGTGTATCATTGTGTGCCAATGTCAAAAAAACACTATAAAAGTAATATTTTTTTTCAATTTTTAATAATTTAGAGTATGTATTTGAAGTGTATCCACTATGGATACTTTAATACAAGAAGTCATTATTTCTTTTGAGAACTTAAACGTAATTTTTTAAAAGTATTACATTCGATGCATATTCTCATTTGTTTTTATACCAATTTAGACCCCACTACATTATTTGACAAATATAATTATTGACTTTTATT
Source organism: Iris pallida (assembly GCA_029216955.1). Lineage (NCBI taxonomy): Eukaryota > Viridiplantae > Streptophyta > Magnoliopsida > Asparagales > Iridaceae > Iris > Iris pallida. Next base: position 174,700 of record JANAVB010035439.1, read on the forward strand.
TGAATAATATCTGTATCCATATTGTTAAAAAAAAGGTTTAATTGTACTAACCTTACGTATGTTATGTTTTATGTTTATTACTGGGATACTCCTATTTTAAAATATAACATGACATGCTCTTATTTCGAACATTATGTAGAGGAAACCATCTTTATTTTTTCCCATATCCACTGTCAATTAGTTTAAAATAAAGATATCTCGTGTAATAAACAAAAAACATAAAAAAAATGAATACAATTAACTCCAAAAAAAGTAAATACATATAAGAATTGTGTCCTCTCCAAATGCACTACTAATCTTAATGTATTGTTTGGGAAGAGAAAAAAAATGGGAGAAATAAAATATTGAGAGAAAAATAAGAGAAAAATTAAAAGTAGTTGTGTTTAGGAATGGGAAGAGAAAATGAGAGGAAAAAAGCTGGAAGAAAATTTCATGTGGGTCCCACTAAAAAAATTATTCTCCCGATAAAAATTGAGAGAGTTGAGAGGATTGTGGGAGAAATACCCAACTATCATTTCTATCAATTATGATTTAAAAAAAATTAAGGACTAAATGATAATTATATATTTCTCTACATACAAATAAAATATTACTTTCAAACCTTTTCTTTTCCTACTTTTTTGTCATCCAAACAAGTGAAGAAAAAAAAATAATTTTACCTTATTTTATTCTCCTCAAATTTTCTTTACCTCCTTAAAAGTGTTCCCAAACACACTGTAAGGTCATTTGGTTCGTAGAATGGAAGGGAAAGTAAATAAATTTTTGGCATTTCCTTTCCTTTGGAAAATTATATTTCCTATTGATTTTTCTTTCTGGTGTTTGAAAATGCCAAGGAATTTGGAAACGAAAGTGAATACTTAAATATGGAAAAATAATTCCTTACTAACTTGCTTGGATGGATGTAATCACTTTTTTCTCTAATTTTTCTTCTATTGTGAATCATTTTTTTCCTCCTCAAATTTTTTGGCACCCAAATATAAAAAATATTCACTTTACTTTTTTACCCGATGATTCTGCGAACCAAATGATGCGTAATAGTCAAGACTTGACATATCTTTAAAAGCAAATGAATGACGAAATGTTTAATCCAACCATTTGGCCCATTTTCTCTTGAATCCGGTTCAATCGGGTCCGGACCTTGTTCGGGTTGAAGTAATAAGTGCCACTTCCACAAAATGAGTCACCCGAAGGGGTTATCTTCGCCATTTCGCAAAGCGCGGGAAAATGCTCGAAAGCACATCATCCCCATCTCCTTGTGCGCCCAAATAAACTAAAACTAGGGTTTCCCATTCCAATCTAGTGTTTCTTTCTCTCTTCTCCTCCCTCTCCCGAAATCGACCAGATCGGAAACCCTAATCCACCATGAACAGAGAAGGAAAGAGAAAGGACCGGTTCAACCCCGGTGGAACCAGTCGAAGCAGAAGCTCCGGGTCACCCGAGGAAGTTATTGAGAGCAAGCTAGGGTTCCATCCCTTCACCGAAGGGGAGAAGAGGCTCGGCTGGTGCTGACTCTTGCTCCAGTAAGTAGTCCACTCCACGATCAAATTTCCATTTCGATCCCGTAATTTCCCCCTAAATTTGTGATCCGTCTGCAGTCCTCATGGGAGGACGAGGAAACAAGCAAGATCCATAGCTGCGTCGACCTCTACTTCGTTTCCCAGGTAAACATTTCCCCTAAAAACGCCGATTCTGGAGGGTCATGGTGTGTTTTGTGTCGTGTCGGATAGGTGTCCGTGCTTACGAGACTAGAAAAGAAATGCAGGTTTTATTTCTTTGCATTCTTCGTTTCTAAAGTTGTCGAATTTTGCTGCTTCTAGGATGGATCCACTTTCAAAGCCAAGTACAAGTTTCCGCCGTATTTTTATGCTGCTACTAAGGTGACCGTCTAGGAAAATTGTTTTGTTTTCTTCTTCTCTGGAGGACGATATATTTGTTTCTATAATTTCAGACTTTTTGGTACAAATTTTGCAGGATAAGATGCAATTAGAAGTTGAATCATATCTCAGACGGCGATACGAAGGACAAATTGCGGATATAGAGATTGTCGATAAAGAGGATCTTGATTTAGTAAGCTTACTAGCTTAAATAATGTTTGTTTACTCATGTTAGAATTTGACATTGTTTGCTCGTGTAAATGTTTAAGCTTCATGTTTCTTACCTTTGTATGTTTAGCGACGTGTGTGTTCTTATTTTATCCAATAATCAAATCAGATATGATACCTAATGAGAAAGTTCATTACAATATTTTAAATTTACAAGTTCGCGTAGGATTCTTTTGCCCCCTTTCCCGAAGATATGTACCAGAAAATGACATCAAAATAGGCCAAAAGGAAAACCCCTAACCATAACTTGTTAATGTAATGGATAGTTAAGACTTCATTTTGAATACCTATTAATTCCTTTATTACCGAAATGATAGTAGCGAGGATCACTTGTTTTTGTACTTTAACTTCTTTCTTCACTGTATTAAATAGACCGTAGAAGAGGTTCAAGTTCAACAGCTTCTTGAATGTGTTTACTATTTCTCTCTTTTCCAGATGCTATTGACGGATTCACATTGTAAAAATTGAAATAAACTGCCCTTTTTTCCTACGGTCCAGTAGATACGACCTCTCTTATCTTGGTAAAAAACCTACTATCATTTGGTACATTTATACATTGCGCTGAGACTGTTCTCTGTATATGAATACTGAAACAGGCTAAAACCTACATCCATTTAGTACCTTTATAAATTGATGTTAAAACATGATTGTTTTGTGGGAAAGGATGGTATCAAGGAGATCCTAACCAAACTTCATCCATAGGGAAAAAGATTCAGTAGTAGATAAGTACTGACCATATGATACCTAGATGTATAAAAGGTCAGAGTGAGAAGATAATCCGGGTAGAAGCATCTGACTGGTACTGGTAATCGAGCATCAACATTTCTAATGACATATTTATCTTCACATAGTCTATCCTCCATAAAGCCATAAATCCTATGTTGTTGGTATCTTACGATACATGATACATATTGTAGAAAATAAAAAAAATGTTTATTAGTTTCTTGAGAGCCAAGTTTACTAGCTAGACATTTTGTCTTTATCACTTTTCTATGTTTTATATATGTAAGGTCTAGAGCCATAATGAAATATTCCATTGAGCAGCAATGCATTCTTGTTATCTACATGGTATAAGAGTAGGGGTGATCCTGACCCTTGCTCCTTCTGAAATAAAATACTACTACTACAATAAAAAATAATTAAAGAAATTATCCTACAAACCTAGCCATCGTCGCATTTGCCATAATTATCCAGTCTCCGTATCCATCCTCATTGCCTCATTGCCGATTGCCACTATTGTCGTCATCACCGAAGTGTTCGTCGTTGTTGTTCCCGTTCTATCCTAAGAACCCTACACCGTAAACCACTGCGAAACCATCTTCCTCATCCAACATTAGTACCACCACATTACACCACCACACTACTGTTTCACTGTCGAACTAAACGTTCTCGATCGCCTCTATACGTCAGTCCACATACTTCTTCCATCTCTTTCAGTTTCCTTCTTGATGTCGTAGCCACCTCAATGAAGATCTAGATTCGAAATTGAGTAACTGCACTGTCCTGTGCAACCATCACAGAGCCACCGTTTATGACACACTGAAGGATGTTGCGATCTCCTAGAGCCAATCTCTATCGACTCCCGACCTCTCTGATGCCCTACACACACATTCTCCATATCAAGATTCCCTTGCTATCACTTCCTATGAAGATGCTCGACCACACACCGACAACCCAGGCACTGCTCCGACCTCGTCGCGGGCGAACCACGCTTCCTTGTATACCTATTGCTGCTCCGGATCGCCATGTTCGTTCCAAAACCTTAAATCAAGAAATCACCCTCCCACTATTGGATTTAGATCAAACAATCTAGATCAACATCATATCCCCTTCTATTGTAGCCCTTGGATCAATATCCAAAGCCTTGTATTCAAATGATTTTCTTTATTATTAGTTTATTCATGTAAAAGTAAAACAAGGGAAATGCATGTAAAAAAATAAATTCGAGGGCTCCGCCATATAACTATGCGTTCCTCCATTCTTCACAAAATGACCACAACTTGTTTTAGTTGACATCATTTCTTCGTCAACAACTCTTTGTTTTGCTCATCTCTCTCTCAACATCGTTATCATTCACGATGACTATTTGACTTGACTACTCTCTTGGTCGTTTTATACGACACAATTGAGGGTCCTCGCGTCATGACAAACTCTTTGGTTGAGCGTATTCATGTGTCGACTTGTTGAGCACACTTGCATGCCGACAACTCTATTGGTTGAGTGTTTTTGTGCAACGACATCTACTCTCTCTCACATGCACTAATACTTTCAACTCAGGATCTTCCGTGTGTCCCAAATGTCTGCAACGTAGACACTCTCGTGTGCCCATATGGACACACTACGATGGTTACTTTTTTTTTTTTCAATTTCTCCGGTGTTCCTTCACATTCACATGTTCTAGCTTGTGGGGGAGTGTAAAAACTAAAACAGGTTTGTGTAGTTCTTGAGGGCCAATATTACTATCTAGCCATTGTCTTTATCATTCTTATAAGCTCTATATTGTAAGGCCTAGAACCATAGTGAAATATCCCAACGAGTAGCAATGCACTGTTTATTTTCTACACGTAGTTTATCATATGAAACGATACACTACCATTTTATTACGCATCGGTTGATATGATACATTATATGTAGACTGATAGGTAGTATTGAATTTTTTTAGTTGAGTCTTGTAATCTATACGTAATGATTTGGATTCTGGAACTAGATAGACCAGTAAAGATAAAACAAATAAAGATTTATGAGAAAATTATATTAAGTCATGTTTCTATATGAATTTAGAAGTACAGACCTAAATTCCTAGAGTTACTGTATCACATGATACTTGATACACGATACAATATGCAAGCAAATTGATATATGATATGTATTGCGAGTTGACAAGTTAGAATCATGTGGTTAAAATATGATTCAGGACATTCATAGTCTAGGCACTCTATGGATGTAAACCTACATTTACACCTTTGTGTTTATTGCAATGTGCCTTGTACATCTTTATTGTACACGGTTTGATTTTATACCTGTTATCTTGAATGCTTCACCCTTCACATTATTTATTATCATCAAGACTTCATGGTTTGTACAAGTCTGACATCAAATTCTACATGGCAGAGAAACCATCTTTCTGGTCTTTGTAGAACATTTGAAGATTAGCTTTGATACTGTTCAACAATTGATGAATGTGAAGACTGATCTAGTACATGTTGTCGAAAGGAATCGAGCTAAAATTGATGCTGCAGAAGCATTTGAATCAATATACAATGAGAAGAGGTAACTTTGCACTAAACATTACTTTTAACTAACTTTATATACCATGTCAAAAGTCTCATATCATACAATATTAATGTAATCTTCTGTTTCTATGTTATTTCTTCTTCCATGTGAACATTTGGTATTTGCATATCACAAATTATAAACTTGAAATCTGAAACTACTCATTTTGAGCGTTTGCAGCAAGGAAAGGCTACAAGATTATATTGACTGTATCATTGATCTTCGTGAATACGATGTTCCCTATCATGTTCGCTTTGCAATTGATAATGGTGAGTATTCCTTTTTGTTGCTAGCTGTAGTTGGCTATTTGAGATTTTTAACCTTAGTTTTTTATTCTTTCTGACATGTCTTGTTCTGACGGTTTTGCAGATGTCAGATGTGGGCAATGGTACGACATTAGTGTATCCACTAGTGGAATAATGCTAGAGAAAAGGCAAGATCTTCTTCAACGTGCTGAAGTTCATGTTTGTGCATTTGATATTGAAACAACCAAACTTCCATTGAAATTTCCTGATGCTGAATATGATCTGATAATGATGATATCTTATATGATTGATGGGCAAGGTTACTTGATCATAAATCGCGAGGTGAGATAAAGCTGCAATTTTCTTAATATTCACAGTTTTTGGTTTCTAATTGTGCACTAACTTATTCTCGTCTGTTAGTGTTTTTTCTGGTTGATTTTTGATTGGAAAGAGAAGTACTGAAAGGCAGCATTTCCATGACAAAGCATAGTTCTTGGTGTGTTTGTGCAAAAAGATTATGAAACAAAAAGTAATTCTACTTCTCATGAAAATAGCAGCAGCAACAACATACATTTTGAGGTTTCTACAGGAATCCTTTCTTCCATTCGGCTCTATTAGGAGTCATCTGCTGTCTAACATTATGAGGTGTTATATCCTTTTTCACAGTTTTGATCCAAGTCCATATAGGTCTATCACTAAGCAGAATCCTTTCTTCCATTCGGCTCTACTAAGAGTCTCTGCTGTCTAACAGTATGAAGTGATGTATCTTTTTTTCCACAGCCTTGATCCAAGTTCATGTACGTCTATTGCTAGTTTTAGCAGCTCCTATAACGAAGATCATCACTCCTAGTCCTAACTCCTAAGTGGTGTATCTATTGTCTTGGTTGCACATGTCCAAAATCATCATAATTTTTTTATTTTTTTATTTTTGTTCTTCATTGACTTATCTCCAACTTCCCATGAATGCACTCCCTTATTATCCTCTTTAATATACTATTATTGCCACTTATTTATCTCATAATTTCGTTTTAGGTACAGTCAAATTTATAGAAGTTATTGTTAATTCTTGAACATCCCGACCTGTAATGCATGGGACACATTCTCAACGAAATCGTCATAAAATTACATATTTGGGTGTATATCAAGAACACCCCCACCATTGCACTTTTATCAACAATCTTCCCTAAAATCATTTTGTATCACTTTGCCTCCTGGCATTTAAGATTTTGAGAAACTCATTAGAAAAGGACCAAAAGACCCCATTTTAATTAGTTAAATAGAGAAAAAAGAAGGTAATTTCGTCTCTCTCAAACTTTTTTTTTCTTTCTAAAAATCATGATTAAAGTGGCAAAGTGATGGAAAAGCAATGTTTGAGGGGATTGTTGCCAAAAGTGCACACATTAGACTACTTCCAAATATTACCCTAATAGTTATTGTTGTTTATTGGATTCATGGAAAAATATGAAAGAGGTTTTTATTTTTTGGAGAGGGGAAAAGGAGGTGCACAAAACATTTTAGGGTTTTTCTTTGCTATAAACAATGAGCACAATGAACCTATTTATAGGCATATTACATAATATGGAAAGATCTGGGCAATTACACCAACATTCAGTCGGTCATTAGCCTTCTTGGATCTTCTATTACAACGGAGCCTGATCTGACTTGTCAGGTTATACATATCGGTCATTTCGTCAAGGCTGAGATTGCACTCCTATATTGTATATTCCAGCACTTCCCCTCAAGTGGAGCATTGATTTTAATCATGCTCAACTTGAACAGTAAACCTTGGAATTGTACTTTCGATATCCCTTTGGTTGGGTACAATTCTCTAGAAAATAGAAATCGACCATTCTTTGATGAAGTTTTTGTCAATTTCGATATGGCATGTATGATCATGTTGTACCGGCACACTTGCCATGTAGATTGCTGACCTGTTATCACAATGAAGTTTCAAGGCATTTTGGGAGCATTTCCAATCTAAGATAATAGGATCCGGATCCACAACAGGTTGGAGAGAATTCGCTATAACAGATACTCGGTTTCTACACCTGATCTGGCTACCACTGGTTGTTTTCTCCACGACACTAGGTTACCACCAAGCATGACACAATATTCTGAAGTAGACTGTCTATCCTCTTTATAGTGTGGCCAGTTCACGTCTGCAAAACCTTCTAACTTCATATGACAGGCTATAAAGTAACAAACTCAACCAGTGCACATCTTTCAATATCGAATTATCCTCCTGACCACTCCATGTGTGTTCTTGGAGTATGCATGTACCTGCTCACGGTGCTCACTGTGAAGCTATATCAGGTTTAATCATTGAAAAGTATTATCGATTTTCTTACTGATTTCTGATATTGTTCCATATCTCCAAATAGCTTTGCATCATCGGATGTCAACTTTGTATCTGGATCAAGCTTAGTGTCAGCTGGCTTACACCCTGTCATCCTGTAGTCAATAAAAGATCCAATATGTACTTTTTCAGGAAATAACTTTTACCGGTTTG